>CM045454.1:18853443-19405943 GCA_024666655.1 Dascyllus trimaculatus
GAGGATTCGCCTCCCAAGGTAGCTGATCTTAGCATCGAGGACATCTGTAATAATGGTGACGCCTGTGTTTGCCGGTGCCACAAAAGAAATGCATTAAATATTCCAGCTTGTAATTTGTGTCGAGAAAAGGATAGGAGAAATGAATGAGGCTAAATGAGCTTTTCCCTTTGGGCTATACACTGTTATAGTCTCTTGAAATCTGGGTCTTTGTTGTCTGTGTGTGCTGTAATTGAAAAGTTCCAGCCTCCTCCCCTCCTGCCTTGTTTTTTTTTCACTGCTTCCTTCCACACTCCTTTCTCTATCCTAGTTTACCAGTCCAACATACACCACAACTTCCCTTCCACCAACCCTAACCAGCAGCCTCTTCTTTTTCCTCCTTCAGCTTCTATGCTTTTTCCCTCTCTGTTTGGATTCTCTGTCATCTCTCGTTTGACTCATTCTCCTCCCCTCCCTCCTCCCCTCCTCGACCGCCTGCTGAGCTTTAGGATGAATGCAGCCGATTTTGATCATTTGCGCCTCAGCCATCCGCCGAACCGAGGCTCCCCCAACAGACGGAAGAGAAAAAAGGGCGGAGAGACTTGCAGTTGTCCAGGAAGATGATGTGAAAGGGCTTGACGTGTGGTGGTGTTAATATGCCTGAAAACAAATGCCTCCAGACTGGTAATATGTGATGTGCCAAAGTAATCACAAGTCAAGAATGACATTGTGATTTTTCCTCCCGCATTAGGAAGTGCAGGGAAAGAAAGGTTCAAATCCACCATACATGACATGAAGGCTCTGGCATGAAACTTGAATGTGTGCATGTGAAGCTTCACAGCATCCCTGTTGAAATGACAGAAAAATGGCTAATTCTACTAAGGCATATCCAGAGTTCTGCATACTTCTCTCTGTTTCAGTAGATAACGCTCTGCAGCCTCCCGCCTGACTAGGGGGAGAAAAAAACGTTTTACTGCGTAATTACTTCTTCTGCACCTTTTATTGTGAAAGAATGAATTGTGGTTGATGAGCACAGTGTGAGGCAGATCATGGACACACAGTGTGCTGCGGCCTCATTGTTCTTTGAAAGTCTCTCCAAAGTGGAACGGCAATGTAAGTTGGCAGGTGGTGAATGTGAAAGTGCAAACGAAATGGAATGGATGATGATGAGGTCTTGGCTTTGCTAATTCCATTTAACTCTGGAGTGAAGACAGCGATTGGACCCAAACCTCTCTAGTGTGAGTAATTGGACAGGCATTGCAGAAACGATGTTTGGAAACAAAACAGTGAGTGGCCCCCTCCACCACCACCACCACCACCACCACTGCTTTCATGGGAATGTGAGGAGGCCGAGGCACCATTAGCAGTCGTTTCAGCACATTAAACATGATCTCAACGCTGAGATTTATTATTATAAATGAATTCAGCTTTGATTAGCTCCCCTCTACTGCCGTTTGA
The DNA here is from genome assembly GCA_024666655.1 of Dascyllus trimaculatus. Taxonomy (NCBI): domain Eukaryota; kingdom Metazoa; phylum Chordata; class Actinopteri; family Pomacentridae; genus Dascyllus; species Dascyllus trimaculatus. The sequence goes on from CM045454.1 coordinate 18,854,878, forward strand.
CTTTTAGCTAAATAGTCTGTCAGTTGTGTTATATCTCTTACTGTAAGCCGAGGCAGTAAACAGCAAATGAAAAGTTCAGATGGACGTGACAGAGGGATTGTGCCATTTCCTGACATGCCCAGTGTCTACCTGGTCAAGCTCTCCTCGCCTCTCTTGGTTATTCAGGTCAGGGAACATACATGTCCGAGGCTTTGTCAAAAGCTTTGGCTTCTGTGGCCCAGCTGCTATTTTTGCTTCTTCCCCATACATGCCCTTTCATTCTTGAGTCACACTGGAGCATTGCAGGGCTGACCTAGAATACTGAAAGCCTGTCGCACAACAGGACGTGAACATCTGTGCAGAGAAAAGGTAGCTAAACTGTAACTCCATTCAGAAAGTAAAAGTGCTTCTTATGTTCACTGAGTAGCAGCGCTAATTAATGCACTTAAAAATGATTGGTGCCTTTGAATGTTGCACATAGATGCAAAAGTACACTTCATTCACTTGTTCGGTAATTATGTGAGAGTTCAATCCGCTGGTTGTAAGGACTAATAAAGTGGTGGCACTTTTCATAAGACCTTATTATTTTTCAGCATATGTTTTCTAAGGTAAAAAAAAACACAAACCTGCTAAGCTGTGTATGTCTTTCAACTTACTTCAGAGGCAATGTGCTTATTTACATATTACACTGAATTCATGTTAGCCAGTTAGTAAATATCCTTAATTATTATTGCCCTCAGCTAATTTTGTATTTTTTGTGTAAATGTTTACCTAAATATGAAGAGTTTTCCAACTTTGTTTTGCCTCTTTGATAATGTCTGCTCGTTGAATATGAAACTGCATGTAGCAGTTGGTTAGCTTAGCTTAGCTTAGCATGAAGACTGGAAACTAGTAAAAGAGCCTCTATTAGTCTCTATTTATAGGTTACAAAATAAACCTGCAGCACCAGCAGTCCCACAAATCACTACAGTTACATGCTGTATGACTTGGTGTGAATCTATACAAAAGCTTTATTGTAAAAATGACATTTGTGGTTTTACTGGAGATATGGGCCAAACAATGTCTGTAATCGAAACTGCTTGCTACATGCTACTTATGAACATCATAAGCTGTATGTACCATATGCTACTATAAAATTGTAGTATGCAGTATGCAAACTGTTAAAATGTCTTATTTTGGAAAATAGCTCAGCTTAAGTGTGGCATCCACTTAAGCTTTAAATGTCCCAGAGAAGTTAAAAATGTGGATTTTAATGATTTTCTCAAAGATGAACAGAAGGGACCAGATTTACAGACATTTTGTTACACAATTTCATTGTGTATCTTAACAATGAGTTTAAGATAAGATAAGGTGGGATAAGATGAGATAAGGCAGGACAAGGTAAAACAAATAAGACAAGATGGGATACGATAAGATTCGGTAAGATAGAACTTTAATAATCCCGAAGGAAATTTGTGTTCTAGATATTATCTGTTTCCGCATAATGCAGCATCTAATAGAATAGCAATAAGATGTAAGTATAATTGATTGGTAAAAAAAAAGAGTTAGCTAAAATAAAACTAGCATAGAAAAGTAAGAGGTAACACTGGCAATGATTCTGAAATGGGACAATATTACACATGAAATTGAAATATTGCACACAATAAAACTGATACTGCACAGAGAGTAATACTGTAATGATGTTGATATTCTTTTTCAGATCTAAGTGTCGGATGCTTCAGCTGTGATTTCTGCAGAAAGGAGGGAGGAGTTACACAGTTTGACAGCCGCTGGTAGAAAAGACCTCCTGTGTGATGCACCTCAGTGGTCTCAGTTTGCGGCTGAAGCTGCTCTGATCGCCACCAGTGAGGCGTGCAGGGGATAAGAGCTATTGTCTATAATACTGAGTAGTTGTCTGTACAGCTCTAAGCTACTTCTCCTGCTATTTCTGTTGCTTTGGGGGTGTAACGTTATCCTCGCTTCAATCAAACTGGGTCCCTTCTCATCACACTTGCTGACTGATTATCAAAAATGATCCAGTGTCACTTCACTCATATAGAAGCTTAAGTTGCAATAATAAGGGTGAAACTCGAGTGTGATTAAATTATCATCACAAACAAATTATACCTCAGCCTATAACAATACAGTACACAACTGAAGTCAGTCAATATTTGCTCTGGTGGCAAAAGTCTGTATAGTTCTGCAATATCTGCAAAGTTGTTATGAAGCCCTACAAGATGGTGTTGTGAACGTTCTGGCATGTTGCATTGTGGGAAGCAATAGGTGAGGTAGGCGGGTCGTCTTTTCTTCATGCGACACATACATTAAAACAATAATGTGTAGCTTTTACGCTTCACTTTTTGAATGATATACAGTATAACAGACAGCTCAGGGCTACCTCTTTCTACTGTTTCTATTTTGTTGTACTAAGCTAACAAGCCACTGCTCCAACCAGAGCCGTTCCTGACCTCCCCGGAGCCCTAATCAAAATCCTGCTAGGGGGCCCTTCTAACCCATGAGACATGTAAACCATATGCCACTTTCATTCAGTGACACCTGACACCCCTGTAGTCCCACTACAGTCCTCCCGCCTTTATGCTCCATCTGCCAGTGTAAGAATAAGTAGGTAACAGTATTATTATTATTATTATTAGTTTTCATGTCCATTCCAGCTCGTAGATTTCCTTTTGTACATCATCAAAAATCCTATTCATACTGTGGCGTGGTGGTTATTGTTTACTGAGACACACATACAAATTGGCCAATATACACTGCTAGCCAACATTTTAAGTTTAATATTTAATCAGTAGTCATCTTCAATCCATTGTTTTTCATCTTGCATTAGTCGTTATTAAACCACATCATCGTGGTCTTGCTTTAAAGTTCCATGCGCCTTTAAGAAGTGACATTTCATCCACCCATTGAGTGGACTGGTTCCACAGAGGTCGCTGCTTGAAAGCACAAATTTCCTTTTGTGCACATGAACATCCAATGCAGTTATGTTTGCCGAGCTGCAGGTTATAAACACCTCTTAGCGTTTATCACTGGCTCATCCTGTAGCCTCGGGCGCTGTAGGGGTGTCCTGATGGATGCTCGGAAGTCTGGGATCTTCACAGCTCTTGATCTTCCGCTGTGTGTATCAAAGGTTGGGAGGCTGCAGTCGGTGCATTTGCTGGTTTTGTCTTGCCAGGATTTTCTCTGTCTACCTATTTGTCGTTCACCTTCTACTGTTCCCGGAGAGGATGGTCTTTGCCACGTAGATATGTCTCGAGATGTGTCTGTACTAGTTAAGTTCTCCAACACATGTGGTATTAGTTATATATTCTTTGGTATATTCTGAGATGTGGAATATCCTTCTATAGGACTTGGTCTCAAGTGCCTCTACCCTCTATTTGATATTTCCTGTGAGTGTTCAACTCTCAAATTCATAAACAAGACACTACCAGTCTATTGTACTTGATCTTCAGAGGAAGCTTGCTTCTACAGATGCTGTTAAGTCTTATCATGACTGAGGTTGCAGTGTCAATTCTTGCTTTGATTTCTTTTGTAGAGCTGCCTTCATCTCTCACAAAAGACCCATTCTGGCTGTGGCTGTTGACCAGAATTAAGCTTATTTCCGTTCCATAAGCACCAACTCTCCAACCTGATGGTGAGCTCCTATAGTTCTATTTTGCTGTTTCCATAATGTTGTCAGCAAAATGGAGGTTGCTAATGAATCTTCTATCTATCTGAATCTTCTTCTGAAGTCTTCTAGCATTCTCCTGCTAGCTTTGACTCAAAACTCCTTCACATAATTTGAGGTGCTCTATGCAACTAGCAACTATCTCTGGCTCTAGCTCTATTTTTAGCATACAGACACGAGAGTGGTACAGGGCCTATAAAAAATGTTCACCCCATTTAGAAGTTTTACCCTTTTATTGCTTTGAATCGTGGTCAGAATTTACAAAGAAAAAACCTCAAAGAAAAAGTGATTTCTGCTAAGTAATGTCAAATAAATAAAAATATAAAATAAGTGTTTGCGTAAGTATTCAACCCCATTAAGTCAGTGTTTATTAGATGTACCTTTGGCCACAGTTACAGCATTGAGCTTGTGTGGATAATCTCAATTAGCCTTATGCATCTGGACACTGCAATTTTATCACATTCTTCCTTGCAAAACTGCTTGGGCTCTGTCAGGTTGCATTGCGATGGTGAGTGAACAGTCCTTTTCAAGTCGATTTACAATTTCTCACTTGGATTGAAGTCCGGGCCACTCCAGAACATCTACCTTGTTGTCTTTAAACCTTTCCTGTGTAGTTTTGATTGTATGCTTCAGGTCATTGTCTTGCTGAAAACAAATCCTCTTCCAAGTCGCAGCTCTCTTGCAGACTGCATCAGGATGCCATCTATAAATTTACTATACTTTGCTGTTAATTTTACCCTCTGCTTTTACAAGCCCTCCCTCCCCATGACCTGCTGCCAAGAAACAGCACCACATCATGATACTGCCACCACCATGCATGTATGACTAAAAAGCTTAATTTGGGTTTCATCAGACCAAATAACCTTCTCCCAATTAACTTTAAAATCTCCCACATGCCTTCAACTCTAGTCAACATTTACCTTTTACATTTTTTTCAACTGTGGCTTTCTATTTGCTGCTCTCCCATAAGCTTTGACTCTCACCAGTCAAAGCTTAAAGTCTCTCCCATCTCAGCCACTGAAGCTTGAAACTCCTTCAGAGGGTCAAAGGTGTCTTGGTGGCCTTCCTCACTAGTTTCTTTCTTACCCGGTCACCAAGTTTTAAAGACTGATTAACCAGTGATTGGACCTTCCAGAAACAGGTGTCTTTATACTCTAATGATTTAAGACACCTTAACTGCACTCAGATGATCTCATTTTTACTAATTACGTGAATTCTGGCACCAGCTGGCTGCACCTCTGTTGAATTAGGTGAGTCACTTTAAAAGGGGTGAAGACTGATGCAATGCTTGTTTTACATGTCATGTTTTCAATTATTTGACATTACTTTGTAGGAATCTGTTTTCGCTTCAACATGAAATAATCTATTTTTTTTTTAATTCTTGTCCTAAAAGCCAAATTACATTGGATCTGATTCAAGGTTGAAAAGCAGTAAAAAGGGAAAACATCCAAAGGAGGTGAATATTTTTAATAGCCAGCATATCAGTCTTCTTACTGAGATTCCTGCAAAACAGCGGCATTTCCTAAAATAGTACTTCAGCATCTTTTTTATCCTCTCCTTTTTTGGAGGCTGTTTTTTTTGTGTCTAGAGGAATGTATGGAATTTTACCAATTACCATTTTTTACATTCCAATTCACCATGGGCATGTTCCTGAAAGAGTTACAGTGCAGTGAAAGAAAGAATTTAATGCTATAAGACCATGGAGAAGTTTGGCAGGGAAATGAATAAAAAGAAATTGAGCCATGTAAGCTGACATTATGTAAATGAAGGTGTCTCACCGGGATGTCCATGCAGTCACCAGAGTTCAAAAGAGAACATTTTAGTAACTTAAAGCAACTTTTGTGTTCACTGGAGTTCTCCGTTCCCCCTACCTCTTTTAAGGTGACACTATTCAGAAGATGATTGGCAATTTTACTGCATTTAAACAGTAATGAGGAATTTTTATAAATCTATTTTCCTTCCTTTCCTTTTTGTAATTTAACTTCAGCTTATTCTACACAGAATGAATTTAAAGCAATTTATCAGTGAGCCAAGTACTAATAAGAACATATTTATGGTGAAAGAGTTTCAGAACTGTCTAATTTTGTCATAATTATCTGTAGAACAGCCAGATCCTTGTGTGTTGCCTTTTAACATTTTTTTATGTCCCTGTGAAGCTTTGAAAGAATAAACTAAAGCTCTTTTCTCATTAGAAGTTGAGCAGGCACCTTGAACTTAATATCAAAGCAGATTGTTTTATTGTTTCCTTTACAATGAGAATTCAGTGTTTGCCGTGAGTGACAGCGCCAAACATACCTATTCATCTGTGTCTCCTTGGACTTTGCTCATTGCTTTTTGACTTGAGAGCAGTGAAGAGAAGCAGCACTTGTTTTTGTTAATCAGTTAAAACAAATTCTGCTCCATTCACTCTCAGCTTCTTCAGCTCCAGACTCAGTCAAGATAAAAGAGCAGAAAACTGCGTAATAATAATAAAAATGATAATGACAATAATAACAATAACAATAATAATAATAATAATAATAATAATAATAATTTTCCATTGCTACAATCAAGTGCAAAGGTTTGTCCTTGGCTGTGACTCATCCCAGTGCAGTCTTACTTACCTCAAAGAAATGCTTTTGCTTGTTTTTCGGTGAAAATTTTGCATATGAAAGCTGACTGTTTTTTACTTTCTTGAATGTGTATTTTCCTGCATTTATTCAACATTCATTCCCATACAGTATAAAATCATTTGTGCACTGTATAGCCTGGCAAGTTTTACTGACCACCTCATTGTTCTATTTATTTTTTTAAGCCTGTATCAGGAGTTGTCAACATCATGATATGCCATCGTCACTTTGTTCTGATTATGTAATGGATTACTTTTTTGTGTTTTTAACATTTTTAGTATTTTTTTTCCCCATTATCTAATAATAGATCGCAAAAAAATGTTATCTATTTAACAGACTTTTGGCCATTTGACAGTCAGCAAAAGCAAGCTGCAAATCCTGCCATGTAGTGATTTCACCTTTAAAGCTGATGTGGAAAACCTGTCAGACAAAGTTGACTGTTTTTGCTTATACAGTCATGAACATAAGTTTACATACACTTGTAAAGACCATGTGTATCATGGCAGTCTTGAATTTCCAATGACTCCTATAACTCTGAAATCAATGCAACTCTGTTGCAAAAAACCAAAAAAAAACCCAAAAAACCCCCCAAAAAACAATTATACATTTTGGTTCTTTCATAGATTTATTATAGGTCTTCTAGAATTATGACAAAATCTGTTGGGTCAAAAATATACATACAGCAACTTGAATTATCAGTTCTGGTCATGTAGACAGCAGTGTTAATCAGTTTTTTAAAGTGACGCAACTTTTTAAGCTCTCGTGACTGATTGCAATTGACTACAGCTGGTGACTCCTCTGAGCCAATTTAAATAGGGCCCATTTCATACACTCATCAGACTCAGCCACAAAAACACTCAAGTCAGCAAAGTCACTTGGAGTCATTTCAAAGATCCCAAATTAATCTGTGCAAACCATTGTTTTAATAATAAAGCACTGATACGATCAGGATGGTCAAGAGTCAATCAAGAATCACAAAAAAATCAATGAATTAAAAGCTGCTGGAACACAGGTGTCGGTGTCCACAGACAATCGTGTTTTACAATGCAATAGGTTGAGAGGCTGCCATGCAAGAAGGAAGCTCATCTTCTAGAAACAGTTACTTAAAGCTTGACTGACAAAGAAAAGGAGGAAAGTTCTTTGGTCAAACGAAACACAAATTAGCCACAATGACCAGAAATATGTTTGAAAGAAAGACGATGAGGCTCTAAACCCCCAGAACACCAAACCTACCATAAGGCATGGTGGTGGTAGTATTATGCTCTGGGGCTGTTTTGGTACTCTATACAAAGTAAACTGAATAGTGAAAAGGGGGTTTACCTCCATATTCTTCAGGAAAACCTGAACTCATCAGCCAGAATGTTGGATCTTAGAGGCAGCTGGGCTTTCCAACAAGACAATGACCCCAAACACACATCGAAAATTGGAAAGAAATGGCAAAATCAGGCTAGAATTCAGGTTTTACAATGGCCTCCCCAAAGTCCTGAGAAGAAAGTCAACAAATTTAATTCAACTGCACAAATTCTGCCAAGAGGAGTGGTCAAAGATAAAACAAGAAGCTTGAGGACAGCTACCATAAGCACCTAGTTGAGGTGAAAATGGCCAAAGGACATTTAACCATATTATAGCCTAGCTGTATGTGTGTTTTTGACGCAAATGCATGTTTTTTTTTTTTTGCTTCTTATTTTTCTGACAAAGCTACACAGATTTTAAGGATCCTATCATGGAGAATTCAGAGTTGGAATTCAGAGTCATAGGTCTTCACTGATAATAGCTTTGTGATAGTTTTGTAATAGTTTACTTTGACACTTTAAAGAAAAATCTGAAGATGCACATGTTTTCAATGGCTTTTGGTCGCTCTTAATGTTTTAGTGATTATTTTATTTTGGTGAACAAAATGATTTCACAAGTTTTTTTTTATCCTGTTTTATGTCTTCCTGTTTTGCACAAATATGCCTGTCTTCTAACATGTACAGTGATTTAGTTTACTCTGATTGTTTTATAATGTGCTGCATAAATGAACTTGATTATAATTTTAGACGTTCTTGCATGGCTTGTTTTATGAATTAGATTATGTACTTCACACAGAACTTCTTACATTCCATCTGGTCACTCTTGAAGCTATAAATATCATGTTCTCGTGTTTCTTCTCAAGTCACTTGTTTTCTGCTTTAAAGTTTGACTTGATACTTGAGTGAGATTAGTGAACCATGACAGTGAACATCACGGGTGCTTTTCATCAGGCAATAAAGCAGTCTGCACCACATGACAATCAGAATTGACTTAACCTGGACAAAAACAAAAGCAAATACTGTATGATGCTCACTGTGATGGAGTATTGATCTCGAGTGAGTTACAAGTCTTTGCAAGTGGATTTTTATATCCAAGTGGGGAAAAAATGGAAAAGAAGTGGCCGTCTCAGCGGAGATTAAAACCACAAATGCATCCACCAAAGCTCCATGAAAAACGATTAGCAGCACTTTACCATATTTATTAAAACATGTGTTATGTGTAAGTGTTTAGCCAGCTCCTTGTCACAGATAATAAAATTGCGGTGATCTTTTTCACTTTGAATCGTTTCGAATCATTACTTTTCTCAGCTGCAACTGTGAAGCACTAATGAACTTGCACTTCCCATGCTGGGCTGCTCTATTGATCGACACAGTTGGCCTCAGAAGCAGGCTTGAGCTCATAGCGTGTTCCAGTCCGGCCGGTTAGAGTCTCACAGAGGGCCACCGAGGATTATTGGATGAACTATTCAAGTCACCTTCGTCACATAGAAGTACAAAGTCTTCATTTGATTATTATTATATAAGATGAATGTTACCAGTGCTCTGTCTGACAGCCTCCCAACGCTCCTCATGCATCATAATTGCTCATAATGTATTTTTTGTGAGTGTTAGCGCAGGCATCACTTTGCAGAGCTCTGGTGAATATGTAATGATTCCTTGGTCAGTGGCGCATTAACACGTGGAATGAAATCATCATGAGCGCTTTGCCAGCGTGCTGTTATTTGAATACATCACATCACGTCTAATCCAAACAATTGCTAATATATCCCTCCTAACTGTGGGCAAAGCTGTGTACACACTCTGGAACCTGTTGCACTGTTTCTACATAAATGTGTTTGCTGGCTCTGCCAAGCACCTCCAAACTTTTTCAAAACTGTGCAGGTGACAGTTTTCTGGAACCAAATGTGACCTTCAGTTCTCATTTTGCGTAACTAATTTGCTTGGGAAATTCAGGTGCCAAAAGCTCTGCAGGAGACTCATTATACTAAGAGAATGTATAACGATGTATTCTAAGTGCAAGGTCAGACTTTATCTTGTATCTTCTGGTCAGAAGAGACAGAAAATCATTTCTCTCCTCTCATGGTTTGTGTGATTTGGATAATGATGTATTGAAGCCCTTTTGATGAAGCTGTTAACAGAGTAGAAGGAGCCTCACAGTTTTGGTTCGTCCACCTCTTCAGTCCAGACTAAAACATCTCTTATTAGATAGGTTGTCATGAAATTTCACATCCAAAGTTACAGAGGATGAATCCGACTGACTTTCTCTTCTGTGGCATTTAGGGAAAATGTTTCAACAACATTAATGGATTGCCATGAGACCTGGTGTAGACAAATGCGGCCCCCACAGCATGATATTGACTCAGCTGCTCCCCTGACTTTTCATCTAATGTCACCAGCAGGTTGAAATTATTTTAACAGTGCACTAGATGAATACCACAAAATCATTTATTGACTGACAGCATTTGGACCCCACTTGGATCTCCGTCAGACGTGACCCCCTTCCCCTCTTTTTATCTTTTGTTGCATTGTTTTTACAGATTTTCCACAGACCGGCAAGAGTTTGAAACCTAATGAATGCAGTGATCCCCTGATGAATCTGCTTGTGGTGCTCTCAGGTTGACCTTTTTTGGGGTTTTGGGTGAAATGTCTCAACAACTATTGGATGCATTGTGGTGAAATTTGCTAAACACCTTCATGTTCCTCTCAGGATGAATTGTATAACTTTGGTTTTCATGTTGTGCATTTATTCAGTACTTAATTGTTTTTCCACAAAGTTTGTACAAAACTAATCACATTTCACCAGCTTCAGCTGCACTTTGTACTTTTTACTGCTAATTTGCAAACGTGGGCATGCTAAAATGCTAATGGAACAGATGGAATAATCTGATCAGTGCAAAAAGTAACTTTTCAGTTTTCTAATATGGAATATTTTTTTGTGTTTTACTGTGTTGTATACATAGAATGTCACCTGAACAGTAGCAGGAAAAGAACGCACCCACTGGCTTTAGCCTATACACTTTATGTAAAGACGGGTGCAACCTCTGAGTCAAGGTGAGAAGGTCCAAGTGTCTGATGTTGTAGCAGAATTTTTACCTTGGTCTGGTTTTGCCTGCACTCTGTATTATTTACATTCCTATACTGAGGAGTTTATGTTATCTTTACAAGAAGCTGAGACTGTAAAGTTTGAAGGAAAAATGCTACAATAACTGGTGTTGTCTTGTTTGATTGTTGTTCAGACCTCTCAGCATGATTCAGCTGAAATAGTCAATCTCCATTTCTCTTCTTTAGCTTTCATTATAACTACTTTTATACTACAGTAAAATAAAGAAGACCAATACTGTTGCATCATCCAGATTTCCATAGCATCTTACACCGGCATTCTTTCTAATTTCCAGCAAGGGGCGATGCCTTTGGTTGCACAAATATGTCCGATTGTATAGAAGTCTATGAGAAAATGACCCCACTTCAAATTTGATTTATTACGCCAGTAAATATTTTCCTAGTGAGTGTGTGGTCACAATCATTAGTTTCAAGCCTTACTCAACACAACATGATGTTCATTTTGTAAATTACGGCCCATTTAGAGTAAAATAGATGATAAAGTAGGCATTGTTTTAGGGCCACATTGTTATCATGTGTGTGTGTGCATAGTTCCCTCAGATTCTCAGTCAGATTCACACATTATGTCTAAGACTAAGACGGTGACTCAAGGTTTGAAAATGGTAATCCACAAACCAATGCCTGACTTCATGGTACTAACTTCCACCTTTTATATATAGTCTATGCTTCAGCAGGTGAAGCATGCAGCTTCTGAGCTGTGTTTTAGGGATCCCCTGCCCGAGTCTCCCAGGCATTACAGACGTGATCTGACAAAAAGGGAAATTTTCAGGTATGGCCTCTCACACGATTTATGCTCACTTGTGTGTTGGGTGAGTGCATTTTGTTTTGGTTTTGCTAGCTAACTGTCCTTTTCAACTGCTAACCACAGCATCAATCATCCTCAGGGTACAGCTTCAAAGCAGAATACCACTGGAGCTGCTGTGTGAGTAATGCTCTGTGTATTCTGTATTCTGTATATTGTGTATTCATTTTTGTTTTTTATTGTATGTTGCTTAGAAAAATAACATACAGTGAGCAAAATACGTGTAATATTTATATAAAGGAAAACCTTTTTAGTGTGTATATGTATTTATGTCTTATGTTTACTACAGATCTACCTATATTCAACTTGTTATGTTGTGTATTTGATGGGGGTCTTGCACAGCAATGCAGAAGTCAGTTTTTAGTGAGTAAAATTAATATGTTGCAAAGCTGTATTCACTTGCATGTCCATAGTAACATAGCAGTTTTTGGTTCAGTGTTTGCTATTTAAAAAACAGGGTTTTTTATGTTAGGTACAGAGGTTTGTACACCTTGATATATTCTGTTGGATGTTCTATTTCTCAGTTTTTTTCTTCATTTCGTCATTACAGATATGATCTGGGGAACATTATACTTGCTAAGCATCAATATGTTATGCATTATCACCGTGAACATGATGGCACGCTGACATTGCCATTTAGCTGAAAGCATCGTTTTGCTGAAGCACAGCCTCACCGAGCCGTTAACGAGCCATGCAGACTCTTAGTCTTGTTTGTGTTTCATTCCGATAAAGCACCTGTTTTTTATTCTACAGTACAAAGTCCTTGTCTCAGAACAAAAAAGCAGGACACCTTTTCACTTGGATGTCATGTAACATTTTAGATTTGCCGGTGAATTATGTCACAGCGAGGCGCACTATTGATGTGGGGAATTGTTTGCTTTTGTGCTCGGAGACAGACATGACATGACATTCACTCTGACCCTCTTGCTGTCAGGATAATCTGCCCTGTCAGCTTTCATAAAGGACCAAAGGACCACTAAAAGGAGTCCTTTGACTAAAACTAAGCCTCTTACTTGAATTTCAAGTCTTTGCTCTTTTCATGTGCTCGTCTTCTCCCTATTCCCCGTCTCTGTGTATATCTGTCTGTCTACTTATCTGTTAATCTGAGCCTCCAGCCCTCTCACACTCCGAGCCTCTCTGGAAGTTGCTTAAGGAGGAACTAAAAGTGTTGTAAACACTTCCTGCTTCACTTTTTTTCCAGAGGGTAGTTAAAAATCTGCCAGCATCTGTGCACAGATGCAGTGTTTTCTTTTTCTGGTCTGCAACACTCATTATATGGAAATCACTGCCCCCTCTGTCAATGGCACCTGCGTAGGAGCCCAGGAGCAGGAGGTCCTCATTAACCCGACGCTACTGTATGTTCATCATGACAACTCTTGCAACCACACACACGGCAACACCCACCCGATGCTTTCATGTACTAAGTTCTTAGTGCGCTGGAGACAGCGGGTGTGAGATTATGCTGTCCAGTGGATGAAGTAGTAGTGGGTCATTTTGGCCAGTCCTCGTTTCACCCAGCTGAGTTGGTAGTTGAGGATTAGGATTTGGGATTAATTTTAAATTTGGGGTTTGTGCAGGGCAAGAGTAGGCAAGGCAAAGGAGTAAGCTCACAGATGATACATTTCCAAGGCACCTGCTTTTATCTTAAAGTGCCCCAAAAATACTTAAAATCACTTGTAGTGCTTAGATAACATGCCATATTGGACATTTTGGAAAAACCTCTGCACAATCCATGGGGCAGCTACTTTCACTCCAATTTGGCAAATTAGATTAGCAGCGTACAAAGATGTTTTGTAGTACACAGAGATGTTTTGAGCGAGACAGCTCTCTGGCCCGCAGGCCTCTGAGTCGCACTCTGTTTGGGTTAATGAGTCATGATAGTCCAAGCAGCAGAACAGAGTCTGGATCCTCATCAGCTGGACTGTTTCTGCTGCGCTCCGACTGCATTTTAATTGACAGGTTCACTGTGGGAAAGCATTTAACATACATTGCCGTGGGAATTAAATACAAATGTAAAAAGAGGCCTAAAACACAAGACTGAATAATGTGGTGCACAGATGAGTGTGTTTCAAGCAGCTGGTGATACATCGGCGCTCCCGCAGGATGCTCTGGTGCAGAGCCGGCCTTGCTCAATGTGGTGCCCTAGGTGAGGTTTTATATGGCGGCCCCCTCTGTTGCCAATTTACATGTGTGTAAAACCCAATTCTTTTGTTGGAAGCCCAAGACCAAACTACAGGAAATTTTCAATTCACATATATGTTATATAGGTCACAGGTAAAGTATGGCAACACTGGTCTCAAAATGACAAAGCTCTTGCAGGAACTCCGTCAGAGACAGGTGTAATTCACTTTTATCTTCTTGGGCTGGACCTGCCCCGTACACAGGTTGGACTTAGACGCAACCGAGTCTCATTGGCCAGTTATCTCTGATGTGAACACGCCAGCCACTGATCACTTGGATTTACTGAAATGTGCGAAAACAAGTGTGTGTTGTCTTTAGGACGTGCATCTGTTTTGCCACTCTCATGCAGAGGTTTGGGGAACACAAAAACTACTGAGTACAGATAAGACAAGAACTGTGAGCACTGGACTCCTTTTTAATTCAGATTCTTTATAACAATGGTGAACTGTCCATGGGAACAGGATAAGACGGAAACCGGGAGTGTAGCTATTCCTGTTTCCATAGCAACAAAGATAATGAGTGCAGGCTGTCTATAACCCCAAGGCCACATAAAGTTATACAAATAATGATCAAACTGAGTAAATAATATAACAAATCCAATCATGGTAGAATCAAGGAATGATATAACAAATCGTAAAATAATATAACGTGTGCTTACAAAAGAAATTGAATAGCATTGTTTTGTAATAATATTAATTGGGCATTGCTTTACATTTGAATCAATGTGAACTTTTCGATTTTAAGAGTTGATAGTAATTACTAGTTTTCATATAATTATATTGAGGGTCAATTTTTTTCCCGATATTGTGGCGCCCCCTGGAGGCCACAGGGCCCTTAGCATTTGCCTATATTGCCTAATGGGCGAGCCGGCTCTGGTCTGGAACCTCATCAGCTGGACTGTTTCTGCTGCACACTGGCTGCATTTTAATTGACAGGTTCACTGTGGGAGAGCTTTTAACATACACAGGTGCGAGAATTAAATACAAAAGAGGCTTAAAACACAAGACTGAATTATGTGGCACAGATGAGTGTGTTCAAAGCAGCTGGTGAGACATCGACGTTCCTGCAGGATGCTCTGGTTGTTAGTCACTTCTTATCAAAAAAGGAAAAAAAGCATCTTCTGTGCTGTTAATGACTGACCTGAGATCACTGATTTCCCGAGAACATCCGCCAACACGTCTTTATGCCTCCAAAGGAGTGCAGTCAGCGCAGTGTTTTTGATTTATTTTCACTTTGAAATTAAAGCGTCCGGGCGTGATGTCAGCCTCAGCCAAGGTGTCTTTGACTGCTAGTTATCATTTATTGCTGCTAATGTTTATTTAATAGTGACCAGCATACAGATCAGAGTCCGGGCCAATGAGAAACCACAATCACCTATCATCGGGGATTTATGAATCTCGTTTGAAAATGCAGACTTCCACATTAGAGGGATTTCTCTTCTTGAGTCACATACTGGAATCCCAACTGAATAAGCACATTTTTTTGAGAGAGATTAAGCATAGAAATTCACATGAAAGATTTTTTTTAATCACAACAGCAGCATGTGATGGCCTGTTTAGAGCAACTCCCTGATCAAAAGGATTCTAATTTTTCACAGCTTTAATCATTAAGATGAACAAACTTCATATTAAAATGTTGAACTTGGAGTGAGGATATAAATAGATGGGGATCAAAGTGGGTCTTTTCTTTGGTTCTTTGTTTTGATGTGAGATGCATTCATGGAGCCCTTTGGGTTTTTAATACCACCTGAATAGCTTTCATTCTCGTTCCCCCCTCTCTGTGTGTGTTGTAGTTTTTTTCGCCACTGTATTTTAATTGCTCTTTCTCCAGCAACTTTGCCCGTGCGATAAAATATACTAAACTTCTTAACCTTGACGAAGCACTCTTCGGCGGCGCTGACATGACAAAACATGCCACGCAGCTGAAACCTGACAAAGTTCAGCAGCACGTTGAGGTGAAAATCTCCACCTCACTTTCAACCTTTTGTTTAAGATGGCACTCTCGTAAATATGAGTACGTTTCAAGGACCTTTCCGTGGCGCGGAGTGCATAAAGCCGCAGACATTTTTCAGAGCGAGGATCTCATTTCACAGCCAGTTTGTGGTGTGTCTTTTTGCCTCTCAGCTGTTGGAGACTGGGAGGAGAGGCGGCGGAGGCTCGGAGCACAGGTCAGGAGGTGCAGACACCATCATCGATCCCTCTCAACTGCATCCCCGGGAGCTCTGGAGTGGGGACATCAGAGAGCAGCGAGCCTGTGTGTGCTGCGTCTAGCTGGAGCTTGTGTGTCTGTCTGAGCACCACGAGGACGAGGTGCCGCCTCACTTTGCAGCTTCTCAAAATAGAGTGAAATTCCTGCTGGGGCGTTAGAACAAATATTTGTTGGGAGGAATGTGACACTCAGCAGCAGCAGCAGCAGCAGCAGCAGCAGCGGTGGCAGTGATATTTATGTGTAAGTAAGCACTGTGAGGTAGCAGTTTAACATCAGAACAACGCTGCCCTGGAGGAAGACTGAACAGTCCACTTATCACAGGACTTTGCAAGCTATCACACCTAATGACAAGATTTTTATCTGCATATCTAAATTGGGAAATCTCCAGCTTGAGCTCATTAAGCTTATCTTCCTGGTCTTTGTCAACGTACTTCTGTCTTGCCTCTGAGCACCATATCTGGCACAATAGAAGCCCATTTACTGATACCTCATTAGGACAAAGCCAAACAGCCAGTGCTAAAATACCAGCAGTGGAGCTCATCTGCATTCCAAATGTGCAATACAAATGGGAGTATGAAATGAACAGTGGCGCAAGGCATGAGTCCCCATGCTTCACTAAGCTAAATTAAAGAAATGTTTTGTGTATACACACCCGCACAATTGCAGCACCCACACACACACACACACACACACATCACACAATGCAGGCTCGCGCTTGCATTTTGTCTGCAGATTAAAAAGAAACGCATCAAAATATTTCTTATAGCCGTGGAAGACTCACAATCAATATCAAAAGTGGTGGAGCGTAAAAGTTTGAGAAAATAAAAAGAAGAATGCAACTCGCAGAGGATTCTCTTTTTTCTTTTTTCCTTTGACAGCTTTAGTTTCAGCGTGGAAGGTTACCTGCATCTTGCATTGCAGCACTGATCATAGCTGTTATCATTCAGGTTTCATATCTTGCAAGTTCTCATCTTTTCCATTATTTAGGCCACTGGCCAAAGGAAACCTGGAAGCAACGGATTTGCAGCAGTGCTAGCAAGGACATTTACTCCAACACTTCACAATACATTTTGTCAAGCACTTCATGTATGTACAGTTTTGAGGTACTTGTACTTGAGCATTTCCAGGTACTTTATACTTCTACCCAAGTGCATTTCTAGCCTGGCATGACTAGACAGATGCACAAATGTGCCATTGTTAGTCTGGAGCTTCTTATTTTAGATTTCCAAGGAGTGCTATCAAGGTCAAACTTATATGTTTAGAGTTTTTTCCCTTGAAAATATTACCTTTGTACCTTAAAATGGCTTAGATGTGACCCTACCCTGTTGTTTCCTCTAGAACGTACAGATCTACACAGTCCCCACCACTTTCCATCCAACCCTTTCCAGACTGCTGCAGCTTGAGCACACCAGCTCACTTTTGATTCTTCTCAAACTACTCTGTGCTATCCGATGTCAAGTTGCAAAATTGGAGTATTTCAACCATTTGGACCAGGAACCAATTCTGAAGAAGAATAACGATACAGAAAGTTCGACTTAGCAAGTTGCGCGGATCGATTCCAGAGGTTTGTTACATATAAAACCCTAGAAGCCTGAATACTTGCTAGTGTGATGGTCATCGGTACACTTCAGTTTTAAGGTGGAACTACTCAGCCATGGTGTTGACTGCTTATTTTGCTTAAATGTGTCTTCCAGTATATAAAAGAAACGAGGTAAAGAAAAACTTAATAAAGGATGGTCTGTTGGAGATCTAAAGTCATTGACATTATCCAGTAGTTTCAAACATAAACTAGAACTGCAAGCAGTTATGAAAGCCTCCTTGTGCGACTCGGTCCCTAGGTCTTGCGGAGCCCACGGAAGTCCGCCCAGAAGGACGACAGGCACGGGGCGAGCGTCAGGATACCGGCCAACGTCTCACCAGCAGTGTTGTAATGGTAATGGGAAGAGCACCGGAAGCATGAAAGGCTGAATGTGTCAGCTGTAACAAGTCACGCCCACTTTGACCAAACATTACTAAATTTTACGGCTGGCCTCGGGAGGAAGCCCGCATCATGCTCACCAAATATGGTGCGAATCTGATTAACTTTCATGCTGCTTGAATTTTTCCTGTTTATAGCACCCACTATTGGCCAATTTGCACCAAATTTGGCACACAGCCTCTGGTTGACCTCTGACACAAGTGAGTTCAGTTCAATGTTGATAGTTTTCACGTTGACAAAAATATGCAACAGTATGTGCTTTTTAGCTAGCAGAAACAATTGTGTATTTATAACTGGCACATTTTTTGGAGCAGCAAAACTGTTTTGATAAGTTTGCTCAAGCACATCTGGAGATTGTATGTGCAAAGTTTGGTGCAGATGAAGTTTAAAGTGTAGGAGGAGTTCCAAAAAGTAGGTTTACTGACGTACAAAGAGAAATGTGCACTGCAAGTGGCCATGGCCTATGTCAGAAGATGCAACACTATTTAGGGAACATGTAGATATAAAGTTTACCAAGACGTGATTTAAAATGTGAAAGTTACAGGCCGAAGTGCGTTTGCAACTGTTATAGCGCCACCTAGTGGAGTATACGCACAATTTTTGGTGTGGGTGGTCTGTGTGCCCTTCTTTATATACCCTGTAAATTTCACAGTCCTCAGCATAATACTTGAGCTCAAACAAATGTTTGTTGTTTATCTTGCAATAAGCCACGCCCACTTTGATCATTCATGAATAACGTTAAGATATGGCCTCAGGAGTGACCCAGCATCATAACTACCAAATTTGGGAAAAATGGGCCTTGCCATTTAAAAGATATAAATTTCCCATAGTTACAGCGCCCCCTAGCGGTCAACATGAGCCAAAATTGGCTCATACCCCCACAGTCACATGACAACATGAGATCTCAGGTTTGGTGTTATTAGCTTTTCTTTCGACCATGATATGCAACAGTTTGTCGTTTTATAGCTAGCTATAAAAATGTATGTGTTAATATTTTGGGCATATTTAGACGGAACAAAATTCTTTTGATAACTTTAGTTCAGGTCCAACTGAAGACTGTATGTGCCATGTTTCACACTGATTGGACAAAAACCCAAGGAGGAGTTCAAAAACGTACGTTTTCCAGTTTTTGCGATTTTGCGAAAAAAAATTATAGGCGGAAATGGGCGTATCCCAGATGATTCAGTGCTATTCAGGGAATCTGTGGATATGAGGTTTTTGAATGTGCGACATACGGTGTGGGAGTTATAACCCAAAATGTGTTGACTTTGGTTATAGTACCCCCTGCTGGCAAACATGTGCAGTTTTTGGGGGTAGGGGTCTGGACCAACCCTCCAAATTGCACCACCCTCCCTTGCACGGTGTAGCCTGCAGCACTACTTTTATCAACGGATAAAAATAAAAAGGGTAAATAATAATCTAAAAGAAAACAATAGGGTTCCCAGCCCTCTGGGCCTGGGGTCCCCCAGGCCCAGAGGGCTTGGCCCCCTAAAAATAGCTGAATAAAAAGCTGCAGCTGAATTTTAGTTTTTTCTTTCCTAATCATCTCATGACCTTTTAAAATTATCGTAAGATCTGCTGATTGCACAAGCAAAGTTTCCACCTCTATGCGCTACAACAGCAGAGTGCTGCTTTTGCACTGGTATAAAACCGCCACCAGTCTATTGATGAATAATGCCTAAGTACTTATGTATTCAAGTGTTATTTTGAATAGAGGATTCTAACTTACAATGGAGTATTTATTGTTCTATTTGGTTGCTGTACTGGTACTTTAACTGAGGTGAAGGATGCGAATATTTCTTCCACCACAGCTCCACATTATTACATCTTCAGAATCTGGTGAATGGATGTTAATAGCTGCATTAAATACGAGACATTATTTTCACAGATAAGGCCCCATTGTTCTTTTGACTCTGAATTTTTGAATATAACATGAACAGCATGCACCACCAGCCCAGCACTAAGGTTTAAATGTCTCAGTAGGTGAAGCAGCCACACAAAAATCCTTTCTCCAGTAACCACTTGAAGCAAGGACACTGCACTCACGCCTGTTTCTTTGCGTTTGTGTGACTGTTGCTGCCTGCAGCAGGTAGCTGTCAGAGCACAAAGAGTCGTCTCAGATGATCTTGTCTCTCAGTCCCACTGGTCTGACTTGGTTCTGATTCATCCGTGAGGTTTCTCACATACAGTCATTTTAATTAACAGAACAGGCTTTGATGAAAATTGATTTGCAATTGAATGGGATGTGATTCAGAAAAAGACCATACATTCTTTTTCTTCTCTTGGCCCTTTCAAAGAAATACAATTTGGCCTTGTCCACTGGCATTTTAACTAATTAAACAGCAACAAATCTCACTCACAGATTAATTATGTGTTCTGAATGCTGAATACAGACGATGAATTTCCGATGTAAAAATTGTCCGTGGCTCGGCTGCCTGAAGGCCACTGAGCATTTTTCACTTTGAACAACATCTTGTTTCTTTCTCCTCTTGAATGGATGTTTATTTGCCAGACAAATAGACATCGAGACTGTCCTTTGCATTTCATTATGAAACAATAGCCTGCAGGGATGGGAAATAAAAACCAGCAAATAATTCATTTAAACTAAAAGAAAATCCCATCTCTGTTCTGGCTCACTGCTGGCAACAAAGGCAGAGATAACAACCTGATGGCAGTGATGATGAACCATGTGCAGTGCAGGAGGAGACAAAGGGGCTCAGCTTTAAAAGAGAGTGAAAAAATTACTCCGAATCCTCTCTTCAGATCAATGTCAAACAATTATCTGTGTCATTTTTTACAAATTAAACTAACTTGGCCATTAGAGCCCTTCATGCAGCGTAATGCGCCATATTTTTCTTTTACAATGCACTTTGCAGTCTCATCAAGTGGAGGATACAAAGTGCATGTTGTCCAAAGTGACTATTAGGATAAAGAATGCTAAAGCATACAATTATGTTTGAGTCTTGCAATTTGCATTTGTTATGTATAAACAGATCATAAATGCAGCTACCGTACAATTATAATGACTGCAGAAGTCAGCTCTTCATGTGACTTGTGTTCTGTGGGAAGGGAAGAGCACACTTTTAATGTGATTTATGTCAAAGTATCACCGTTAATTAATGTATTGCGATTTTATAGCCTCGGCGGCGCGGCAACAACTACACGCCACGGCTCCGTATGCTTGGCCCTGAAATCTTACGACGGCTTTATGGTGCTGATTGTGCAATAACCTGGGATGACTATTATCATCTAAAAAGTTAAGGCGCCTTGGAAAACATACAGTATCTATGTCACGAGGAAGTGCAGTTTTCTCGTCTGACTCAAAGAAAGATCTTTTTTTCCAGTACCAACTTGGAGGTCACAAAGTCACTGACAGTCAAACTGAGACTTGCAAGGTCTCTGTAAGCCTTAGAGCTGTCGAAATGAAGCCACACTGAGAGAGAACGGCCTTTGTACAAACCGAATACCTCTGCTGTTTCTAGTGTTTCTTTGTGTATTATCTTGACAGCTCTCGCTCTGAAGACACAATAACAGATTTTTCGCCCAGTGACATGTCACCGTTTAAGTTGATACAGCGACCTTGTTAACAGTAACAGCAGATACAAACCATGATTACCATTCATTTGGAGTCATTTTTGTCCACCTGATGAATTTAAATCCAATATTCACTCTCCATTTAGCTTCAGTTTTTTTTTCTCTACCTACTCCCAGGGGAAATATCTGACTCTGTGAAAGCTAAATGTTAAAATGCTGCAGAGTGGGTAGCGTACAATTCTTTTTTTTAACAGCCTTTTCATTGCAAACAGCTGCCCGCTGTGGCAGAGAATACTGTGAAAGCAATGCGGGCGAGCCAAAACAGGGAAGAAGTGGGCCGTAAAACTGAAACAATTATCAGAAAAATGCGAGAAAGATTCTTACAGCTGTGAAAAACTCGCTGGTTGGGTGGTTTATGTGATCTATTGTTACTAAAGAATATTGATTAGAATGTGAGCATGAACAGGATGAATTCACTGTAAGTGAAAACGTGTAACTTGGAGTTAAAGCTCATTGTAGTGTGGATGTTGTTTGCATTTCCTGGCAATTACTTTGGATTCTATGACTCGTGCCAACGTTTTTATCTAATGAAGAAATGACAAATGCAACAAATGTAAACGTGTAAAATGATTTTCTTTTCAGCGGTGATTACTAGGAAGAGGTTTCCGGTTCACACTGAGCCAGTCGCTGATTGACAGTAAACACACCTGCAGTGCAGCACATGAGAAACGTAAATGCAAACAATAATGACTGAAAGGAAACCTTGAGAATAATTTAAGTCTTCATGTTTATTGGAAGGGAACATCGTGCCAAAAAAAAGTGAGTAACTGAGAGAGGCAGTGTGTTTTTTTTTATTTACCACAAGTAAAAATGCTTCATATTATAAATTACTGCAGAAGGTTCTCCACAGTGTAACATGGCAATTTAAGATTGAGGTGATCTGTTACCGAAAGCATCATGTCCTCTGTTATTTTTTTCATAGCTGAATTATGATGGCAAATATAGTGGATTTGAAAACAACCTGCATCTATAGCTACACTACCATACATACATACATACATAACAACAATTCAGTGACTGCAATGGCCTCCTGAACAATGGAAAGAAACCACACAGTGCAGTATTGTTTAGAAGTCTTTAAGCCCTGACTGAAGCACAGAAAGTCAATTTTCTACACAAAGGCAACACAAAGTGAAAGACAGAGAATGATGTGTACCTTTGATTCAGTCAAAGGCAGTGGAAAGCTGTTTCACAAATATTTCAACTTTTATATCTGACTTTGAATAAAAAAATGTTAAACTTGACTGACCTAACGAGAAAAACAACAACACTAGTCATTGTGACAAAGTACATGTCTGTTTGTTTGTTTATTAAGATTCTCATAGCTTTTTGCAAGGCAGGCTATTCTTCCTGGGGTCTTCATAGTTCCATTAGTGACAACACAAAAATGCAGTATGTACACACAATACATACAAATCGCACAATTACAGAATACACAAACACAACACATACCAAGGACATACACAAAAATACACAATACATACGACATACACAACGTATATTGAACCAACAAAAACATACAACACAAGCTCCCACATTGAATCATCATAAAAAGTAGGTTTTATCATTCTACAAAGATGCCATGACCCAACAGTAACAATGATTGAGGAATGGTCTGCCATAGAAACTAACCATGACTTCAGCCCCCTGAACAATGAAACGCAGAACTCTGCATCCCCAGAGCACCCCATGGATAGTAATAATTCAAATGTTGTGTGAAGTAATAATTTTTTAGCTTTATTGTACAACTTGCCATGTTCCTCTGCTGAGTTACATAATTGTGAAGTCAATTCCATTCTTTCATTGCTCTGTATATTACTGTATGTTGAGTAAATGACTTAGACTGAGGGAAGGTAAATCAATTTCCAGCAGCATGTCTTGTTGAATAATTATGTACATTTGACATTTCTATTGTGATTATATTTTCAATGAACACCATCAACAAAGTACAACAATCTATTTTTCGCATTCTATATTAATGTAAAAGCTCCAAATTTTCAGAAAGGCGGTTTTGCCATATCACTTTTGATGGGTGGGGCAGGCTAAACCTAACCAAACAATGAAAATAACAATATTAATAATAATTAAAGCAATAATGAAAATAAAAACTATAAATCTATTGTGTCTAAAAATAATAGTCCCTTCAAATGGCAATCACCAGAACTAAAAAAATTAGGCCAATATAAAGTGCCAAAGCCTGCAGTTCCTCAGATGACCACTAGAGGTTGACTCCAAAAGTGAGTCAATCCCTACAGACCTCCATGGTAAAATGCCAAACTTTACGGCAGAAATAATCATGCTTACAGCCTGCTACGTAAAACAGTTTGGGGCTCTGTGGCTATTTTACACCTTAATGAAACTTTATGGTCACTGAATTTTGATAGAACTCAGCCATTTAAATTGCATCAAGGCTTAAAGTTATGCATAATTAGAGGCAAGGACGCTTTGAGGATAACGTTGTCATAGATGTCAATAGCACACTTCACTTCTTTGACTGTTTTTGGATTAGTCGAGAGGTAATGCTGAGATGGTGACGGGCAAATTCACCACCTTGAGCCTCAAAACTGCTCTTCAGAAAACCTGTGAGGGATGTCACGGAGGTTTCATCCATCTTTATATAGCGTCCCACATAGGAAACGACCCCCACCACCATGGGTGTGATTGACTTATGCCTGCACCACTCTGACCTCATCTGAGTGCATAATTTGTTTACATCACCTCATTTGTGCTCATATGTGTCGTTTCTGCAAACACTTATTTATGTCGGCAGAAATAAAGACAGACAGAGGAACAAATCTCTCCAAACCAAAGCACTTCTTAGATTAAAACTATTATATTGACATGCCCAAGTCAGACTGTTTAAAAGGTCTCCATTTGTAGCGACTTGTTTTCACTCAGTAGGGATGTTTTCCATCAACACCAGAAAGCAAAGTAACGTTTACAATTAAGCCTTCTTAACACAGAGCATGCCTGCAATTGCTTTTCTACTTATATATGTCAGTCATTGCCAGTTAACCTGCTTTGTTGTTCAGCTGTGAGGATGTGTTCAAGCCAACACTTTTGTTAGATGTTTGTTGCAGCTCTGTGAAGGCTGATGAGCAAACATTGTACACAGTTTATTGGGCATAACAACATAATGAATAAAGTCTGAGTGATTCATAAACAAGCAGCTCTACTTCTGCAAAAAAACCTAAAAACTATTCAGACAGAAACTAGACAAATGGTGTGATGTGTTCAGTTTCCTTCACCTTTTGAACTCTGGAAATGGTGGATAAAACGCATGGAACAAAACACTGTTAACATCCACCCTGAAAATACAAGTGTTTTTGGAAAGCAGAACATGAATCTCCTGATTTCTTTATAAGTTTCGAGCTAACCAGGGCTTGATATCGATTTGATGCAGTTGTTCAATTTTCAATCAATGAGAACAGCAGGAGGTCTGACTTGATTTTTAGATCTCAAAGACAAAACAGTAAGTTGAGTCCGTCTCTCCGTTGTTACACCGAACACTATCTCAACTGTGTTTGTACTTAGCTGGTGGGCATTTTAGACACTGAATCATGTGCTAGAACTTATTATGATCGTACAAAATTGTGAAACGTTGTGTCAAGTGATAGTAGGTAATGATGTTATATTTAGTTATTTTTATATCAGAGCTTGTGTTGCACTAATTGCAACTGAATCATATTTTGATGTTACCGTTCTGCCAGAACAAGAGTAGTTCTCTGTATAGTGTTGTTCCAGCTATCCCCATTAGATCTGCTACGGAGAATTCTCCTGAGATGAAACGCTGTGAGAGTGCTCAGTTCACTCTAAAAACTAATTCCAAGGACCTCAACACTTAATTAAATGCAAAAACTGCAAGATAAAAATCCTAATTTACTGATTTAATGATAAAAGTTGCAAACATGAATGTGATAGGTTGGGTCGATATAATAATGTTGGTAATTGCATCAACCAATTTAAACTTGAATATCTGCATTACTTAATTTAAGACTAAACCAAAGTTATAGTAATTTAATGAAATTGGCTTGTACCTTCATTTTTCTTCACCTTTGAGTTCAGGATTTTAAGTCTCCTCCCCTAAATACTAAACATGCCTGGACAATTTTGCTTAAGACTGTATGTTAGATCCCTACAGGCCAAACAAACATGATAGAAAGGACATTTCAAGATGGGTATTGAGCCTTTATAAATGAATTGCACTAAAGCAAGCATTTGGGAGGATTTTTAATTATAATATGGAGTTGTGCACAGAATTTAGACTACAACTGTGAATAGAGTTGATGGAATATGTTGCACTACTGCATATAACTAATGCTCGTCATATTTAGCAGTGGAATTTAACCAAATATAAAAAAGTTGAATTGATTAATATCTTAAAAGCTACTAGATGAACAAAAGCACAAAATAAAAGTCTAAAAACAAGACTATTTTTAAAATTTTTGTCAACTTAAAATTTGCATTTATATTTATGGTAATTAAGTACATAACACATAAAAAAATATTTTAAATAGCATGGACTAACTAGGCGGGACAACTTGATTTTTATGAGTATTCACTTAAAGACTTGAACATGATTTCACTAGAAGTTGTCTTAACCCAAAAAGATTACAAACTGTTGCTTTATTTATTTATTTAGTTGAGCCCAAATATTACTTTTTAGAGTGTAAATCTTCCCCATTCTGACAAAACAACAGAGAAAACACGATATATTGCTTGTCTCTGGTGCATACAGATAGTACCTATGCAGTTGGTATTAACTCAGTGCAACTCAAGCAGTGAACAGTCTTCAACATTACCCTTGTAGATGCATTTTAATCCTTCATAGTGACTGAAGGAGGTTATTATTGGATGTTACCTGCAGCACTGCAGGTTTTTACTTTTGAAGAATATCTAAAATTGACAGCTGATTCATCAGCGAAAATGAGGTGTCATGTTCTTCCCTTCAAACTTCAGAAGAGCACTAGAAATTTTAAAGAACTCAATAAAATGCTGTATTCAGAATAAAAATTGTTTCATCTCGCTCTGCTGCTGTTGTCTACGCGGAAAAACATAATAGTCCACAGCGAAATATGAAATATCACCTGAGCTGGTGTTATTTCAACCATGTGTAATTTTACCTTGGAGTGCAGTTGTGTTCTGTTGCCAGAGAGTACATAGAAAGGCTGAGGAGCAGCTCAGCTCACTTGAAATAACACAATTTGAGATGTGATTGAAAGTATATATCAACACACTGAGGCAGAGATCTGACACTGTGTTGAAAGTGAAAACATGCTGAAAAAGAGCTAAAAGCAAAGGATGCAGTTGGAAAGGATTAACAGTAAAAGGACAAATATTAACTGGATTAAATTACAAATGCTGACAGTCTTTAATTAACACGTTCACTCTTCTGCAAATATAATATTAAATTCCATTGAGTTTAGGGATTACTGCAAAGAAACACACTGCTGACATCATGAGTGCTGTGCCTGCAGAGTTGCCTGTTTGCTGATTGCCTGGGAGTTTTCAGGTGAGCTTTAAAAATGCTAAATGACACGGAGCGGCTCAGAGTGCAGACCTCGGTCACCCCACTCCCACCTCCATTTAACCTGATGCTATGATCTCTGGCTGCCATCACGCTCGATTAGTCACACCTTCAGTCAACGTTTGGGCTGAGCGTGGCCGATATGTGTGGAGGAAGAAAAATGAATGGCACAGGTGAGAGAGACAATGAGAGAAAGAGGAAAGGCGGAGCTGTAATAGAGCACATTAAATGAGGAAAAAACCCCGGAGGAAGGTACAATTCAAGTTCAAATATCTGTCTTTTAACACCATCAGCATTTAATTGTGCTCTGCAGGAAAGAGAGAGATGAGCATGCATGGAGATAAAGTTGAAAATAAAGACCGGACCATTCTTTTCTGTCAGGTAGAAGTTAACTAGTGCAAAAGAAACACTTTTTATATATGAATTTCATTCCTGTGTCACAGTGCCTCTGTAACTTTAAACTCTAAGCACCTGCTTTTTGAAGCATAAATATATATTGCTGGCACAAAGAGTACACACAATCTTTTACAGTATATGTGGTCTGTAGTCAGTGATTGAAGTTACCTTTATTTATATACCAGCAACACAAATATACATGACTAAAGGAAATATAAAGTACAAATTACAATCACAAGTGTATAAAACATGAATATGATAATCATAAAACATTACTGCTGTATCGACTATATAAATACATTAGATAGATTAAAAGCGGGAGTATATACATAATGACACTCTATAAACTATAAAATCAAAGTTAAAAAGATTAATCAAACCAGTCAGTGGACAATAACAAGGCGCTAAAATGAAACTAAGAGTGGGAAACCTCAGACTGAACTCAAAACAAGGGATAAAAGAAAAGTCTTTAATTATGATTTAAGATCGCCAGTGGCGGGACAGGATTTATTGTAGAGCTGAGGCTGGGTAACAGAAAAAAGCCCTTTGGTTTTGAGTGGAGGACTCAGACGAGTAATTGTGAGGTCGACCAAAGTGGCCTCTGGGCCCAAAATAGAGTTAACCTATCAATAACGTATTGTGCAGCTAAACCCTTAAGGGCTTGTAAAAAATAGTACATTTTTAAAATCGGTTCTGTGTTTCACTGGTAGCCAGTACAGGTGAGCCAGAACCAGGCTTTTTCTGTGTACCAGTAAAAGTTTAGCAACTGTATTTTGCATTAATTGTAGTCGGGTCAGATTAGACTGTGTCAGCCCCACATACAAGGAATTACAGCCACACTCCAAAACTATATTAACAATCTATATATTTACAAATCATAATTTGTTCCTTATATCATTTGACTGTAAAATTACACTATTTTTACTGTATTTAGATCAGGAAAAACACAATTGTTTTACACATAATTGTCATTATTCTAAAGAAGGATTGAAAAGTATTAATTTACATGTTGACTATTAAAAAAAACAAACAAACAAAAAAACAGGCCAAAACTTTATATGATGTCCACAACTCGAAAATCTGAATAGCAATTCACTAATTCACAGTGTGTGACCATGAAATTACACTGTTTTATAGTATTTAAATTGGCTAATGATCTTATTTTACAAATATTTGCTATTATTTTTTACAGTTTTTACAATTTTTTAATGTTTTGCACCCTTGCTGCCAGATTTTCACCATTTCTCTACAGATTTTTTATTTTATTTTTTATAGTGACATTTGTTAATAACCTTGCAAGTATAACTGGATGGTTAAACTTCATGTCGCCAGCATAACAATGACATGAGATACTGTATTTTTTACAGATGGAACCAAGAGGCAGCATGTATTAAAATGAATAAATAAAAGGGGCCCTAAGGTAGAACCTTGGGGGGTGTCACCTTTAATTGAAGCAGGAAAGGATTGACAGTTGCCTCTTATTACCTAAATGATTCTTTCTTTTAGGCAGGAGGTGGGCCATTTCAACACTTGATCACGATGAGTACAGCTATGGGATAAATTTAGTATCTTTTGCATTTTTAGAGAAGCTACACAGCCCAGAGTGGGATGGGTTAAAGAATGAAAGCTTGCTTCTCACTGTCAGTGTAGGAGAGAAACGCATCTGAGATATGAAGTATATGTGAAAGTATTAATGTGCTGGAGAAACTTGTAGCTGTGCTGTAGCTGCGTTTATTGATCAACGGAAGAAGTGTGTGTGTGTGGGTAGAAAGTAGACAAGGCAATATAGAGTCAAACATAATCATGAAATGGTCAGACACACCCAGACATTGAAGACAGAGAAACCAGATGATAATACAAGGTCTTATATGTGACCCCTCTGATATGCGGGACCAGAAACTAAAAGGAGATTAAAAGAATCTATAAGGCATAAAAACTCAGTAACAATGGGTTTTGAAGGGCAGAAGAAATGAATGTTCCCCCTAAATCCACGAAAATCAGCAGTTCATCAGAACAGAAGGTCGTGGGCAGACTTTAGATTCCCGGCCTGAATTATCACCCAGACCAGGCCTTGGTGCTGGACTTGATCTGACAGAGCTGTGGATGGACATCCGGAACAAAAAGGTTGGGAACTATCGCCTTAAACCAGAGAAAACGATCTGTGAAGAGAAATGTGCTCTCTCTTACACTTGATCTTGTGTTTTTGTTATCCTCTGGGTTGCCAGCTTCAGCAAAATTGCCCTGACCAAAGTCGGCTTTAAACCTTTAAACCTGCCCAACAGAAGCTTAAACTGACCCAGTCAATTCAATTGTCCACTTGGAGCTTTGCAGGAGCAGCCTGTCAATTCAAAAGAATAATTCTCGTCTGCACACACACACTAACACACACAAACACACACAGAGCCATTTTTCCATCACTTCAGAGGACCTTATGTTTATGCCCTGGACACTTATACTAACCTCAGCATTTCTCTTACCTTTAATCAAGTGTTCACTCTAAAACTGAATGATTTATACCAAACAAAACTGTCATATTTTATTCAAATCCATCCAGTCTTTTTAACGTAGCGGGAAAAGTATTTGCTATTCCAACACAAGGCATCTCTACAACTGAATGGACGTCATAAAACAATCAATTAAGCACTATATTGGAAAGATAATGGGCAGATGGAGGGTGGGGTCATCGATTAGAAATCACATGTTTGTCACACATCTGTGACACACACAGTTAATGAGGTTGTCATTGTGGAAATCTGGTAGAACTGGCAGAGATTTCAGGGGACAAGATCACGTTGTTGGAGACGTCCATCCAGAGCTGTCTGAACCAGTTTCAAAATGGTGAAATTGTGGACATTCAAGTGCCCGTATACGGCTATATGCAGCATCCAGCATACCAACAGCTCCTTTTTTGTCCTTCTCTTGTCATCTGTGGCATCATGTCATTTGATCAAAGCTGCATTTTCAGGCCTTTTATAGTCACTAATCAATGGAGTGTCTGTGCACTGGTCACCTGACAGGGTGTGGAGGAACACAATGGTCACTTTTTATGTAAAATTGGTTAAATTTAACCCGTTTCTACCCAGAACTGTAGAAATCAGATTTATCACTTCTTCTCTAAGTCAGAAAATAAGACCATTTGCAGACTGCGATAACTTGAAATTCCTTTTTTTGTCCCCAAGATGACGACGAGTCCCCACAATGAGACGATGTATGTCCCCGCAACATGAATCACACAAACACACACTACAATGTGCATTGTAACTGTACATTTGCTGTATTTTTAATAGCTTTCATACCTTGTAAGACCACTTCCATTCACTCTGTTCCCCTCTCCGCAGCCTCATTAAGTCATTATGCTGCTAAACACAATTGAAAAAAGGAACCTCTCGCTCTCTCTCCCTGTATCTACTCTCCTCCTTACTCTCAAATGACTTTCCTTTCACTGCTTTATGACTTTGGACTCCTTCTTATTTCTTTTTGTCAAACTTTTGAATTTCTTTCAAGTTTGCCGACTGCCAGCAACACGAACGTCAAGGCTGCGAAGTTCTTTCTGCTTCATGCTGCTGTTTGCTTAGACGTCCATTAGGAATACGAGGTAACAGGCTTTCTCCTCAGGTTGCCATGCATTTTAAATTGCTTTAAGGCATTTTGTCAAATTGTACTTGTTGGTAGCAGTCAGGGCAGCAAATGTACAGTAGGTACATAGTAAAAAACATTTTAGTCTGTAGCCATTGTCTGACAGCATCTTAAAACAGACTCTAATGCTAGTTTAGAAGCTTCCTAAACTAGCATGAAATAAGGATAAATATGGTCCTTTTTTGCTATAATGCATTTGATTTCATGCTAAGGGTACATTTTTGGCTTTTATTACATACATTCTCTGATATTTCCACTAAAATCATAGATTTTTGGTACTGTAGTAGCAATGTATTAATTCACTTTTTCAGATCTTGTGTTAAACACCTTCATTGATATATTAATAAAATATGATTTTTTTTAAATACTGTATAATATTTCATTGTAGCATTCTTCATGTTCACCAGTAATCTCATCTTGAAGCCCTTTAACACAGTTTTTTTCAATTGTTTAAATGCAATTTTGAAAACAGGGCTCCCGTTTTCAAAATATTCTCACAACTGTCCAAACACCACACTCAATTTGCATAACTCCTAGATTGTTTGCAAAATGACACACTTCAATCAAAACATATACACATATTTTTTAAAAATACACATGTTTATAAAAATGCTGTTTTGTTTTCATCTCACTAACAGTCTTCAGATGACCAGACACTATTGCAGTTAGTTACACACTACTGGGATCAATACAAAACACATTTGTAAAAACCCCTATTTTAGGAAATAGCTGGTGCTAGACTTTTTGCTAGACATTTTTATGTAAGGGATAATTTAGATGACAAAAAGATATTGACAAACTCACAACATTCTTCAAGATTACTTGAGGTATACCCAAATACTATAAACTTACCAAGCACTGAACAACACTGATGCTGCAGACGGAAAATATATATTTCTTACCGTACTCAGTTACAGTAACATATCAATCAACAATGAAAACCAGAACAAAATAGTGGTTTTTCTTACTACTGTAAAGTGTTCTATCGCTTCTTCAGGTCCCTCTCTACCTCTTCTTCTGCCGAAGCCTCTTCCTCTACCTCCTTCTTCTCCTCTCTGAGCTCCCCCCTCATTCTCACACTTCTTCTTCTAACTCGTTCCATTTTGTTGAAGACAGGTGAACTCACCTGCTGCCTTTTATAGCACCTACCTGAGTGCTGTACATGTGTGCTTCCACATCTGGTGGATGTGTTTATCCAGTTCATTCCTTAGTGTGGTCATTGGCAAGTTGTGATTTGTAATGACAGGGAAGTAACCTCACAATCCTTATCTGTGTCTAAGGTGTGAAAATGTGTTGCAAATCACTGTGTGTAATGTTTTGAAAAAAGTGTGAAGCTGAGTCTGTGCTTATTGTTGTGCAACTCTGGACAGGTGTTTTGCTTCTTGAGTGTAAAGATCTGTTAATATTATGAAAATTTTCATTTTAGTCTGTAAACAACTGTAAAAAAAACTGTAAGAGACAGCATGTAGGCTGTGGTTGCTGGAGGATCAACAACCAGGGCAGGCAATTCAATGGTTTTCATTCTGAAGAAATAAATTGTTTAACTGTATAATCTACAAGGTTTCCTGTATAATAACACATTTCTATCGGCAGTTCTCACAATAAAGTGATAAATATCAGATACTCCAAGTGTTCAAAAGCATGCACGTTGGTGCCATTGACTTCCAACAAGGAAAATTTTGTGGTGGGAGGGAGATGAAAAGAAAAAGCTTGGCATACTTGATATTAAACTTTTACATCTAAAGTCTGACTAAAACTGAAATCATCAAGGCTTTCTGTATATTTCAAAGGTATTCCCTCATAAAGAAAGAACTGTGCTTGCTCTTCACAGTCAAAGTCCTCTCTCTGTGTTGTCAATGGAAACAGTCTGATCAGAAATCTTTCGGCTGCTGAGTCATATTTCACTCAAAATATGCCAATCTCACTTAAAAAAATGTGACTCCGGGATGGAAAACTTGATGGTAACCAGGTTATTGCAGCGCATGCAAATGCATTTTCTGATTTCTTGCCTTAACCTGATTTCTCCAAGCAAGATGGTTTATTGTGTGCATGCAAATGTAGTCATTAAATCCAGAGTTAGTTTGCATATCTAAGATGTTTGCATCTCTGTTTTGGGGCTTCAACCAACTGTGGTATAATTTCAAATCAGCCACCAAAAGGATTATAAAAAGCAAAGCAATTTTTCAGGTCACTGCTATATTTATTTTTTGGTTATTGTGGGCAAAGACAATGATATAACCAGAGAAGACATTTCCTCATCTTCACAACAATGTTGTGTTTTCACACATGCATGGAGACACACACATAAACCCAGCACGAAACATTAACATGTAGGCGTGTGAATTTTATTGCCATCTGCTACACCATTTCATGGGGATATAAAAAGTGGCAGCAACCCTCATACATATAAACATGTCCTCATCAGGTATTCCTCCGATGCAGGATTATGTGTTAACTTTCAAGACCCTGAGGTAAATTCCACCTTTGCTGTCTCTGCTCATGGGTTCGCTCATATAATGTTAATTTAGTTACTGCGTTGACGTTAACTCCAGTGGTGCCGAGATTTGTCATGGGGCAGAGAGCCAATACGAAACCTCAAATGCCCTGATGCAACCCTCCCCTATGTCAAAGCAGTCCACTCACCAAGTTCTCCTTCTTTTGACCCACTTTTCTCGATAGTTACTTGATGTCTTTTGAATAATGACATTGAAGTGATGGATGCAGCCATCAGTCACACACTAACATTCAAGTAGGCCACTGCCCACATAAACCCTTCATTCATCAATTGCCTCATGTTGCCATTTGATGCCAAACAGAAACTAGAAATTGGAATCCAACTCATATAACAGCTTGTGGACAGTGGACGGAAATATGTGTATGTGTGTGTTGGGATCATTATTCTCACCACTGAGCACTTTTTGCTGGTCAAGTGAGGTGGAGGGCAGGTTTTTTTTCGACAGGATACCAGTAGTGTGTATAACAGGAGGCCTGCTGACTTGAACAGCACTGAAGGAGTTGTGATGGATGAATGTGGACCAAAAAACAAGGTTTCGCGCCATGTTATCTCAGTGACACTCTACAGTATTACAGCATGTGGACATGCTGATGCGGTGACAGGTAAAGCGGCTCACAAATGACAAATGACAGTGTGAGGTTGAAGGGCAAAACTGTCATTACTCATTGTGTAAATTTAACAGTTTGACACTGATATCCATCAGCTGCTCAGGCAGTGAAATCCACAACATGGATTACAATATTACATTTAAGTGTAACTGGGTTACAGCTGCAGTAGGCAGAAATCTGGAAAGGAAAAAAGAAAAAAAGAAAGACGGCCTCCTGTCAGATGAGGACAGGGACAAACTTCAAACGTGCAAAAGTAAATATTCATAAGATTTAGACCTCACTTTCCTGTGTGAAAGTCCTTTGTTTAAATTAATCAGCAACCACAGCTTACTTCCTTGTTTGCTCTTTATATCACTGATCTGGTCTGAAATGGCCTCTGATTTGCCCAAGTCTTGACTCACAGACTAGATTTGATTTCCTAAAACCAGAAGAAAGAACAAATAACAGGTGCAGATGTCTAGTTTCCTTTCAGACCACTTAAATGGCAATATGCTTAACAGCTACATCAGACTTTTTTTCCCAATGACATCATAAATTTGTTGTCTACACCACGTCATAACAAGGAAAATGTAAGCACATCAGAAAAAAACATATATTAGTTCAATCTGTAGATTAAAGTCCCAGCCTCCTCTACAGTTAATTGCTATGACAGTTTTATCATGTAATAATGTCACATCTTTGCAGCAGTTTCTTCAAAATCTTATTTACAGGGTTTAAAATTTTAGATGTCACACTGATAGTAAGTTTTGCCAACTGTACCGATCCACTCACTTCGACTGTACAAAGTCAGAATGCAGTTGTAAAATGCATAATTTAAAATCAAACTGGCAGCACCCCTGATGTTTTATATGATGGACAGGTGGTCAGAATGGGAAAAGACGCTCCAGCGGATCACCTTCGGTAACAATAGAGGCCAATTTACAACTGCTGAACCTATAATTATCCAATACAAACATTACATGATGGATGGGTTGCAGCAGTAAAACGTCTCTGTCTCTCGCTCTTTCATTCTGTTTGAGTCATCTGTGCTGAAAACAGTTATGTCACAGCCACAACAAACTGTTTGTTTTATGATTTATACAGTTGTTCCGCCTGGACCAGTTCAGACGAGTTATGAGCCTGTTAAAAGTGTCGTCTGTCAAAGCAGAGATGAAGGCTGAATCATTCTGGGTGTCTGGCTTCCTGCTTCTCACAGACACAGAGTCCACACTTGGCATCAGAATGGATAATTTGATTATAAAATCACAGCTCCAGACTGTGAAGGAGCTACAGGATGAACAAAGCCACATCCCTGGCCTCACTGAAGGACTGACAGGTCAGATGTGTAAAGGTCTCCTCTGGTTCTCTCAGGTCTTTTGTTTTTAATTTCCATTCTTCTGTGCATAAAATTAGTGTTTTGTTCAGGTTATTTTAAAAGGTATAAAGCAATAGAGTGTCTCAGTGCGCCATCACACAAGTTAACAGTGTATTAAAGTACTAAAGGCGACAGGTCAACTCTGTGCAAGTAGGCTACTTTTTTTTTTTTTCAAAGGTTGTCACCCTTTTTTGCTTTTCAACACTGAATTAAGGTAAATTCAATATAAAAGCGTACAAAAAATACTGTTTCATGTCAAGGTGGGAAAAAAATTCTACAATATAAAGCCAGTTAATTAAAAATATAAAATGTAAAACAAGCGACTGCATAAGAATTCACATCCTTCACAGTCATCAGACTATATGCAAGTTTATTTTTGGACATGCAACACAAACCAGCATCCCCACAGTGAGGCATGGAGGTGGCAGCATCATGACACAGGGATGCTTCTCAGCAGCAGGCCCTGGACAGCTTATAAAGGGGAAGAGTAAAAGAAATCTAGCAAAGTGCAAGGAAATCCTGGAGGACAACCTGATGCAGTCTGCAAGAGAACTGTGACACTGTTGTCGATTTGTTTTCTGAGTCAGAGCCCAGAAATAAGTTCAGTTAAGAATTTGAGGCTGGACTTGAAAAGGGCTGTTGGCTCACGATCCTCATGTAATCTGACCAAGCTTGAGTAGTTTTGCTAAGAAGAATGGGGTAAAATTGTAGATGTGAAAAGCTAATTGAGACCAATCCACAGGCTCAGTGCTATAATTGTGGTCGAAGGTGCATCTACTAAATACTGACTTAAATGTTTATTCCATGAAATAGTCTTTTTGTAAATTCTTGTCAAAAAAGCCAAATTATATTGACCATGATTCAATATTGAAAAGCAATTAAAGGGGGAAACTTTTGGAGGTGGGGAATTCTTTTAAAAGGTACTGTACATGTAAAACCATAACAATCTCATAATATTTTCCCTAGAGATAAAGGATAAATATAAAGATCTGCAAGTATTATCATATCTAAGGATAGAAGATCTGGATAGCCTAGACTGTTCTGAATAAAACAAGATACAGCATGTATGACTAACAAGATAAAAGCTTAAACGTAAAGGTAGTGAAATTACCCTGAGAATAGCTCAGGGCTCATCGGGTTAATGAGCTTCAGAGGTTCTGGTAAGTGGATTGCTTCTTTTATTGCCTCAGACAGGCTCGGTTGAGCTGAGTCCCCGTGTTTCCAGTTATACTAAGCTACGCCAACCAGCTGTTGGATGTACTGTAACTTTATATTTACTGTACAGCTGCTAACTCCAAACCAATCTGGTATATTCACCAAAATGTTAGAATCAATCATTTCGACAATTACAAGTTCTGATATCTGTTGTTTAGCATGTTGTTACTCAGTAAATATTTAAATATACTTCTCTGCAGAGACATCAGATGTTGTTCCTGGGATCTGCTGGAGCCACTCCTCCAGTTTGTGGGTCACTTCTGCCAGTGTTCCGATCACCTCTGGCACTACTGTTGCCTTTACTCCCCACATCTTTTCCAGTTCCTCCTTCAGCCATCGGTACTTCTCCAGCTTCTTGTGTTCTTCCTTTCCGATGTTAATGTCACTCTGTATCGCCACATCTATCAGCATCGCCTTCTTCTGATCTTTGTCTGCTGATGTCTCTGGTTAGCTGACCAGTCAGTCTGGGAAGTCCTCTTAGCTTTCATATATACACATAGGGATAACATTATGATGCCTAACCCACCTGCTTAATCCATGTCTCAGATGGGGTCTCTGTTGATGGATCTGGAACCAATGGCAGTGATGTACTCTGGTGCAGGAAGTTTGGAGGTCAAATCAACATGTTGGGCCATTGTCATGTTCCTCAACATGTTCCTGATTGTTTGATGTTTTTTCCATGTGGTGGGGTGCATTTTGCTGCAGTGACATTTGGTGCGGCTGTGGCTCAGGTGGTAGAGCGGTTGTCCACTGATCGCAAGGTTGACGGTTCGATCCCCAGCCCCTCCGCATGCCGAAGTGTCCTTGGGCAAGACACTGAACCCCAAGTTGCTCCCAATGGTAGATTGGCGGCTTGCATGGCAGCTCTGTCGCCATTGGTGTGTGAATGTGTGTGTGAATGGGTGAATGTGAAACACATTGTAAAGCACTTTGGATACCACTAAGGTAGAGAAAAGCGCTATATAAGTGCAGACCATTTACCATTTGGGATTTCCATCTGCATGAGGGGCCTGTTGTGGGACAATGTTTATTTGGGTGTCTAAATCTCATCAAGGTTTTCCAGCAGAACAGCACATAGTACCAATATGATCAATGTTATTCACTTCACCTGTCAGTGGTCATAATGTTGTGGCTGATCGGTGTGTATTAACCAGCCACACACCATATCCCACACATTCTCGCTTTAGATTTTTTTGTCTGTCAGGGCAGACAAGCCAAATGCAAAGTGCAACGACAAAGGTTCTTGGGAAATGTTAAGGCTTTAAATAAGAAGGAAATTTATTTGCATAAACAGATCCTTGTCGCTGATATTTTTTAGTTAACCATCTCCAAAAAAGGCCCTCGCTTTTCTCTTTCGATGAAAGTTTTGCTGTTTGTCACTTTGATGTAAACCTGATGCCAGAAACTCATTTTGGCAAATAATAAATCACAGCGATGAGTGTGACTGGTAAATGTGTCCCTCAAATTAAAAAAAAAATTGCAGATAAAAGAGATGCAAAATCAATAGAAAGATGTGACTTTTGTCTGGCGTTCTGGCACGTAATTTGAAAATGCTTTACTTGATATCTAAAACAGCAAAGAAAAAAGTAATTGCTAGGACAGACGACATAGTCACAGTTGGCTAAAGACAGAACAGTGTCATCCAGGCAAACATTTTTAATGAGAGACAAACCAAGATGTGTTGGAGAAGTGACTAAATACTGCCTGTCTGCTGATGTGTAGCATAGAGGTTCTTGAAACATCTGTGTGTGTCTCTTTCTCTGTCTGTGAGTGTGTGTGTGTGGGTGTGTGTGTGTGGGTGGTGATCATGGATTCTTTATTTACAATAAAACTTTAAGTGCAGATTTCAATTTTAGGATTCTTTTGCCTTCAGATGACCAAGAAAATCATCCAAACGCTAAACTAAAAACACGTGTCAGCAGGTTATTTTGTAATTCGCTTCTGCGGTTGCATGTGATGCGGCATCCACGGGAGACGCAGATGCTGACAATTTGACAAGTGTGACATTTACAAATAAATCTCTGGGGGCTGTGAGAAAGCACAGGCACATTTTCTTTGCTGACAAACTTTGATGAAAGCCAAGAAGACACAATTGATCTTCTCCCGCTGCATGTCTTGGCGATCGCGTCGGCATCTGTTTTCTGTGTCACTTTCCGTCTCGTCACTCCGTGTCTCGTGTAATGCTCACCTTCAGGCTGACGGACCGATCTGTGTCCATGCAAACTGTCGGCGTTCGGCCTGGCCAAACAGCTGAGAACAGGGTCCCGATTGCTTGTGCTCTTTCCAGACCATGTTTCACCAGATGGCTCCCACTCGATTATAACAGGAGTGCTCTCATTACTGTTCCAAAACTTTTTTCCCCCCTTTTTTTTGCCTC
Organism: Dascyllus trimaculatus; assembly: GCA_024666655.1. Classification (NCBI taxonomy): domain Eukaryota; kingdom Metazoa; phylum Chordata; class Actinopteri; family Pomacentridae; genus Dascyllus; species Dascyllus trimaculatus. The sequence continues at coordinate 18,893,930 of CM045454.1, forward strand.
TTGATTTAGATGCAGCACTGTTTCCCTCCAGCTTTCACTTTTCTGATATATCTGGTCAAAATTATATGTTCTGTACACTGACACGTTACAGTGTGCTATTATTTTTCCACAAATCCAATCAGCCCAGTCGATTATGTGTAGCCTTGTGGGTTATCAGAAATAAAAAACGTTCACACCGAGGAGCTAGCATTCAGAAACCAATGAATGAGGCCAGAAGAATGAAGTGCTTTCAATGGAGCCCTGAAACCCCCCAAAGATTTCTTGTCTGAAGGTAAAAAGACCTTCAGACGAGAACTTGCTTGTTTAGAAGAAGGGCTTCTGTGCCTTCAAGCCGTGTGCTTTCTTCAAAAAGCTTTTCTTTTCACACGCAGAGCCTTGTAGCTCCTTTACTGAGTTCACTGTAATAAGGAGAAGGGTTAAGAATGTATTGAAATGAGAAATGATTAGCAATGCGTCGAATTCATCAAAATCGAGAGCTGAAAAAAATAGGTGAAAGGAAATGCAGAAGAGTCATTTCCTCACAGACCCCCAGAAGCATGAATTGCGTGGAGACATTGAGCTTGTTGGTGTACGATGATTATGTACCATATATGAAGTCGAATGTCCCTCAAGCATCTGAGTCATGCCACAGCAGCACAAGTGACATTCACTACAGTAATCATAGCACTTGTAAAGTATCATTTCGCATGCGGAACATAAAAATAATTATAATGTAATAATAATAATAATTTCATTCATATAGCACCTTTTGAACAGCATTCACAATGTGCTTTGACAGTCAAGAGACAAGGCAGAGCAGTCAAATCAAATAAATAATTTAAATGAATAGTTAGCTAGATTTGGACACATATCAAACAAAGGAAAGATTGTTCAGATTTGGAGGAGGCAAGACTGGATAACTTTGTTAATACGGGGAGCAAAACTGAGGTCTGAGTCAAATAAAACACCTAGATTTCTACGCTGGTGGATCATGGACCAAGGCTGCTGGTGGTGAGACTGCTGTGTAGGTTTGGAGGGTTGAAAAGTAAGACTTCAGATTTAGATTTGTTTTGTTGAAGAAGGTTTTGAGCCATCCAACGGTTAATGTCATTGAGACAGCTACAAACAGCAGCTAGGCCTGCTGGATCAGCAGGTCTCAGCGGGAGGTATATCTGTGTCATTTGCATAGAAATGAAAGGCTACATTGGGACGCTGGATTAAAAAACCAAGAGGGAGTAAATAAAAAGAAAATAAAACTGGACCTGAAATTGAACCTTGCGGTACACAACAGGTAATGGGGGCTGAAGAGGAGGAATGATTATCTATGTTCTGTCTAAAAGATAGAAGTAAAACCAATTAAGTGCATTCCCTGCATCCCGAACATGAGTTCATTACAGATATTTGCAATTTATTTGGACAAGCGTCTTCTCTAGCAATCTGTCACTGCTGACAGAAACCATACTGCCATCTTCCTCGCAGCGAGTACTGCACAGAATGATGCAGTCGTGTGGCCACGTCCCCTTTCCTACCGCCATCTGGAGACGCCGTCAAACACAGACAGAGTGTCACAGATTGGAGTTAAATCTGCAGCCATATTCTTAGTGCATTGGTCGGCCACGATGTTCGTCTGGATGTTCAGAGTTCACGTAGAGAGCGGCTTTAAAACTCAATCTGCCCCACGAGCTCAAAGGCTTTCACCTTTCCTGCCATGCTGTCAGCCCGGGGTACACAACAAGGCAGAACAAGTTTAGAGTCCATGAAACATTCCAGGTGGCCTCCTGTTTGCCGAATACCCTCGTGTTTGTAGGTGTTAGCTTTTTCGACCTTAATGCCAAAGCGCGCTGACACGAGGCACAACTAATCACCGCTTACTCACAGGAGTCACCAGAGAGGGGTGTAATCATGAAATGTGTGACAAAAATACAAAACAGTCTAAAGGTGTGTGTGTGTGTGTGTGTGTGTGTGTGTGTGTGTGTGTGTGTGTGTGTGTGTGTGCGGGGGGGTAAAAGCAATTCCTGTGTGTGTGTGGAAGGTGCAGCAGCAGGAAATAGGGTGGACAATCTCACCACATTTTTAATGAGCCTCTTAATGCATCTTGAGTGGATCAAAAAGTTAAGTATCCGAGAGGCATGGTTTGAAATCTGATGGCTGGAACCACCTTGCCAAATGGTTTCTGTCTTTCTAGCCAGATGCTGTAAAAGGTGTAAATGCATCCATCTCTCTCACACAATAATTTACACCACAGCAGTAAACAGCTTCTGGAAATAGCCACTAACAGGCTCTGTGCTCTGTAATAATGGCAGCTGAATTATGCAGAAATTACACAGAGATCTTTGGTGGCAAGAGTAACTTGATAAATAGTTGTTAGCTAAACTTTTTCCTTCGTGCACCGTTGCTAAAGGTAACAAGGTCTTCTGGCAGTAACTGAACAGCTTCAGATTCATTACTCCGACCATTTAACTGAGGAAAACCAAGACAGACTCCAATCAGGTTTCCAATCTGGCTAACTGAGACGCATATATGTGGATGAGTGAAAACAAAAGTGCATGAAATCACATCTGAATTGTGTCCTCAAGCGAAAACCCTCCAGGGGAAAAATGACAAGTGGGCCTTCTGACATGCACTATTTAACTACATGTTTGGGCTGCAGTGTTGGTGTAGAGACTATGTGGGCTCTGCAAGAACTGTTTCTGATGCCATATGTGATGGGACACAGTAATTTTGACCATCAGATGGATTAGATGTCAAAATTAACAGTTCTTCAGCTGATGAGTAAATAACAAGGTTAAAGAAACTTTCATGTTTGTAGAATAAACATGTAGATATATACTGTTTCTGAAAATTGGCAAACTGTAGCCACTAGGATGTTATTTTTTGCATCATGTTGTCTTTATAATTTGCTGTTTACAGGTGGGTGTGCTGCATTGTTTCATGGTTGGGATCATTAACTTACTAGATTCTCATTTCTTGCTGCTGGGTTTTTGCCTTTGTAAGAACAAGGTCAGCTTTTTGACTGAGTTTTCATGCTAAGCTATGCTAAACAGCTCTTTTGCTTAGCTGTATATTTAGTCAATTATCAAGAGGGTGGTCTAAATATTCACATCGCTGTTAGAAGTGAATACTTCCATTAACATAATGCAGCACTTGTAACTCAGAGTGAAACTTCTCTGATCTGCAGTTACTGGCTATGTGTTTGCTCAGATTCTTTCTGCTATTCCTCCCCTTGTGCCGACTGGTCGGGGCAAATGTCTGCTCTCCCTGAGCCTGGTTCTGCCAAAGGTTTCATCCTCCTAAAAATTTTTTTTTCTTCTCATTGTCACCACTGTTGCTTGCTCAAAAGAAGTAGTTTCATTTTGTTGGATTTCTCTCTATATTATTATATTGCAGGGTCTTAAGTTCACGATGTGATGTGCCCTGAGATGACCTACTTGTAGTGGATTTGGTGCTATATAAAAACAACTGAATCAAATTGAATTTTATTCTTACATTTCTGCATTAAAGTAGACACTTTCTCTTGGGATTAGCTGAATGCTTTTTTCCCTAGCAGTGATAAGAACTTACATTACTGATAACACAAAGTTTTTCCAATCTGAGAACTTTTAACAATGTCGTTTTCCAAACAAAAATGGTATCATTTAAAAATCAAAGATATCATATCAGTATTGTTTCTCCAATTTTCAGAATTTTTCCTGTCTTGTTACCCAATAATACATTAGGTGCACATTTAGTGTGATTATAATTCATTTCTAGGTCTCTCTTAAACACAGCTGCTCCCTTTTGTTATCTATAACGTCTTCTTCCATTATTTTTAAATAATTATCCTGCTAAAAATACCTATTAGACATTTTATTAATCCTTGTTACATAATGACCAAATTTGTAGGTTGTAATCTCAATACTTTTGTATTTAATCACTTTTATTTTCTATTTTGGGCACTATGTTTTTATTATGTTGGAATAAAATCATGAACATGATTGTTTACTCTGTATCAGCAACTTCATTGTTACGTAACATATTTAATATGTGCTGTGCCGGCAGCATCAATATAACCACAACTACAGTATTCATGAAGAGAAATGGGTGTTTCCAGCCAAACAGGCTTGATGCACAAAGTCATAAATACAGTGTGAAGTAGATTTTTTGGCAGCGTATAATTCCAGCTGTGTTACCATCATTTAAAAACAGCATCCTGCTGAAGTAAACATGATCATCGCATAATGAATACCTGCTCCAGTCTGCAGGACTTAACAAGGACAAGAATTACCGCTCAGGTGTTCTGCCTATGAGTTGGAGATAATGAGGGTGTCTTGTATGGAGGGAGTCTGGATAACAGAGCCGAGATCAACACACACTGTAGGTATCATTAGTCCCCCTAGAATGTGCCACCAGGGAAATGACAACATATAAAGCAAAGAGGAGAGTGGCATCTAGTCATCAGAGCCTTGCAGAACTATTGACAGAACAAAAGTCTATAAATAGAGGAAGGTGAAGGTGAAGGAGCTCTCGGCTCAGTCTCTCTCTCTCTCTCTCTCTCTCTGCGCCTTCAGACCTGTGTTCAGCCCTGAGGCTCAGATGTTTGAGTCTGAATCAGGGCAAATTATGATAAGCCCGGGGCTAATTTTGTACATGAATATTTCCCTCTGTCATTGTGGTTTTTATAGAATGAGAGAAATTGTGTGCCGAAGATAGGGGTGGATTTAAATTCCTCTCAGTGGTTGTTCATTTATTATTATCAGGCAGGACTTAATTTTAGGTGGCCATCTGCCTGGCACTAATTAGTTATTGTCATTTTATCTTGTCGAAGGAAGACACCAATTGAGTCACCATGGGTCAAAAATGATTTTTTATATGTATGAAAGTCATTTGGGTCCTTCAAACTGAAACACCAGGACTTTTTTTGCACTGCAGATGACGACATCTACATAAAGAAAAACCTTCTGTATGTGATTTCCCGAGACATAGTTTCTCTGTTTCTGAGCTGCACGGTGCCATTTGATTATAGCTTGTCTACGCTGCACAGCAGAGCAAACATCAAATTGGATTGGGTAGGTTTTTATTGTTTAGGCACAGTCCACCTGCTACACAAACAAAACTGCAGTATAATTTGGTGCAGACATATGATCCCTTTCCAAGCTGATTGAGAGAACATCTGAGCTCTTGTATCTGAGCCGTTCCAACAGTGGAAACTTTTGATGTGGTAAGCTTTCGTGCTCTGTGGAGAACATTTTCATCTCGGATCCAGTCTCTCCTCTAACAGTAAAATATAATTTTAAAAATGTTGAGCCTATTAAGCCTTGGAGTATTTTAGTGTTGCTATAGTATTCTATACAGAGGCTGAGAGAGCCCAGCAACAACACATTTTTAGCATGAAAGTTAATTTTAGTCTTTGAGAAGTCACCCTGACAAAGTAATCTAAATTTAGAGTTGATTTACCAGTGTTATTTCAACCTGTTCTCTTTGCCATTTTGCTCTCGGCATCTTATAGATACTCACACAGTGTCTTTTTGTGTGTGTGCCATCCATGTCGATATGTAGTGCCGACAGTCATATAGGAGTTTTTTCCAGTTTAACCTTTTGAACCCAAAAAGTTTCTGAACATTTATCGTTCCTGTCACATTTTTTCTCACTGCATTATATAATCCAGCAAATCTGTAGAAACTTAGAAGTTGAGTGAACGTAAACAGTGTCTTCTGTGCAGTATGACACAGTTATGATGCCATAAATCATTAAAAAAATGGAAAAGCATGATAATAAAATGTAAAAAAAAAAAAACTCTCTATACTGTAAGTAATTTACTAATAACATTTCATTTTCTATTTTCCTATCTGCCCTGTGTTTACACTGCCTGCAGTTCAGATTTTGAATTTTTGATTGTCGCTGAGTCACTCAGAGCTTCTAAGTTGCAATTTTTAAAATTCAAAGTCTGATTCGGGAAAACATTTTATTGCAGAGTTTTTTACTGACAAGCATAGAATGAGATGATTTTGATTAAATATCACAGTTTCAAGCTGAGATTCACTTAATTTTCCAGATGGAGTGGCACATCAGGGAGTATTTTGATGGTGTTTGACTGACAATTCATTTTGTCTTTACAGTTTCCGGCTAATAAATGGTGTGACTTTGACATTTCTTCTCATAAATAACATGATGTTTAAACCTGATTTCAAGTTTTGGGTTTCAGAGGGTTAAAAGTGCCAAATAGGGTGGTTGAAGTGGTGGGTGTGGCAACGACTAAAGAATTTCAGTGTCCTGTGTTGGATCATTATTTATTTTGCGACTTACATCACAAAATAGTGCTATTTTGTTATGTATAGGCACCAAAACCACTTGGTTAGGCTAAGAAAAAAAATCATGTCTGGGTTACAATACATCCTTTCACAACATAAACCTCATTATACAAGGCAAATGTCTCACTGTTTGAAAAGGGTGGACTGCTGTCTTGTGCTTTCTGATGTTCAGGGAATTTTATATGTCTACTGGGCAACACTGCAAATTGAAAAAAAAATGACACTAAAGGGTACAAATGTGACATCTGTGTGTTCAAATGTGATGCCAAGGAGTCCTGAGAGAGCGGAAGCATGTGAACAGTTGGGAGTGCGACCAAGCTTATTATTCATGAGTCGTCAAAATCACGTGGTCTTAATCTGCAGATTGAGTTTGTTGTCACCCAGATGTACAAGCTGAGTAGCTGTTACCATTTCATGCACAGCACTTTAAGGGCTTCTTGCTTGTGTCAGCTCTCTGAGAATAAAGTTTCATCTTGTTTTTGGAAGTAGCTTCTTGACCGGACAACCCAAATTTAAAGTCCATTTACTGGCTTTTTTTGGAACTTTCTGTATGAAGTCATTCGAATAGATTTGGAGTTAAAAGTGTAGAAGTTTTATCCCTTGTTTGTGTTTTCTGAAGTTGCAGTGAGATGAGCCCTTTTGGCCAGCGCACTCTGTATTTTAGGGCTGACAAATAAATGCTTTTAATTAATATTCTAACCACTGTCGTCGTGCCGTCAGGCTGGAGGACACATTAGCCCCAGAGACCCGTCCCCCACTCACCATGCATTATATGTTCCTAAAGCAGCACCCTTAAACAGATGAGATGTTTGTTCCAGTGAACTGGCCAGCAGCCACCACAGCTCACTGCTGCGGTGAAGAGGGAAAATAATGACATGTCATCTGATAATGGCTGCATTGCTGACGAACTAGCCCTTTTAATGGATTTATAATTAATGCTTGTGTGTTGGCCGATGCCACTGATGGCTGCGGAGCGGCAGGATAATGTTCTGGAACTACAAAGTCATTTTAGATCAGTGTGGATCAAGCCGAGGCCACAGAATCAGAGATAAGAGGTGCATTTTTATTCCATGAGAGGTGCTGGGCTGGCAGTTGAAGCCCAAAGAGCTTTTTGTCCCTCTTCCATTCCCCCTCCATCTCTTTCTCCTCTCAGTCAGGGTATGTGAGGCCAATGACTCTTCAAGTTGCTCAATGCTTATTACTTCGAGGACCGATGGTCATTACTCCTCAGGTTTTTGAGGTCAGCGCTTCATACCTGGGCAAAACTGTCCAAAGCTGTAATTGGTCTGCACAGCTGGGTGAAAATACAACATCAGGTAAACCTCTATATCCAGATTTGGTACAAACACGGTCAGATAAGGGAGTTTATGCATTGAAGTCTGAGGTGAAATTTTGGGCTTTCCCCCTTCAAAAGGGTCTTTTTAATGAGTGAGGATAAAAGGCACAGGCAGTGAAAGAGAGGGTTTTTTGTGGCCATCTGGTGTCCTGTGGTACAGAACATCGCAGAAAGACAGACTTGAGAGGCTGACTGATTCTTTGATAGTGCAGGGACTTTTTTTCAACTACTGTTGAACATATTTAAATCAAGGTTAACTAGAGAGTACATACCTCTGCCAAGGCTGCACAAAACAGAGATGAAAATGTCAAGTAGTTCCATCTGGATTCAGATCTGCAAGAAAGTACACACAGTGACCATCCTCAGTTTTGGAGAATATCCAGATCCTATAAATATAAAGGCTTCTTAAAGCATGGAATGGCCAAGATGTCACTTTTTTGAGGTGTTTTATTCATAGTCACATGGGGTTGCTGTCTTCACCAGATATTAACCAGTTTTTAGGGGAACATGGCTGAAGAGCCTGGCCAGACCAGAATGGCACAGCGAAATTCATTTGCACATAAGCATAGTGACTTCTTCAGCTTTCTAAGCAGATAAATAACAAGTTAATAGAGTCATTTCAAGTTATATCTGACACAAACATTTGACCCCTGTACCACTAATCTGCATTATTGATTATATTTTTTTTAAAGAAAAGTGTTTTAAGGTAACAATATTAAATAGTAGAGACCATTTCCACTTTAAAACAGTTACAAAATCCATGTTAGGTGCTGGAGAGATAGTGGTGGCATTAGACCAACACCAGCCAGCTCGAGGACTTAAATTGTATAAGGCTTAAAGTCATAGTTACATCCGCCAAGGAGGTTATGTTTTTGCCGGCGTTGGATGTTGGTTTTTTTATTTGTCTGTGTTCAGAATAACTTGAAAAGTTATGGATGCATTTGGATGAAATTTTCAGGAAAGGTGTGAAATGGGACAAGGAAGAAATGATTCAGTTTTGGGAGTTATCCGGATCACCGTCTGGATCCAGGAATTTTTAAAAAATTTAAAGATACTTTGTCATTGGGATATTGTGTTGGGGGTGGACTGAAGCTGCTTGGCGGAGGTCTGCACTCTCTGAGTGCTTTTCTAGTTATACATTTGGCTGCTTTGAGTGACGGGTGGATTACCATCAAAGGACAGTCCACGGAGACGTTTGCATGCTCAACTTGATTCCACCCACGCTCGACCTCTTGGATGAGCCACCACACTGGGCTTCAAATTACTCTTCAGAAAGCCTATAGATGATGTCACAGAGGGTTTGTCCATCTTTATATTCAGTCAGTGGTCCAACACAGGACTTTAACCCAGGAAAGTGGGATTTGTGTCTTGTCTGGTACCATTACTTTCAGACTTAAGTTTTCTTTTCACTTGCTGTTTGGTTAAGTTTGGGAATTGAAACTAAATGTCAAGCTTTAGGTTAAAATCCCCCCTTTTACAACATTAACCACGTGCTAGATGCTTGGTTAAGTTTAGGCATCAAAACTATTTTAGAAAAATATCATTGTTTGGGTTAAATATGACCCTTTCACATCATGTTTGAAGCCTCTCCTACAATTTTTTGGTTACCAGGGCATCAAAGTCCACTCCATCTATTGTTTAATCGGTCAACAAAATGTAAATGAAAATGTAGTTTAGTTGATAACTTTTGGGAGAACGTGCTGAAATGGTTTGCAAATTTACAATTCACCTCATTTGAACTTTGCACAAGAGCAGAGCAGGTTTACTTACAAATCCACGTATCCCAGCAGTTACAGTGAAATTAACAGATTTTTAAAAAGTTCACATCTATAAATGCAGATAGGACACAACATTTCAAAAATTGTGCTGCTCTAAGGAACATAGAGTAAGAACGTAATTATTACCTCCTTGGTGGAGGTAACAATTATTGTTCATAGACAAAACAGCATAAAATTACAGGTTTTTAAGAAAAAACATACTTTTCATACATAGATAAAACCCTCCACCTGACAAAGAATTTCAAAGTAAAGGTCTAATTAGATTTATAATTGGTAGTGGTCTGGGGCTTAAACGGCAATCAGAGACCACGTTTGAATAGAAACATCCCCTTTAACCACTGATTACACTTTTAAACTGAAATGAACATACGGACATCCACGGATGCATAGTCCCTCATTATACTCAAGTAATGTATAACACTGACCTTAGGGGCATTTCATGGTTTCCACATTCCTGTTCACTGACCGACTTTGAAACTGAACAGCAGACGTGGATCTATTCATACTAGAAGAGGCACATGTTGGTCACACAGATGGTCACACTGCTCTTCAAAACAAACACAGAGAAACACAAAGGGCTCCCATAGATGTTTCTGAAACACTGTGACCTTTTTACAGGATATAGGAGTTGGTTACAGATTGGGCAGCAGCACCATGTCCATGTGATTATTCCTGAGGTGTGTTAGGTACAGTGGGTAGACGTAACACAGGATTCCTGGAGAGTTTAGAGCTTGTGTTAGAAATGGAAAGCATCAACAAATTCAAAGTCTGGCAGCAACTTCTTCAATTACAACCCTTTCAATGATGAATAATGAAGGCGTAGATCTCCTTGTGCAGTGTCCCCTCAAAACAAGAATTTGTTTTAGGCACCATTTAATTTCTTGACATGTGTGCCAACTCTTATGTAGTAGCTAACAGCAAAAGTGAAAAGCTCCTTTCACACAGGATACAATAACAGCACCGCAAAACATCAGTCGGCAAGTTTGCTGTGACATATGCCCAAGAGAAACGAGGCAACACCATTGTTAAGCTGTTTGCAACAAACTAGAAGCCTCTCGTTTAAAAGGACGTCGTCTTGCCAGAAAGTTCTGAAAACTTATTTTGCTCTTTGCTCAGAGCAAGTGATGAGCAGTTAGGATTATTTCTGATGACATTCCAATCATTGTCATTACATTTGAATGCTCACTTAGTGACACTGGAGATGCAAACAATGGTTGATGTGACATATTAACTTTATGCATTTTGGTATTCATTCATTTATTCGTAGTTTTTATTTAAAGGTTTACTAATTTCATCAAAATTCTTCAAAATTCTGTTTAAAACCCCCGTCTTCACATAAAACACCGATTAGCCACAACATTATGACCACTGACAGGTGAAGTGAATAACATTGATCATATTGGTACTATGTGCTGTTCTGCTGGAAAACCTTGGATTTTAACATCCATGTTGATGAGACTTAGACACCCAAATAAACATTGTCCCACAACAAGCACACTCCCTCATGCAAATGGAAATCCCAAATGTCTCTGACCTACCCCCACAGGAAATGCACCCCACCACGTGCAAAAAACATCAATCAGGAACATGTAGAGGAACATGACAATGGTCCAACATGTTGATTTGACCTCCAAACTTCCTACACCCCATTGTGATCAAGCATCAACAGGATGCAGTGGAACAAGTTTGACTGACAGAGGCCCCACTGCACAAGCCAGAGTACCCAAAGGATCCAGTGCCAATGTCCTGGTTCCAGACCCCATAGGACACCCTGAGAGGTCCTCTTCTCCATGCCCAATTGCTCAGAGCATTTTTGAGCACATAAGAGGACCACCACAATATTAGGCAGGTGGTCATAATGTTATGCCTGATCAGTGTATATTTTAGATGCACTGTGTGAGTCATATACGATAGACATCATATATATGCATTTACATATAAATCGTCATATGTATTCATATATATATTTGTGCAAGTTATGCTAGTTACACACACACTCTTTGTCTTGGCACACAAGCCCAGTCCCTGGCCCGAAATCTCAAACATCTCAGATTTTTCTCACATAAGCTTATTTTCCAAGCTTTCCGGGTGCTGTGCCTTCCTTTGATCCACAACAGCAACATCACCCTTTTTATGACTGAGGGAGTGACAGATGTGCAAATGTTTCCCTCTCTCATCCGTCTTCAGCACATCAGACCGGAATGAGGAATGCCAGCGTTGACGCCGGTCAGCAAGACTCACTGAAACACTTGAGACACATTGGCAGCCTTTTATGCCGCGTCGTTGAGACACTAATGTCCCTCCGCCGAAACATCTGAGAGAATATGTGTACTTCATCAGCGCGACTTGCCACATTTCAGCATATTGGATAGAAGGTTGCATCACTTAACTTCCTGAAAACAGCTCAAAGGCTCTGACGTTTGACTGGCAAGAAGATGCTGCCGCAGAGTGCAGCACTGACACACGCCTGTGACATGAAGTGAGATTTTTTAGCACTGACGGAATGCCTTCTTGAGAATCACAAATAAAGGATCGGGAGAGTCTAACGCCTTTACTTAGCCTGCCCACATTTTCCCATCCACTGCAGCTGTTTGAAAAGACACCCTTTGCATGTCTGCACAGCTCCTCTCACCTTTAGGCGGCCGTCAGTCAGCTACAGCATGTTTTCTATTCACGGTTCCACATTTGCAGCACAAAGTTTCGAGAAGCTCCCAGTGGAGATCCTTTCTAGGACACACACTGTTCTTCTTAGATCAAAAAGACTACAGCAACCATTTGGCCCTATAGCTAGCATAGAAAAACGCTTTTGTTTCAGCCTTTCTTTCATGATGAACAAAGGACAAACAACAAGCGTAGCATAATTCCAAAATTAGACCTTCAAACATCTTCCACAGAGCAAGTATGCTTTATAGTCCTAATTTATGTTATTAGAACTTCCTTTTAAGATTTTTCTAACAGTGCATAAGTTTTGCAGATGCTTGTTTGCTTGTTTGAAGCATAAAAATGTGTCCTTAAACTTTAAAATGAAAGATTACAGAACTCTAAACACTGGGGAATTTTTCACACTTTATTCTTAAAATTTCAGGCAGGATCAAACTAAAGAACCATATGCTGATATACACCAGGACCCAGAGGAGTGTTGTTTAATTTAGTTTAGTTATGCTGTTTTCTCTTAGTCATTGGACTCCATTCTTTTGTGTAAACAGCATTCATTTATTAATTTTTCATATCAGCTTAATCCTCTTCAGGGGACAAGAGGTTGAAAGAATAAAGGCTGCTACCTTTTAAAACAAATTCAAAGCAACCTGACACTGTTACCTATTAGTATTAGTTTATTTTGCTCATTTAAAGCTGTACTTCATATAAACAATGTGAAATATGAAAGAGGAGCATGTAGCTACAAAAACAGAAAGTTATCTACAAATCTACAAATGTTGGCGACTTTTAACCTATTGTTTTAATTTTCAGTAACATCCAAAAGTTTGAGTCAAAATTTCTGCTACTGTGAATAGAAGATGGTGCAGATGAACTCCAACAGGCACAACGACAAAGACACATTCTTTCCAAGACTGTGAACAACACTAGCATTTCTGTAAGAGGAAAAAAAAGCAAGCAGCACCATGCAAAAGTTTGGGCACCCCAAGAAACTTGAGATTAATTAGTTTGTCAGCGCTACGGCTTGTTCAGAGTCGTGGCTAGAAAAAGGGCAGGTGATGCAAACTTCAAAGCTTCATAAATCCTCTGACTCCTTTAAACTTGTCCCAACAATCAGCAGCCATGGCCTCGTCAAAGCAGCTGCCTAACACTCTCACAGTTTAAATAATTGATGCCCACAAAGCAGGAAAAGGCTGTAAGAAGATAGCAAAGCGTTTTCGGGTAGCCTATTTCGTCAGTTCTTTAAGTAATGAAATAGCAGTTAACAGGAACTGTGCAGGTCAAGCTGAGGTCTGGAAAACTTAAGAAAACATTTGGATGGAACTGCTTGAACGATTGCTACAGGGATCAATCAAAACTAATGTGCGACTGCAAAGAGCCTTCAGGAAGATTTAGCAGACTCTGGAGTGGCGGTGCTCTGTAAAATACGACCTAATGTGACATCAGAAAATAACCTCTCTAGCATTCTCACCATAACATTAAAAAGTTAAACAAGTGTCATGTATTTTGGAGGACAGTCGTGTGGACTGATGACAATAAATTAGATCTGTCTGAAGGGAAAATAGGTGAAGAGTTTCATACAAAGATAAATCTCCAACTGTTACCGGGGGGGTGGACCCATCATGCTTTGGGCTTGTGTTGCCGCTGTTGTCTAAAGAAACATTTCACTGGTAGAGAGAAGAATGGATTCTATTCACTACCTGCGAAATCTGGAAGCAAACGTCACACACTCTGGGAAAGGTGAAGATGAAAAGAGGATGACTCCTTTTTGACATCTCAAAATCCACAATGGACCATCCTAAAAGGCGCAAGCTGAAGGTCTTTCCATGGCCCCTGACCTAAACTTCATTGAAAATCCAGAAATAGACCTCCAAACAGCAATGCATGCAAGATGGTCCAGATTTCTCAGAGCCAGAAGCCTTTTGCAGCCATGGCTCAGGTGGTAGAGCTGGTTGTCCACTAACTGTAAGGTTGGCAGTTTGATCCCCAGCAACTCTATGTGCCAAAGTGTCCTTAGGCAATCTGAACCCTAAGTTGCTCTTAATGGTAGGTGAGCACCTCCCATGGAAGCTCTGCCACCATTGCTGTGTGTATGAATAGGTGAAAAAGAATCATATTTCTGTAGACCATTTATCATTTTGCAGGAAGAAAGTGTACAAAATCCCCCAAACAGGAACTGAAAGCCTCTTTGGTGCTACAAAAAAAAATGTTTACCAGGAGTGATAGTTGCTAAAGGGGGTGAAGTACTGACCACTGCCCAAACATTTGCTTTGGGATACTGTAAAAGATGGAAATAGAAAAGCAATCCTGCTTCAAATATAAAAGAAATGTGTCATCCTTAACTTCATGCCTTTTGAAAACCAGGTCATCATCTTTTATCCGCTTAGCTATTCACTGTAACAGAAATATGGAACAGCATACTTACACCAAACTTTTGCTGTGATGATTTGGAGTCATTTCTGGGTGTAGCAGGCCGCTGTTTTGAGTCAAACAGCTCCAAAAACCAACTGTGTACTATCTGCACAGCACCAGACAGCAGACAGACAAAGTTGGTGACCCTCAGGACTTGGTGGAGACTACAGAAAAGAGATCTCATAATAAAGAATAATGGATGTCTAGAAATTAATGATAAAATGGAAGATAAAGTTTTTTTGCCAAATGCAACTGTATTAAATTACCAAGGTCATGATAGAAAAAGTTGTTCTTTGTTTGGTTTAGAAAGCCGTGGAGTTTAGAATAGAAAAAACGACCCTTAAAGATTCCATTCAAACTTTTGTGTTCCACTGAGGAGGCTGGCTTTTATTAGAAGTATTTTTTTAATAAATTTAACCCCTTGGAATTCATGGTAAATGAAAAAACTGTTGTGTGCCGAGTCCAGTGACATGTAGTATAATAGTGCTGTACTGTAATTAATTAAACTATTTTCAGCTCTTGTATGGCATGTCATAAATTCTCCCTGCAGAATAATGACAGGCCTTGTATTAGAAAAGCTCAATTAATAAGTTTCTGATTGATGGAAAACATCTTTGGTCCTATAAATCATTGGATAAATAAAACTGCAACTACAGATTTGACCTTTAAGGAACTTCACTACAACATGGAATGACCTTCTTTTGACTTGAGAGTATGATGATAAACCCATATTTATTTGATTTTCATCATCAGCACAAATTATCTCCAGGTAGCGTCCATAACATACAGTATATTTACATCATCCACACATCTGATTCTGTCAGCTTCTATAGTCCAACTATTTTGCAGTGTCTTTCTATCAAAACAGTCCTCACAGAAATAGAAATTACAAAAGCACACTCGATGGAGTTTAATGTGGAAACTTTCTATCTGTTGCTGTTTACTCTCATGTCTGATTCTGAAAGAGTTACACCAGAGAGGATCGGTCTCGTCTTGTTATCTAACTTCGCTTTTCTGTGAGTGGAATCTAAAAATGTGTGATAGAAGACGGGCAACTCCGGAAAACAGCCGGAAAGATTTATTGCCGTTCCAGATTGCTTTAATTTATGTCAGTGTGTGGCCGAAAGCTGACGAGCTCCAAGTATAACCTTTGGTTTGAGGTGAAAAGTTGAGTTGCTTTTTAAATTGGTCCGACTGAGTCAAAGAGTCCTGCAAACACTATTGACTGCATACAAAATGTGTCTTGTTTATCAGTTGTCAGAAAGTCCTGGCTGAAAAAAAACAGACATCGTATACTGATTTCGGTTTAAAACTGATTCACTGATTGCGCCCCCTTTTTCTGTCAGTGAGTGATATGGCTGCATTTTGAAGATCTGTGCAATTGATCTATTCTTTCTTCAGATAGCAAACACCTGAATTACTTATTCATTACTCAAGTGTTTGACTGACACACAGTTTGAAGTACTGACTAATTCACTTTGCTGAAAAATCTATTGGGCGCAAACTGACATTTTCAGGATGAGTGGTCTGTGCGAGTCTTTTGAATTGAATAGAATGAATGTTCGCGGCTGAATGTTTTTCCTGCCTGTTAATTAGTTCTTATAACAGGAATGTGGGAAAGGAAGTGTGTCCTCTATCACACCCGGAGTTAATCCTTTTGAATATTAGGAGGGTGGTTCCTCGACACGTCCCTCATGGGCTCACATGAATACCAAAGATGGGCTTTTTTTGAAGTGAAGAAGAATGCCTCACCTATCTAATTTCCTGTCCGTTGTGATAGCAGTTCCCTGTATTGAAAGCAATTCACGTCACATGGCGAGCTCCCTCCTGAACTGAAAAGAAAGAAAAGGGGCCGAGAGACGCACAAGTCATCAATTCATACGTGAGCTCCCGATATGTTTCTGTCCTGTGCAGGCTCAGTTGGTCAAACTCTTGAGTTACACAAATGCTAAACCACCCACTGTGTTGTTCTTTTACCCTTGACTTAAAACAGAGAGCACCGCATCCTGAAGACAAATGAGGCCGGCTGCTGGCACAGAATGAAAGGTATCGTTTAATCTCAGCCTTCGGATACAATCTAAGTGGGTTAATTAGGGCAAAGCACTACTCCTTCCACCACAGGGAAAGATGCTGTGTTGATACATCTCGGCAAGGGCACGATCCGAGGTGCATGGTTAGTGGGGCGATTTGCATAGGTGCAAGTGTGAAGTGGAGCCGACGTTCAACGCTGGAGTCGTAATCCATCAGTGGCAAATGTGTCAACTGGTAGAAGCAGCATCTCTGAATTTCCCTGGATGGAAACTGTACATGGAAAAACAAAGGCTCAGCGTAACCTTTTCACCTGCCAATAAGGCACCGTCTGAAGCAAAACTGTGTCACTGCTGTGCATTTTAAGACTTCTGAAGATCTGACAAATTTTTATACAGGGTATTAAAATTGCGATACAACTTTAGATCCATACAATTTACTCAAGTAAGAATCAACAATAGTGCACTTTCTATGTACACCGATCAGCCACAGCTTTATGACCACTGACAGGTGAAGTAAATAACACTGATCATATTGGTACTATGTGGTGTTCTGCTGGAAAACCTTGCAGAACAGCACAAAGTTCTGCAAGGTTTAAGGTCTAAGTCTCATCATCCATGTTGATGAGACTTAGACACCCAAATAAACATTGTCCCACAACAAGCACACTCTCTCATGAAAACGGAAATCCCAAATGTCACTGGCCTACCCCCACAGGAAAATGCACCCCACCACATGGAAAAACCATCAAACCATCAGGAACATGCTGAGGAGCATGAAAATGGCCCAACATGTTGATTTGACCTCCAAACTTCCTACACCCCATTCTGATCAAGCATCAACAGGATGCAGTGGAACAAGTTTGATTGACAGAGGTCCCACTGCACAAGTCAGAGTACCCAAAGGATCCAGTGCCAACGTCCTGGTTCCAGACCCCATAGGACACCCTGAGAGGTCCTCTTGTCCATGCCCAATGGTTCAGAGCATTTTTGAGCACATAAGGGGGACCAACACAGTATTAGGCAGGTGGTCATAATATTCTGCTTGATCAGTGTATAATTGCAATACAACTTTAAATCCACATCATTTACTCAAGTAAGAACCAACAATCGTGCAATTTCTGTGTGTATGCTATATAAGTGATGATTGCAAATCTACTGTCTGCTTCTCTTTAATCACACATAGTATCATGCACAACAAGAAAAAACAGGTTTGAACTAAATAATACCTCCAGCACACTGACACGCTGCTGTTTACCAATCATCATTTCAAAATTTTGTGCCGGATGGAAATCAAAGAGAACGCCGGAATGATTTGAATTGACCCTGAGAGGTGCATGAACCACATTTCACAGCAATCTATCCAACAGTTGCTGAGCTGTTTCACTCAAAATCACTCAGCCTTCTGGTTATAGCAGAGGAAAACCAGTCATTAGGATTTACCATCCGGGAAACATGATGAATGTCTACCAGTCAATCAAATAACATGAAATGTTGAGGTATTTCACAAAGTGGTCTATTGGTGCTTCTGAATGAAAAGCTCAGGGGATCAGCAAAGCTATTATGGTGAAATCTCCAAACACCATTGATGTGAAAATTGAATATGTAGAAATGGTTCCACTCTGTCTCCCAATAACTACATTCCAATACAACTAAACTGCATTCTCAGTTAGGTTTGGAAAGAAGCATTTGCTTCCATCAATAAGGTAAAAGGATGATATAAAGGGAAACATTTTCACTTTCAAAGAGCCACATTAGGAAGCTATGATGGTTTTGGTGGCTTTAGTTTGTACCACGATTTTTTCATTTTCATTTGCTGTTTGGTTCAGTTTGGGTACCAAATGCACAATTTTTGGGTTCAGATATGCTATTCTTTACAAGCTGTTTGCAGCTTTTCCTCCATTTTTTGGGATACCAGAGTGATGAGTAATGAGTATAAGGAGCAACAGCTGGAAAGTAATACAATAAATAGCAATGGTATGTTGATTAGAAATGTATTTGTGATTAGTCACAAGCAAACAATCCAAGAGAAAATGCATTTCCCCCTAAAGTCTAATCGAGCAAGTTGTGTAGTTGTATAGGAATATGTTGGAGACGGGGCTCGAATGGTATGTTACATAAAGTTTGATGGCTTGATGAGATATTTCAGTCTGGATAAAAGTGGTCAGGAAATCAACTGTCATTTCCATCCGTGCAACTAGAAAGATAGATAGACAGTTTATTTGTGCTCCAGGAGGAAATTCTTTTCCCCAGTGAGTTTATATGTAACACAAACAAGTCATACATACTGAGCCGGCGCTGAACAAAGGTTTTACAGGGACACTTAATGTCAGGGTGACAAAACATGGATTGACACTACACACCGAAGGCTAGATTTTTTTGAGTAGCTCAAGAGGGGGGTAACTTATTTGAAGTTCAAATGGCTCTAGGAACAAAGCTTTTGCTAAAAAGGGCCTTTCTGAACATGGCAGTCTGTAAACTAAACCACTGATCAATATAGCATGTCTCAGTATCACATTTTCAGAATCAGGAAGATAAATAAATGATTATTTTAGACCAATTTATTACATTTTGTTATTAGTAATTCTTATTTTCATTTCCTATTATTGTTTTATTCAGCCACTTTTTCCTACTTAGGCTAAACACATGTTGAACAGGTCTGAAACACGTTATCCTGTAAACTGTAAACACTCAGTCACTCATGTCTACGTGTGCACTTTAGACTGTTCCGTTTGCAGATATATGACTTTGGTACGACAGAGAAAACAGCATCACTTACACAATGGAATCCCACATGAATACAGGGAGAATGTGGTTTATTTAAGTCTGTATTGCATTCCTGTTGCAATGATGGTAGTCACTGTAAACACATTATGCACACAGATATTGCAAACATATAATAACAGAGTGTCTTTTGTGTGGGTGAGAATAGTAACATTTCCCAGCGTCCTTTTGCTTCTCGCGTGGAAGCTCAAATTACAGAATGGCCGGCCGCAACCGATGACATTTTACCCTCACATGCATACCTTGTATCATTAGCAACCCACGATGACACCCACTGTAATCTGTTCATTTTCTCCCATTAAACACTCAACTCCACGGTGCTCCTCCAAATATTTGTTTTTGTGTGTTCTGGTGTCAAAATGTCAAAAATGATGAAAAGAACTGATTTTTTAATGCATATATCTAAAGAGAGCGTAGACAAAGTGTAACACAAGACGATGCATTATGGTTCTGCAGCTGGGTTGCAGGTTTAGCTGCATTTTGAAAGTGAGTTCTGAGGAAGAAATCAGGAAGAACTTGATAATTAAAGAATCATTAATGACTAGCTCCTGAATAACTCTGAGTTGAGAACTATATAGTAGATAATGATGAGTTAGTCTACCAGAGGACAGACTGGGATGTAGTAAATTAATGAATCATTAGGTAATAATCATTATGTGCAGCGGAGTAGGAACAAGGACCACTTTCTTCTTGAGGAGTTGCTGATTAACTCTAAACCAGCCACACACTAGTAGTGCTTCACTCATTACTCATTACTTATCATTAATTACTCTTTCTGTGCACCCCAGAGTGATACATAATACTAATAGTATTCTTTTTTTCAGCTTTGCCTCATTACTTTATGACCACTGAGTTATTGCCTTTCTGCACAGCTCCACGGCCACATCTTTAAGCCACTTATATTGGTGCACACTCTGTTTATTGCATTTATTTTCATGGAGTCAGCATCACTAAAGCCGCAGATTAAGACCGGGATGTGAATATTATTAGACTACATAAGTGGGCTGAGTGTGATAATTAAATTATTTCTGGTTTGTTATTAAGGCAACTGAATGTGAATTCCCCAGCAAAAAGCTGGAATGTGGCCATACGTCATAATCACAAAGTAATGGGGGAATAATTCAATATGATGTACCACTTCAGTTCAGGGGGCACAAAATGTGAAGTGATGGTAAGATAATCACAAAGTGTTTTAATGAGGGACAACTTAAAAACTTAAATATATCACTTTACTTGAGGCTACATGAAAAAAAGAAATTTATAGTTAAGTAATTAGTAATAAATGAGGCATTACTAGTTTGTGCCACTCAGAGTTAATAAGGAACTCCTCATGGAGAAACGAGCAGAACAATAAAGCCAATGTGAAAGTGATAAAAACAGCAGTTCCTGTAATGGCCACTTGAGGCTGGTTTCAGGAGCAAGTCAGTCCCAGTAGACTCCCATGTTAAAATGCCAAACTTTACAGCAGAAATAGACATGTTTACAGCCTGGTACAAGAAATAGTTTTGGTCTCTTTAGCTAATTTCCCAGTTCATGAAAATTGTACAGGAGATTTATTTTAATAGAACCCACCCATGTAAATTGAATTACGGGTTAAAATTTATGCAAAATTAAGGGTGTGGATGCTTTGAGTGACAGGTGGGTGTTGTCATAGACAGTCCATGGCCCAGGGAGGTTTGCATGGCCTACAAGTCAGAAGTTAGGAGGCAATGCTAAGTTACCAATGGTGGGAGTCACCACACTGAGCTTCAAACTGCTGTTCAAGAAACCTGTGGATGGTGTTATGGTGGGTTTGTCTATTTTTTGACACAGTGAATGTAAAGAAAGCTCTCCTATATTCTATTTCATAGGCATTAGATACATTTTTAGTATCTATTCTCTGCCAGTCCTCAGTTGAGAGTTAATCAGGAGCTACTATATCAAACCATTCCTGGTGAAACATTACTGTAATCAGATTACATCTGTCTGTAATACAGTAATGCAATCATCACTATTCCTAAATTCAGTAACTTCATTACAGTTATCATTCACTTAAAGCTACTACTTTCATTATGAGACAGCTGAGCCTTGTTTTCGACGTATTCTTCTGTGATGTGCTCTTCAGGCTAGTTTTTACCAAATTTGCTCCTGGCTTTATTAAGGAGCATAACAGGAAGATGTACTATATGTCTTACCTCTTGTAATACGGATGTGTGCTGATACGTGGGCATATGTAAGGCTTAATATTATATTGTTAATTTGCAATTGTGTGATAGTGTCTTGTTACGCAAAAGTAATGTAATGAGTGGTGTCACAAATAATTTCTACAGCAAGTAAAGTAGTACAGTAATGCATCACATTTTAAAAAACAAATTAATATTGTGTAATACCATACTTTTTTAGGAAACAACCCCAACACTGGTTCCTCAGTAACTAATATTTTTGTGCAGCGTATAGTAACATGTTACTGGGAACTTATTCAATTTTGAGCAGCTCCCATTAAGTAGTGATCATAACTATAAACTATATAAAAGATGGAGATATCCTCCATGATGTCACCCACTGGTTTGAGGATTCACGTTTTGAAGCCTTGACTTTGGAATTTGGCTGTCTCCATCTTGCTGAAACCAATATGATGAGCCTGACTGAGAGTTGGAGGACATACTATACATGCTGATACTATAGTGACCTTTCTACAACATATTATTATTACTGTTTTCCTCTAAAGGGGGCCATTATTTACAATTTGAACCTCATACTGTATTCAAAAAGTCTTGAAACTAATATTTGAGACTATAAAACCATTAGGAAAATGTTTACTGAGGTAATAAATCAAGTTAGACATATAGGGTCACTTTCTCATAGACTTCTACACAATCTAATTTATCTCTGCATCAGAGGAGTCTCTCCCTGCTGGCTGTTAGAAAGACTGCAGATTTAAGGCACTTTACTTTGCTTTACTTTTCAGACCCATAGGCTACGTCCATCCTTTATGTACAGTCTCCAGTCATAATAGACAAGATAAGCCTGAAGCAGCACCTCTGAATGAAATGAACTCAGCACAGCTATATGTTATTGCTCATCAATTCAACTTTTCTTTTGTAAGATGGATTCTTATTGCTTCTCTCAAAAGGTACATAGTCTCATCTTTATGTAGTAACTTTCCCAGGGAAAGTTGACTGAGTGTACTGCATGCTTGGAATTAATACCCATTCATTTTCTATACTCTCGTATCCTATGCAGGTTTGCAGGGGATTGCTGGAATCTGTCTCAGCAGGCATTCAGCTCCATCCCAATACACCCCCAACAGGCCGCCAGTCTATTACAAAGCTATCGCATTCTCGCGTATACACCCACGGACCATTTCTGCGGCTCACCTAACCTGCATGTGTTTGGACTGTGGGAGGAAACACCACACGTGAAATGAGCGCAGGGAGAAGTTGTTAACTTCAAACAGAGAGGCTCCACTTCAAAACCATTTAAAGCTTTTTACTGTGAGGTGAGAGCGAGAGCTACTGAGCCATCGTGAAGCTGAATAGTCCTGTGAAATCATTCTGATCGGATAATCACTGAGTGACTTCAGCCTCACTCAACTTTATTAAGCATTTTTTGTGAGAATGCTTATGTTTATCCTTTATGATGTAGCCTATGAAGTGTCCAATACATTACCAGCTGCATTGTCTGCTCCTGAGGGCCACGCTTAAGGATGCTTTGCTTTCAACACTAGTCTTATTCATTCACTTCACACAGCTGATACAGATGATCCAAATCATCACGCTTCTATTTATAAGCCTCATTCTCAAACCTCTAGGCAGCTGTGGCTGCTAACGCTCCTATACTACCCTTAAAAGAACCGAATCTTGCCGCACTCAGGTCTGCTGCTGCCATGAAAACAGGTCGATTTTTTTTTATCCAGTGTGGTACATTATCATACTGCAGGTGCACTTATGTGAAGCTGCACAAAATAACAGAATAGAAAGTGAAGTATAGAGGCAGTAGATATTAACAAACAGAAAGTTGCTTTTTGTTTCACGGCATGAATACATTCACATTATTTTCTGTTAGCACTTAATAGATAGGCCAGCACTTTTCTAGGCTGCAAGGACGTGTAATTGCAAAAGCAAAACAAAAATTTTCTGTGTCTAACATAACTTACAGTAAATGACAGGGGCCTGCATTCACAAACTTGCTGATTTAAATGAATTAAATGGAATAATAAATAACTTTGTTAGTGTCAGGTCAGTGACTGTTTAATTCTCATAATGCAAAATGGGTATATATTAACATCTGACAGGACTGGAGATATGCACACATGGCAGGCATAGTAATTTAGCATTTTTTAAATGAGATATCACAAGTCATTAAATTTAGTGACATTTTTTTTGGTACACACACACACACAAACACAAACACTGACACACACACACACACACTCACAGAGTCAGAGTGATGTGATGAAGAATCGAGTCTCTAAATTCCACCTCCAAGGTCTTAACTTTGTTTTATCACAATAAAAGGAAACAACATACCAAGTGAAGACATTTGCTTTATGTGGAATTTAATTGCAAGGAGTTGACTGTAAACAAGTCACATTTACCTTGATGTGTTTTAAGAATTTCGGTGCCGCTTTGTTCACGTTCATGGTAATCAGCCAGCGTCAGCCTACACTTTGATGGCTGGTGATTCTAATGATGCTCTAAATCATCACAGGTCACCACAGGAGCGCATGAAGTCACTTCTTTATTTATTAAAAACACTTTAATGAGACCCAAATGAACTGCGTTAACTGGAGCACGAGCTATTCTGAATAACTAATAAGATTTAGTACTGTATCACGGGCTGGTAATAACTACAGTGCAAACATTATAATGGAGTCCTCAACATAACGAGGTAAGCTGCTGTTCTGTCTCTCTTTGGGGCGGACATTAAGCTTTACAAAGTCAATGTAAACACCGTCAAGGAGCTTTAAGTGCTCATCTCTATTTAATAAGCATTAGAGGAAAAGTTGCATGCTTTTATTCCTACATTACATTTTAATTCACTTTTGATTTGTGAACTGAGCCACCTAATTACAGCAGGCAAGACGAATATGTTACAGTAATAACAACATCAGTTTCTCCAGTTTCCATTTCCATCATTCATTATTTTTGAATTGCTGGGTTGCTCATTTCAAACTGAGGTAGACAAAAGCAGCTTCTTGTTTTCTAGCTGTACTCTGTAACCCCCACAAGACAACGACAGGCGAAAATGAACAACAACCCTGGGCTCTATGGAGACGAGGTGGATGAAAGAGTTTTGAAACACAATAGGTCTCCTCATCCTTGTCACCAGGTCGCAGTGGGATATATATATATTTTTTTAAAACTCTCCCAAAAAAAGAATTAAATAATAGCCTTACAATGGCGGGTCGGTCACACTGATGTCATGGATTATGTTCTAAAGATTCTAAACTGGAGCTGTAAAAAAAAATTGACGCAACAGAAATGTGGCACAAAAAAATGCTGCATTGATTTCAATCACAGTAATACCGAATGTCCTCTGTCGTGAATAGGCTATTGCAACCTCTGAAGAATGGCGTCAGCTGTATTCAGTGTTGTGCATGGACACTGAACGCATTCATATTTTCGGTGAACACTGAACTGAACGGATTATTTTTCAAATAATGAGCGTGAGCGTGAGCGTGAACGCGCTCACTCTCCCGAGAATGAGCGGCACGCACCGTTCACATTCACGTTCACGTTCATTTAAAAACTCTCGCGAGAGAAAGTGGTTTTTGGGTTTTACGAGAGTTTATGGCAAACGGTGGTGACAGTCCAGCATGGCTTGTGGCGCAGCAAGTTTAGCAGAAGAGCTAGGGAAGTTTTATGAATTAACAAATGAAGACACAGACAGCAGGAACCTCATATTTTTATGCAAACTGTGTCCACGTGAACCAGTTTATTTTTAGGACTGTGAACTTAGGTCAGATTTTTAAAAAGTGAACTGAACGTGAACTAGTTCATTTTCATATGTGTGAACTGAACTTTGAGCTAATTCTGTTCAAGCATGAACTGGCACAACACTGGCTGTATTTTATATAGACCAGGTACAGGGTCTTCCAGGGTGGAAGGGGTTCATCCGTTCCTTACAGTTTTATTCCATTGTTTTTTAGAGAATCACATCAATTCAACACGAGGAGAAATCCAAACGTTGTCTTAGCTGCCATGCCTCAGAATGGTTACTATATGATTGGACAAAAGATGTCCAGAGGAGGGGTTTACCAAACAGTCAGCTGAACAACTCATGTAACACAAAAGGCAGCTTTCCTCTGCAGATGGAAGTTGGTGCAAACTTTTACGGGAACAGTCCTCTATTAATCAGCCCTTTCACAGTTTCCACTGTGGCCTCAGTCGTGAGTTCAACTCTGAATGCAGAGATGACAAACAATAGTTACTGTTCTACATAGGAAACAGAACGGTCATGGGTTTGTTATGTTAGCCTACGTGGTGAATTTATGTATTTGATGGTGATGTTTGAGAGCAGAAGACTCAATTAGGACAGTGAGACAACAGAAAAAAATAGAACTTTTTGTCCTCGCTGAGTTCAACTAATTAGCGTCCAGACCTGCACAGCAGTTTTTCAGGGCCGCTCAGGTGTAACTACCCTGGAGCACTTTTTCCTTCCCTCAAGAACAGCACTGAAAGAGGCTCTGCAGGGAACACACAAGTTTCAGGATGCCCTAAAAGTTCCTGCAGGGGAAAACAGCTTATTGACACATCCTATGGTGATTTAATTGGAATACAGGGATACAGGAAAACCCTAGGATTACTGTCAGTCAGTGCTATACGGGCAATAGAAAACTGATTTTCTCTTGTTGGCTCATTATGACTTGTTCTATCCTTCAGTGACAGTTAATGTAATATAATGTAGTCACTGTAGTTGTTATATGTGTGTGCCATCATTAAAACAAAGTCAGTGTTAGCTCAATAAACTATAGCAAAACATCACAACTAACATCATCCAAATGGAAAAACAGACAAGACTTTGACAATTTTTACTTTTTTTATCTGAATTTTGCACATAATATATGCAAGTCAAAGCAGATACAAAACCCCCCATATATGAGTAACATGAAACGTTAACAATAAGTACATCAGTATTCACATACAGTGTTCTTAGCATGCATGTGTAATATCAAGCTTTTATGATTTTGACAATAGTTAGTAAAACTTAAATCAGTGTGAAGCTTTGTGTTGTATTGTATAAAAACCTGTGACATCTGTAAGAAGTCACACACACATAATAATAGTTTAAAAACACTTAATCATCAAACAAAATAAATGGAAAACCACTTAATGAGATTAGTTGACCAAATAAAGAGATTTGGGTACTTTTTAATACTAATATGATAATAAGTAATAGTAATATAATATTAATGCTAAGATTAGAATTTGCATCCAGTGAGCTATATATAGAATATAGATGTATATATTTTGGGTAGTTTTAATATAAAATTCTTTGTTAAAAAAAACCATTTAATTGAGCCATATTTCCCCTTTGAACTATTCCACTTAACACAAGAAAACAGGGAATGCTATACACCGATCTGCAACAACATCAGAACCACTGACAGATGGAGTAAATAACATTAATTCTGTCCTTACAGTGGCACCTGTCAACTAGTGGGATATATTAGGCAGCAAGTGAGCAGTCAGCTGTTGGACCTGATGTGTTGGGAACAGGAAAAATGTGAAGCCCAGGAATCTGAGCAACTTTTACTGGGGCAGAGGAGGCAGTATGATGCTTTGAGCAACGATCTGCTGGGAAACCTTGAGTTCTGGCGTTCATATGGATGTTACTTTGGCATGTAACACCCACCTAAACATTGTTTCAGACCAAATACACTCCTTCATGACAACGGTACTTCCTAATAGCGGTTGGCCTCTTTCAGCACGGCACTGCAAAAATAGTTTAGGAATGAGTGATAAAGAGTTCAAGGTTCAGGATTTCAGTCCAGTCGAGCATCTGTGGGACGTGCTGGAAAAGCAAGTCAAATCCATGGCGGCCCCACATCACACCCTCCAGGAATTAAAGGATCTGCTGCTAATGTTTTGATCTGTGTTAGTGGCACAAGTGGGACCTGCATAATATCAGGCAGGTGGTTTTATGTGTGTTTCTACACAGAATGAGATTTTTAAGCATTACAGTCAGGGAGGCTGTGGCTCAGGGTTTAGGGCAGTTTGTCCACTAATTGGAGAGTCGACGGTTCGATCCCAGACCCCCTCTATATGCAGGGCTGATCCTCCACCACCGTTGGCATGTCAGCCAACACTACGTTAAAAGGTGCATTAATAGGTCCAGACCGCGTACATATTTAACAGAAAGCTGCAAATATTACATGGAAAACATAATTTGTCATGCACTCTCCTAATGAACAACATGCATAATATTTAATTAAAGACCACAAGCAGGACATATGTGGAAAGCATAATTTGCAGCGCCCTTTCCTTATAAACAACATGCATAATGCTCAGCTGGTTCATGCTTAATTCTTTTGATTAGGTCATATGAGAAAAATGTGAGGAAACGGTCATGAGTAAATCATACAAAAAATACATATAATACACACATCCTTATAAATTTCTTCTTCATGTGGGACTGTAACCTCACACTTTAAAGCTTCCATATAAGATGTTCATTCCTTCCTGATTTAACACGGCCGCATCATGTATTCAGAAATGGCAAAACGTGCCCAGAGAATACTGATATGTTACACGAGGAATAAACGCACCTCCCTTCCAGCCGAAAGGCCAGTGTTAGGACAAAACACCCCATCAAAACAGGAAAGCGCACAGACGTCTCGCTGTAGGAGCCGCTCAGTTTGACCAGTGGATAGTTTTATCTGTGACCTGGTTTCCTTGCATATTAATTCTGCTTCCATCTTCGTCCGCTCGCAGGCAGAGGGATTTCACAGATAACAGTCTGTTTATAGAACGCTGATAATTGGCGCAATGTGTTTCACAGACCATCAGCCAAATAATTTACTGTAATTAGACTTGCCTCGTGCAAAGTTAGAGCAGGAGAACTGAACTTGTAGAGATTGTGGCCTGTCGGACGGAGGATGAGAGGCAGCGGAGGGGGGCAGAATCCTCAATGGTGACTTATGAAACATTCAAGCCTTGAGAGACACGAGGGGAAGACAGGAAATAAGAGAGACTGGGTGGCATAATGGCAGCATGTCATGATTTACCATAAATAGTCCAAATGAAAACATGGTGATCGCTCTGTAATTGCAGATACAACAGAGCACAGTGGGGTGAAGGTGACTCACTTTCTCCTGAATGGCGAAGAACAGAGCAGGAGTCACAGGAGAGCATTTCTGCACTGTTCAAATAGAGCCTGTATTGATCTGACATAACCCTGCTGTGGGAATGAGAAAAACATCTATTTATTTTATTTTGATTATGATGCAAATGCACTGTAAAGCTACTTAATGCGAGCGATCTGCAAGGCCTGTTTTTATTCATGCTGTATGTTTGGAATCGGTGTTCCAGAGGGGACTTTTTTGGGCAGCAGGGTATTGAGGAAGGTTAGCGACCTTTATGCCAGACGACTCGGCGAGAAACCGTCTCACTGAAACGCCCTTGAGCTTGACACCGAATCCCTACCAGCTCCAGGACTAGTGGCCTGTAGCTGACTCTGACCTCTCACCTCCCTGCAGAGGGGAGGAGGTGCATCAAAAAAAAAATCTCCCTGCTTTTAGGCGAGATGTGCTGATCTACTTTGGCCCCTGCATAAGTGAGATAGCGGGGAAAAAAACTAATTCGGTGAGAAGCAGGAGCACTCAGTCAGAATTAAGTACGTGAGAGATTAGCATTCGTTTTTCGCTTTACGTTTTTTTTTATCTGGGAGGGACAAATTGACCCACATTAGTATTCATACCTAAAATAATGACAGAAAAACACACACAAAATAACAATCAAGAAGTCCATTTTCTGGCGAGAACCTTAGTGGTATTATGTTATTATTCTAGGAAGAGTGACAGGGGTATGAATGTGTTATTGTTAAATAAAAAATAAATAGCACGTATAGGAGAGGAGAGGACTGCACACAACCAAAGGTCCGGCAGAAAGACTGTCCGATCTGTGTCACAGCAAGACACGACTATATTTCTTATGGTCGGCCAGTCAAACCCGTATTACTTTTCTTGGTATGGAGAAGGTCGCATGTGAAATATCAAGCATCTGTCTGAAAAAAGTTTTAGCAGTCCAGCAGCGTCCGGCTCTGCTCCAACATCTGTCACAGCAGAAAAAAACAGGCCGACTTCCTCCTCACCCAAACCCGAGTAACACGCTCATTTGTTGTTTTGCTCTTAAGCAGTGACACAAATGCTTTCAGCTAATTGATTAAAATGATCTCTGTCTTTTACAGCAATGTCATTAGCATCCTTACGATTTCTGGCAGCTGCAGCTGTGCGCCTACCTGCTTTTGTGTCTGATTGTGTTAGCACCCTATTCCTGTAAGCAGATTAAAACCGAGACATGCTGATATGAGCAGAAAACTATTTTGTTTATGTGCATTGACAGAAAATACATGACAAAAGGCCGAAGCACTGAGAGGTCACCCCCATTTATGCATCTTCTCATTCATCAGAACAAAAGTTTGATCAGATTACAAGGACGGGCTCGCAGATGCAGACTCTCCTCAGGAGTAAATGTTTATTGATCAAGAAAGACTTAGGCATGTAAATTCTGATTTGTATGTGTGTGTTGTCTGCAGGGGAGCCGCAGAGTGGAATCCATCACTATTGGCATGTGGACCTGATTACTGGAGAGACTCTGAAAGTCTCATAGACCTATGATAAAGAACTCTGTCCAGGCCTCTTTACAACCACATCACTCAGGATGTCTGCACAAAGGAACAGTGCATTGCAAAAAAAAAAAAAAAAAAAACCCTCACATTGCAGGCCTCGTCTTGGCACAATCGCCTCAGCTCGGCTCCGTCCCAGCAGAGATTCTTGTGTCTGGACAGGCAGGGAAGACGTTTCACATCCTCACAAAAGAAAAGGTGGCCACGGAATATTTAAAGGGAGAGAAAACAAACTCTAATCAGATACGAACTTAAATTTACACCCACATTAAAACATTAATGTTGAAAGTGTGGGAAAAATGTAAGCGTAAACACCCAATGTAATATTCATGGGGCGGCTGTGTAGCGGAATCTGACTTGCATTCGATTCTCATTTGAAATGGTAGTAGGATCCAGTGCCAGAGCCAATTTGTTCGCAGGGGTAGGCGGGGTGGTCCGTTTTGATTTGAAACACTACACTCGCAAAAAAGAAGAAAAAAAATAAAATGTGAAAAACGATCTTTCCGGCAGCGCATATGATAATCAGGATGGAGTTAGCATTCTGCAACTGCAGGCAGAAAAGCCCAGTCTGACTAAGCTCCTGGCTCATGGAACTAGCAAAGGCACTGCATCTTTTATATGTCTTATGATAACAGTTAACACGCACAAAAATACATCATCCCCGTCCAGAGTCTAAAGCAAACCTTCCAACCGAGAAACATAAATTTTTATGTCTCACAGCTGCTATTGGAACCCATAACTGGATTACTCATACCAGCGTCCAAATTGGTTTTTCATGTTGTGGCGATGTTCAGCTTTTGGTTTTATTATGATTCTTTAACTCATCTTTAGGTGGCAGCATTGAGTCTGTTTTGACTTTCAAAGCATCCTATACTGTACAAGGCTCTTGTTTATTAGTAGATGATCTGACAAGTCTTAAGTGACACTTTTTCAAGTGTGTCTAGTTGTGTTAGTTATTCTACTTTGGATTTTATAACTTAACTTGGAATGTTCTAACTTAATCTCACCTGAGAGTCAATCATATGCTAACATATAAAGATATGGTAATCCTGTGAAATTCATCAAACTAATTTAACCAAACATTTACAGTAATGCTTGAGAAAAAAACATTGCATTACTTCAAAAATCAGATGTTGTTCTCTTTAGCTCAGGTAAATTTCCCAAACCACAGCACATTTCACATGAACCCATAGCAAACTCTTTTTTTTTTTACTTTCCTGTAAACTCCCCATTTATTTTAATGGCCCAAGCCAGCGATTAGCACTGAAATGCAGCACCCTTCATCTGTACAGGGAGCACCTGTGTGACTCACTGACAGGAAAAGTGATGTCACCAGTTTGCAGCCGTGTCGCTGGTTTCTGCTGTCTGCTTCTCAGACACATCAGCTAAAAGGGGGAGCTCATTTCCTGGAAGCTCTCAGCCTTCTTGTAAAGTCTAACGAGGGAGATCCCACGCCTGATCGCGAAGCTGTGAACCAGCCAGACCAGTAAAAACCATGCTAAATGTGCAGTGTGCTCGAACAGATTTAATCCTGTGAGCCGGAAAGCTATATATGTATATATTCACTTACAGTCACTTAGAACAGATAAAAACATTATCACGAGATACGAGCACGACAGTGATCTTATTATTCTGGCTTGATTTGCGAAATCCTTCATGGAATTTGGAGGGATCCATATAATCCATTTATGCACAGCTTGTAAAACTGGAAATAAAAACTCCTGGCCAGAGTGTTGAAAAATATGATGTAATACTTACCACTAATAAAATGGTATTTGAATGTGATATGTGAATGTGGAGCATTGTTTTATAATATATGTATAGTGTCCTCCATAAGTATGTTCACAGTAGAGAGAAACTAACATTTTTGCGACTTTAGGCCTTGGGTACATGTACTGTTTATCAAGTATATGTACAAACACATGCACATTTGTAACCATGAATTCAGAGGACATTAAATTGACTTACATTCATTGCCTGGAGACTTACTCCAACCTTAACCTAACTTTAACTCTTTTCCTAACCTTCAGACATGCCCTCACCTTAAAATGTAATGATTTTCGTTTTGGGGCTTCGTTTTTGTCCTCAGGTGACTGTATAAACAGATTCAAGCCAGCTTTATACTTCTGTATTGAATCAATGCCGTAGGTATACTGATGTGAACTCCCCAGAAATGTAACTACACATTGCTGTGATGCAGACTGCAACCACTGTGTTGGAAAAATGCTGTGTAACTACAGCATATCGATATACACAAAGAAAGTTCCCTAAATGAATCTAAATGTGACACATAATAGGCTGTAATTGAATCTAGCTTCCTCATAATCCAAATGCAACAGCCAGCATTCTGCAACTAATCCGAGTATGGACTCGGTCTGTTCCAACATCTTCTCTCTTTTCTGCAGTGCCATCATTTTGTTAAAGGTAACTTTAACAGGTAAAGGTAATTTATCAGCTTCAACTACAACACAATCCACTTTCCATTTCAGCCACTATTGTTTGAAGTAGAGATGTCCGAAACATGTTTGGCAAGCAGAGAACATTTTGCAAGTTTAGCTAGTAAAGGAGCGCTGTGACAGAGACTTCTGGCCAGCGAACAAATTTCAGGCTGTGCTGGGATCAATTAGTACAGTATCCCTGTAGCTCCGTGGCACATCTGACGGTTGCTTTTGCAGCTTATGTTCACATAAATGCAGGGCAGTAGATGTAAACATAGAATCGGATCTGGGATTGTGCCAGCTGTGATTGCTTAAAAATCCCCGTAATTGGCTCTTCTTCCGATCTCCAAATAGGGCTCAGAACAAGTCTTGTTTGAAGTGCACGAAGAGGCAAAGAAACTCCAGCAATAACTAGCATTTTGGCGGTGTAATTGCAGAACGACACATACACACCAGTGTCCAAGTATAAGTGCTCTGGGCTTCAACTGAGATGAAGCATAAATCAAGCTTTGGGACCCCACAACATGACTAATACCTGAAGGACATACACACTTTTTATCTATTATTATTATTATTATTATTATTATTATTATTATTATTATTATTATTATTATTATTATTGCTATTTTTACATAAAGGGTGTCTCTCATGTTTTAAGTTCAAATGTCTAACATAGCAAAAACATCATTTTCATTCCACTGTTAACATGCTTGTTGGAGGACAGTGTATATTTAAACAAGACCTCTGAAGGTGCCCTGTGGTATCTGGCAACTGAAACTAGCTTGTCTTTGTGATTGCTCCCACTTGTGCAGTGGCTCCATAATGGCCTGGACAGGCTGACTGTGAACAGAACTTCAAGTGGGGCCCATGTGAATAGACCTCCGGCCTCACATGGGCTGTTTTTGTGTAAATTTAATTAAGCTCATGAGACAAAATGGGCTCAATTTTGCCCATCAGGTTATATATAATATGTGACTTTTTGTTTTGCATTCACTGCACAAGCACCCCAATCACCCAGCAGGAGTCATTAGTGCAGCGAAGCCATCGGCATAACTGCAAGCTCAACGGTGAAAAGCACCACAGCTGGGTATTAAATTCAGTTTGCTGCAGCAGTGGGCAAATCTTCTTCTTCAGCATCACCAACCTAGTACGCTGAGCGCTTGTGCAAGTAATTAATATTAAATAACATCTTGGATGAGAGTGGTACAGAATTGCAAATAAAATTTGATTTACAATTTAGGTGCAACAGTACACCAACTCATGTTTAACCCACGCGGTAACCAGGAGAATTCTCACTCATCTTATGATCCACATTTACCATAAGAGCCTCATTTACTTTGTCATTAGTGTCCCTCATGGTGAAGAACACATTTGGATATTTTTATTAGGTACAGCTGTACAGTCTAATGCAACTGTTCTGTCATAAAGTGTTATTATGCCCTTAATCCTAAGTTTAGACTGTCCCTAAGGTGTTTATTCAGTTATTCTTCATGTGTTATCACTGAGGTCCAATATGTACGTAGGTGGTGTGGTGTTAGACTGAGAAGTTTCTAAAATTCAGCATATAGAAACACCTTTTACATACACTAAGCAACCTGCATGTGAAAGAGAAAGACAAATATATGGAAAGATCTTTTCGATATAATAAAGACTAGTACAGCACCACCTTTATGTATGTCATCAAAACCAGTCAACAGCGTAGAAAAGGTTCTTATGTGAATGTAAAATATGTTAAATGACATTGGAGTCTTTATCACTCCCTGCTCCCTCTCTATTGTTCAACATAAACTTTCATATTGGAATTCTGCAAAACTCGTTAAAATTATTAATATCTTTAAGGTGTCACTTGTACCATACCTGCATGTGGAAACTATGTACAGTGCCTGTAAAAAGTAATAAACCCTTGTATACTTCAGGTCAATATCTTGTTGGATAGCAAATTGAATCCTAAGTCGCATATCTCCCGCAGACTGCATCAGGTTGTCTTTCAGAATTTCCCTAAATGCTGCTGCATTCATTTTACTCTCCACCTTCACAAGCCTTCCAGGGTCTGCTGCAGAGAAACATCCCCACATCATGATGCTGCCACCACCATGCTTCACGGTGGGAGTGGTATGTTTATGATGATGTACATTATCTGGTGTCTGTCAAACCTAACTTCTAGTTTCCTGACCAAAAAACTGAACTTTGGTCTCATCAGACCAAAGAATCTTGTTGCAGTTGACTTCAGAGTCTCCCACATGCCTTTTAGTGAGCTGCCACTCTTCCCTAAAGCTTTGACGAGTGAAGAACAGGCAACAGGCAACTGAAGCTCGTAACTCCTTTAGAAGAGTCATAGGTGTCTTGGTGGCCTCCCTCACAAGTCATTTTCTTGCACAGTTGGGCAGTTTTTGAGGATGGCCTGCTTTAGGCTATACATGTACTATATTCCATTTCCCAGTGATGGATTTAACTGTACTCCAAGGGATACTCAGTGACTTTTACATTTGCTTGTATTCATCCACTGACTTCTGCTTTTCAGTGACCTTTTCACAGAGCTGCTTGGAGTGTTCTCTTGCCTTCATTGTGTAGTTATAGCCAGGAGTACTGATTCACAGTGGACCTTCCAGATACAGGTGTCTGACACATTAAATGCACTTAAAGGATCTCCACCCATCCATCCATCCATTATCTATACACCGCTTAATCCTGTGTAGGGTCTTGAGGAGGCTGGAGCCTATCCCAGCCGACTCAGGCAAAGGCAGGGGACACCCTGACCAGGACAGGTTAACCTCAGCATGTTTTTTGGACTAGCTGGTGAAAACCCACGCTGCACAGGGAGAACATGCAAACTCCTCACAGAAAGATCCCAGGTGTCCTAACTGGGACGTGAACCGGGGATCTTCTAGCTGTAAGACGACGGTGCTAACCACCGAGCCACCGTGCAGCCCCAAAAGGATCTTCATTTGACTAATTGTTTGACTTCTAGCACCAGTCGGCTGCAACTGTGTTGATTTAAATTCAAATTAAATTTCCCATGATTCAATGCCAGAAAGCAGTAAAAGGGGAAAACTTCCAAGGGGGGTAAGTACTTTTTATAGGCACTGTAATGCTTAGGGAAATATTGTGCTTACAGCAAATAGGAAATGCTTAATGTATGGCTGCTAAAACACTTTTGTTAAGGTTATGAGAGGATTGAAGTTACAATTAATAAAGGGGGAAGTATTAATGTCACTTGTGACTGGTCGTGACATGAACTTTGGTCTCTGGCATTAAAGTCAGATGTGATATATGCCCATCTGCTCTGAATGGCCCACTGTCATCTGCACTGCCACTGAATGTTGGCACCGAACATAAATCATGAGCTGCATAATCATCAACCATCAGCATCATTCCTGGGATAGTGGAGATGCAGTTTCTCTCCCACCCGACCATCTTTATCCCGATACCTAGACATAATCATTTTTAACCTCACACCTAAAAGCACTCAGCCTGTCTGGTCCGGTCACAGCACTTCTCTCTAAAAATCAAGCATGGCTGAATGGTGGATCTTGAATTCTGTTCTGACACACACTTACTCACATCAAACTTTTTCTCTTTTCTTTCTTTCTAAATGAATGAATGAGCAGGCAACACAATTTTGATGTCCAAAATGGGATATAGGCAATAATAATTCAAAGCTGATGCCATTAAATAGAATGTCTAATATGGTAGATGATGAAAAGAAGCAGGAGCTCGTCAGTCATCCGTCCTGGTTTGACATACTGAAGCCTCTCGGGGAAGATGAAGGCCTGATCAATGCCCAGCCTCGCCGCTGAGCACCCAAAACTTCTTTCTCTTCTTCACACTTGCAGTGTCCTAATTTTAGATGAAAGCAATTCCACCGAGGCACATTGGTATGAATATAGGAACACAAAGAGAATATTGCAAATTGTGTGCCTTTTTCAGAGCACTTCAAACCTGAGCTCCATTTCCATGTTTTCGGTGTTTGTTTGTCTGGAGTTTCCTCTTTGTGTGTCTGTGCGGCACCCTGCTTGTTCACCGTAATGCACCAACATGTCAGTTGATTTATTTCCGCGTCTGACTTCACTGTTGTTTTTCACTCAGCGTACAGACAAAGCAGGCAGACTAAAGCTTACGTGAACAGATGTTTGCAGACAGGAAGTAACAACACTCCTCCTTCCCCCTTCACCCATGTCAGCACTTTGCAGTTTCAACTCCATCGCTTCCCCTTTCGCCGAGCAACATCTCAGAGCACACTCACAAATGTTGATTTGCATATATTTTCACTATCCACAGATGTACAGTTGTGTTTATCGATGCTGCAATACAGAAAAAAATGAGGCAATTCCTGCCAATATTGGCTCCTCTCACGAAGTAAACTAATATACCTCAACCAGACATCATATGATGATATTCATAGTTGACGCTGCTTGTCCTGGAGCTAAACTGCTTTTACATAGAACTCTTCTCTGACAAGAAAATGCAGAAGTACAGTCGTCTCTCTGTTTATTCCTCTAGTCATATGACAACGGCATGATCTCATTGTATGGAGAATCGCAGTGACTCTGCAAAATGGACACATAATTAAAACTGTAAATAAGAATATTGTATCAAAATTATCAAACGAAACAGGCCTAATCTTTTGTGCCCAGCTGCCAGTAGTGCTTTCTTGGCTCTGTGTGCGTGTATTGATTTTGTCGGTTCTCTCATCTGGTATGTTGACAAGAAGCAAATACATACAGCGAAGTTAAATGACTCCTATTTAATTTGGTTTCTCTGATTCAGCGCTCTGCTGTTCACCTGAAGGGAAGGGGATAGTGCAGGTTCAGTTTGTAGGGCCGCTGGGCTGGAGCTCGATACGTACGTTTACAGAATTCCTGTCTTGCGATCAATGAATGCTGGTTTTTAATGTGAGGTTAGGAAAAGGCAGTGATTTAGCTTGTTACAGCTTACAAGGCTGTATGGGAAGTAAAGAGATTTTTCTGGGTCTTTGATTTCCTACATACAGATTCAGGGCCATGGAGAAGTATCCACCCCTCTTGGATGGTTTCTCTTTTATTGCTTTTTGACATTGAATTGTGGTCAATTCAATTTGTTGTTGTTTTTTGACAAGGATTGACAAGAGAGACTTTCTTGTCTTGGAATGCTTATAAAAAGCATAAGTCAGGGGATGAATCAAGGTAATTTCCAAGTCACTGAATATCCCTTGAAGTATCTTTAACCACAATTAAATCCATCAGTAAGAAATTGCAGCCCAAGGTGCATCTACTAAATAAAGACTTGAAGAGACTGAATACTAATGCAATCACTTAATTTACTAACATTACTTTGTACAAATCTGTTTTCACTTTCACTAAATTCTTGTCCCAAAAAAAAGCCTAATTAAATTGACCATGATTCAATGTTTAAAAGAACCCTAAGGGTGTGACATTTTTTGTAGGCCCTGTAGGTTTCCAGATCCCTCAGTTCTTTCCTCTTGTCCATATTATTCATGAATTTGTACTCGTAAAGCTTAAGATAAGCATTTTCACACCACCACTGTTTGCCTCAGCACGCTTATACTTGTCTATTTGCAATTACTGTATCGGCTATTTAGCTTATTTGCTATTGTGTCACATTGAAAATTGCATTGGATTGAAACAAAGCATGTGACACATTTGTTACTTTTACCTTGCTGCTGTGTACCTATGGTGTTATAGAAATTATATCATCTTAAACTTTTCATTCTAAGTAGCTGTATTTCCCCAAATGACATGATCAGAGCAGACCAGCGTGTTCCAGGCAGCCTGCCGAGGCAGGAAGCAACAACTGTTTGAAACTTTGTAGACAAGAACTGCCCAGCATACCACTGATGAACTGCTTTATCTCAAAGTTATGCCCTGATTCATGCTTGTACAAAATGATTTTCACACTCCTTCATTTTCAGTCACTTGTATATAATCTGTGCTATGCATCTGATTCCTCGCTGCAAGTAAAAACAATCGCTTTGACTTAAGAGACGACACTGTGTGATGACTTGGAACAGTTAGGACTCCTGTGAAGAGTTTTGCTATTATTTGGTGAGACTAATTTTCTGATATTCTGGCAAAATCTCATTAGCTGACTGCTGTTTTTCACCTTTTTTTGTGGTCTGTAAGACATAAACAGCTTTTATCTACCATTATTATCATTAATATTATAAATCTGAAAGTAAGAATAAGAAAACAGATGAAATGCAGCAGCTGGTGTCTGCTTTCAGTACCACAAAGGGTTAGGGTTAGTTCCCCTGTTTTATTTCATGGCGACTTTCATGCCAACAAAATTTTTTTTTTTTTTAAATTTTTCTTTTCCTGACCTTTGAGATAAATTGTGCGAAGTTTCTGATATTGCGTCACCACACTTATTAGTGACGGCAGGAGCAGCATGCACACTTTAATCAAGTGAATCAGTGATGACTCAACCTCATGCATGAATCATACATCAATAACAGACGAATTTTACACATGATGATGTAGATACAGAAAGATGGAAGTGCATGGCAAAAATGATGTGTTTCATAAATCATATTTTCAGGGGGGCTCATGTTGAATTAAAAGGGCTAAGGTCCACGTGGCTCCCTGTAGACTGCTCAATGAGAAGATGGCAAAACCAAAATCAAATAAAGGTCAATGGCTGATCACCCAAAGCAAATGATGATTTATCAAGTTACTATTAATGGTAAATGGTCTACACTTATATAGCATCTTTCTACCTTAGTGGTATTCAAAGCGCTTTACAGTGTGTTTCTCAATGGTGACAGACTTCCATGCAAGGTGCCTGCCTGTCATTGGGAGCAACTTGGGTTTCAGTGTCTTGCTCAAGGACCAACCGCCAACCTTGCGATCAGTGGACAACCTGTTCTACCACCTGAGTCACAGTCGCCCCACATAGGAGCTGAGCCTATCTTTGCCTTTCTGCTACAAACACATGTAGTTATATCTGAAAGTTTTCTTGGTCTTCCTGGTCTTGTCTTGACCTCCATAGTTCCCCTCTATGATCAGTTCCTAGTGACATTTCAAACAGTAGAAACTGCAAGCAGGAAGCGTTTTGATATCATTTTATAGGCTTCAGCTGCTTTGTGGGCATCAATTAGTTTCATTTCAGATCCTCATTCCATCGCAGAGGACTCCATGATTGTTGGGTGATATCAGACGGTTTGACATTGACTGACAATACCTAATGATCATTGTTGACTGTTGAGCCCTAATGAGTTAATTAAGCTCAATTACGACCTCATTCATTTGTTTGTAACTAAATAAACAGGGTCAAGCGCCTCTGCCAGCATTCTCCTAGACAGCTCCGGTCTCTCTCTAACACAGACATCACATTTGTCTCCATCTGCCCCTGAATACACCTATTCCCTGTTGCTTTCCATCGTGTCACAACGAGTTTGTCTTTCTCCATTACGGCTCTGATGCTCTGAGCCCGGACTCAGCACAGACACATTTTATTATTCATTACTTTTCATTCTTCCCATCTCTGCAGTGTCTGGCTTTGCTGGTGGTAACATCGCGGAGTAAGTGACCTCTCTCATCATGCTCAGGATCAGGCGCTAAAAAGAAGACATTTATCAACAAGCTTGATGCTGTTCATACAACATTGAGCACATAATTGCATCGGCAGTGCCAACTCACAGACGGTCGAGCAACAGAGAGTCTACAAAAAGTCTGGAAACATCGCAGTTTTTCTCTGCTGTCTTAATTATTACCTCTGAATTGGGGGGAAACTGTGCTCTAATAATCAAGACCTCAGCTCAAGTGATAGCAAAACAAACAAAGACAACTAATCTATGAATGAGCATAGCCAGGTGTCTTTTTCAAAATAATTTCTGAGTAAACAGCTGGCAGGATGTTTAAGGCGGTAGGGGGGTTTTCTGTATCACTGATCGAGCTGTTAGCAGTAAGCGGCTGCGGCGTTACAGGAAGTGCGGCAGGTATGGGAAATGAAACGCGAGCAGAGGGTTTATAAAAGATGGGGTTGGTTCATCGAGTGATGGGTTAAACACAGAGCTATTTGTGGCCTTGGCTGCTCTGCACGCCAGATGCAGAACAGCATGGAGACGCTTCTCTTTCTATTTCCTCAATTCAACTATATGGCCCCAAAGGAGGAAGCATATTTCAAAATGCTTGGTCCAGAAGACTTGCGAGCACCAAAGATGAAGGACGACAGCAGCAGGTTGGTGTCTGAACCTCAGTCTTTTTTCAAACGTTTGCTTGATTTTTTTTTTTTTTTTTTGCTAAATAACCTGAGTTCTGCAAGTTTGATCATCAGGAGAGACGTTCAGCTACAGTCCGTGCACAGAGAAGTCTTGTTTCTCTCAGCACCATTATAATAGACATGTGGCTCCTCTCTACAGCCTGACTGAAAGCCTTTACAGCCTACACTATATAAGGCTGTTGCACTTTTAAAAGCTGCTGTCTCCTGTGATAACTCTCTGCCTGCTTTTTTTTCCGTTAAAGCCCATCAGCGTATGTGACTTGTCTCGCAATTTGTACCGTACCACAAAAAGCTGTTGTGTAATTTATCGTATGTCATGTAAGCCACTTTGGAGATGTGTCTTTGAGGAGGAAAAACTGTGCGATGGGTTGCTGATTTGGTGAATAGTGCCATGGTTTGCAGATGCAGACAGTTTGTGGAACTTGATGTGTTCTCTCTCTCCCCCCCTTCCTTGTTTGCAGGCAGAAAGACAAGGAGAGGAAGAGCCGACTAAGCCTTTTTCTCACCAAGTCAGGCTCGCATGAAAACGTCAGTCCTCATAAAAAAGCAAACACAACGTCGAGCAAGTGAGGCAAAATCCATTAATTTCACATAAAAGCAATATTATTCCAGACAAGTATTATTCATTTTTAACCTCAGTTTCTAGTACCCTCCATGACTCATTACACTCTTAGAGAAACATGGCATCTAGATGTCTCTTTTTTTTTGCTGCATCATTAGGAAAGATCTGACCATGTCTTGGTTTTTTTTTCTTTTTTTTTGCAGCATCTCACCAGAGGCAGCTTTGCAGTGGAGTGACTCCTTTGAAGAACTGCTAAAACACTCAGGTCAGATTAATGCCTAAAACTTTTCAAAAATGTTTGTGTTGAATTGCTGCCCGATGAAGTTTACTCCGCCGTCAATCATTTTTTGCTGCATTTGAATGGTAAACTGTGAGGGGAGTGCTAGGAGCAATAAATAGTTAATGGATAGAGCAGCGAGAGTTTCACTACATCTTTTAATGTTTGTTAGCACAGATAGTAATACAGAAACTGTGCAACTTCCTCCTGATCACAGAAGTTGCATTTTAGTGCAACGCTGAAACACTGTAAAACACTGGATGTGCTCATGTGGGAATAGTTAGAATAAAGAATATATGCAATAAAGATAATACAGTCTATATAGTTAGGCAGATATATTAGAGTTAAGCTATTAAAGGTTTCTATATTACTTAATTGTTTAGACTATATAACTGACCCATTTCACTGACTATGGAAGTATAAACTTGTGGAAAGTTTATTCCTCCACACTCGAGCCCCATTTACCAGACATGCTCAGAGAAGCTGCCTGCAGTTCAAAAGCTCTACTGTCAGCTAACAGTGTGTCTCTGTTTCCTCACATCAGATGGAGTGGAATCCTTCTCTCAGTTCCTCAGGACAGAGTTCAGCGAGGAAAACATCGAGTTCTGGTTGGCCTGCGAAGAATACAAGACCATTGATTCCGAGACAAAGCTGTTGTCCAAAGCCAAATATATTTATACAGTTTTTATTGAATCAGAGGCCCCCAAAGAGGTAAGGCATGGCATGTTTGTTTATTATAAACTGCATGGATGGTTTTGCTGTAAAGTGGAGCTGCAAAAGCTCAAATAACCCCTGTGGTTTAGAATTTTTCTCTGTTTGTTTGTCACTGAGGAGCTGCTGGAGGTTTGAAATATTTATGTCATTGTAATGAAAATAACAGTGGGCGAGTTCTGAAGCGCTGCAGAGGCATGAGCCTGCAGCAAGTTGACCTTTGCGAGCGATCACTAGGAGCAGCACCTCGCTGAGGTCACGCGTCGTGGTGCATGCACCGCTGCAAAGCAGGTCGGGTTATTTCTGTGCGAGACAGCTGTGGTTTGAAAGGTTTCCACACACTTTGCAAAGATGATGCGACCACCATCTGATATGCTTTCAGGGCCTGCAGCGGATTTGACCGTTAAAGAGTTCGGTGTCTGGTTTGAGGTTTTGATTTTCCTCTGCACAAGTGGAGAGAGCATCTCCTACACATTTTCAGTCGAAGATGAGTGCATATGTAAATACCAAAGTGTTTTTTTTTTTGAGCATGCTGCAGTAGCATCATACCAACTCGAGTGATTTTCAGAGAGATATGAATGTAAATGAAGGTAACCTTCAATTCAGACAGTGGAGGAGAGTCCAGTTTACCACTGCTCAGTCTCAAAGGAAAAATGATCCTGTTAAGAAACATCACAGCCTATTTCTTGCATTAACATGTTGGCTTAATCTGTATTTTTTTTTTAAACAACTCATTCAAAAAACTAGCAGCCAGAAAATTGAGATCTAAATCTGTGATGATGTTCAGGAAGCTGCTGTGTGTCACTGATAGTTGAACTCATCTGAAGGTCACAAGGTGCCAACAAAAACAGAAAATCTCTCCTTATTGATGACACTGAGACCTTCAAGTCTCATTCCCCAAAAGAGCAGCCTCATAAATACCACAGATTTTAGCTTTGATTCACATGACCCACCTCTAGGAAAGACTAGAATGTCAAGCTGATTATTATGGAATGATCCTCTGAGGCAGGTTGGGGAGCATTAATATCTCCAGAGAGCAAACGAAAAGCATCTTGATGCTCTCAAATGGACTTATATTTGGTTTTATGAGAATAATTCTTCAAAAGAAGAGGATTTCTCCACAGTGTGATAAAAAGACAGTGAGAGAGCCACAAAAAATATGTTATCTAACATATTTTTTGTAGAATGTCAACATTCTTTTTTATGTTAGATAACATAAAAAATATGTTATCTAACATATTTTTTGTCACATTTGCTGCTCGATTTTCACTGTAACATTCAAGAACTGCACGGAATTTCTATGTAGCTATTATGTAAAGTTTTGACCTTATTTCCTTTTCTTTTTAACTGTTAACATGTAAGTTAAACATTTTTTCTGTGATTTTATTGGTTATTATCTGTAATTTAACAAAATGGGTTAAAATTTGCAAAATAACTGTTAAAAAGATCTTTCAGTCCTTAATATACATATTTTTTTCTTTCACACAGTGACAAATATCTGTAAAATAACAATATTTCCGCTAATTTAAATAAATTCAGACAGTGTAATTTTGCGGTCAAACATTGCAAAAGAACAAATCACTACTCGTAAATACACAGATTTTTTAAGTGGGCCTTATTTATATTTTACAGATAGCAGGTCTAAAACTTTTTTATAAAATAGTACTAAGGGAAAACGTAGAATCCTTGAGATATATATATATGTATACATATATATATATATATATATATATATATATGCATAAAAATATCAAGATGATTGTAATTACCATTTGTAAAAACACAAATTTCTAATATCTGATTAAATTTTTTCCAGTTAACATGTAAATTAATACCTTTTTTCAGTGATTTTCCGAGTTGATATCTGTAATTTAACAAAACAGGGAAAATGCAAATTACAGTTATATTTTTATTTCTAATAATTTTAATTCCTTAATGTACATATTCTTTTTCATTTTTTCCCCCTGATTTTAATACAGTAAAAATGGGGTCATTTTACTGTTAATTACTGTAAAAGAATGATTTACCATTTGTAAAAATATAGATTTTTAATATTATTAACATGTAAATTAATACCTTTGTTCTGTAATTTTCCTAGTTAATATCTGTAATTTAACAAAACTTGGAAAATCTGTCAAATAACAGTAAATTTATGAAAAATTACAGTTAAGAACAATTTTTAAAAGTTCACTTCTCATAGTTCACTGTTTAAAATAACTCCACACTGCTCTCATTTTGGGGTTTCCCCTTTCTTCTCGTTACTGTCTGATGTGTTAGTCAGTGAAGCTACTAGGCCTTCCTCTAACCTATTTTCTACTGTGTTGTTCTGAGTTGTAGCCACATCCACTGTAGGAGGCAAGAATCACTGAACTCATGCGTTCAGATGTAGCACAAGAACGCAGATTTACATGTGGCCTTCCTTCAAATACTGGTTTAATGTATGATCTGCTCTG
Organism: Dascyllus trimaculatus; assembly: GCA_024666655.1. NCBI lineage: Eukaryota > Metazoa > Chordata > Actinopteri > Pomacentridae > Dascyllus > Dascyllus trimaculatus. Next base: position 18,938,673 of record CM045454.1, read on the forward strand.
CTATGTCAGTACTACATGATTTTTCATTGTGCACTAATTTCCTCAGGTCAACATCGACTACAGCACCAAGATGGCCATCCAGAAGAGCATTTCACAGCCCACAAAGAGCTGTTTTGAAGCCGCCCAGATGAAAGTCCATAGTCTGATGAAAAAGGACTCCTACCCCAGGTTCCTACACTCTGACATTTATCTGCGTCTCACCAAGAGGAAAGGCCCTGGAGCCACCATGTTTCGCAGAAGGTCACGCTCCTGTGTGTTCAACGAGAGGGGAGAGGCCACAACCGAACCGTCCGCCTGGTAGCTGCGGCAGCGCCACCCTGTGAAATGGATTCATTTCAATGCAGCAGATGATCTATGATTTGCAGCACTATTGTTGAAAAGTAACACGCGGAGCAGACGTTCATTATTCACAGGTTTGCTTCTGCAGAGTGCATTATTTTTTTTATAACCACAGTGGATTAGTCTACATACACAACTTCCAGCAATAATAATTTAAAGGAATATTCTGGGTATTAATGATTTCTTGCTTTCTTCAGTTAAATGAAAAGAGTTTCATATGTGTGGTAAATGTGTAGCTATGAACAGTCGGCTAGTTGTAGCTTAGCATAAAGGCTGTTGACAGATGCAAAACAGCTACCTTGGCTCTATTCAATAGTAAAAAAAAACCAAACACGCTTAAGATCACAGATTAAAACTCTGTGCAAAAACAAAAACAAAAAGTAAAAATGAGATGTTGTGTTGTCACAGCAGATTATGTGCTCGACTGTTTTGTGACCCGACGCAGTAAATTCCTGCAGTCTTCATTGGTTGCCTGGCAACCTCCCAAGAATGACACCACCTAAGGAAGTTTATGTCGCTGTTTTCTTCTTGTTTCCAGCCTTTGTGCTGAGGTAAACTGGCAGGCTGAGGGCAGTAGCTTTATGTCATGCAGATAAGAGAGTAGTATCCACAACGTTAACCTTCAGGTGTAAGAATACATTTGGAAAGGTTGCCTCACAGCCATGTGGTTATCTGAAAATAGTGGATGCCCTGTGGCCAATCAGAATCGAATATTCTCCGGGGTCACGGCATCAAACCAGTTTACTCTGTAGCATTTGTAGAATGATCCATGCATTATCCCTCTCAGAGGCGATGCACTGCTTGTGGATTATTGATGATTTTTATATTTCCTCCAATCTTTCTCTGAAACTTGAATGACAATGGGATAGTTTGGGGATAGTTTGGTGACAGACTCTCAGCTCAAGCGCCTCCATGCTACTGACAGCATCCAGCCAGCCATTCAGGCAGCCACGCTGAGCCAAACTCTCCTGACTTCAGACACGTTACACTCCGGTTGTTTTGTTTTCCAATCAAGCAATACCACCTTTTTTACGTTATTAATACAGCTGATATTGTGTGCAAGCTACTTAAAATGGATTCATGATTCATATCCCTCACACTGTCCATCCTCCCTCCAGACTCACTTGAAGCTGCAGCTGCACTGCAAAGCACTGAAACGTATTAACAAGGGATACAGATCTCTCTTAATAATTTAAGTATTTCACCAACAGAAAGATGCATGTATCTTATTTTAATACTAATATTACATTCCATTAATTATGATCGCTTTCAGATTGCTGCCATCTAATGTAATTTATGTATTACTGTGATCATTTATATTGAATTGCTGTTGTAAAATGTACATACTTTAATATGTGAAATAACCCAAATAAACACTTTCTTATAAGAGCGGTTTTAATGAGGCCTTTAGTGACATTAATTAGTTTGAATGACCACATCTAAACTTGACAAATGGAGCCATAATGTGTGTATATCACACTAGTGGGGGAAATTGTGATGGTGTGTAGCTCCCTATTCCAAATCGCTGAAAAATTAATAGACCCTATCAACTCCCACCACTCCAGCACGGAATTATTCATATTACTGTATATGTATTCACAAGCTATACTTCTTACAAAGACAAATACGTATTAATGCAAAACTGTCGCCCACAAACTCCTGAATATGTATGCAGAAGAAATACATCCCAGTACATAAAGCTGTATATACACACGACGTTGGCTTAGCTCATTAACACAGATGTCAGGGTTTTTCTCGTAGCCTTCAAAGGGATAAAGTCCATCTTAGCCCAAGTTACTGTCATCCCACCAAAACCTGTGTGGAATACCTCACAATTCACATTAATTATGCATCCATCTAGACGGCGGCGGCATGCATACACTGCAGTTCTTGCTGTCTTCTCACACAAGAAGTCGGAGAAGGAGAAGGTGGGGGCTGTAGGATTTATTGTAATGGTCCGTTAACAAAGGTAGAAAGCTCAGCTGGCCTACCAAATACATCACCGCAAAAAGATTAGTTCCCTGCTAAGACTTTGCTGGCAGATTTTGTGTTTCTTTCCCATTGGTATTTAAATTTCTAAGTCAGTCTGAGCTAAAAGCCTCTGAAATCATCCGCAAGTTAAAGATGTATTGTGGAAGCTCTGAAGGGAAACAAAAGAACGAGAAAGCAGTTTGCCTGGAGATATGAGACTTGTAAAACAGGATGAATACCGGTCTGAGAGGAGTTTAAAACAAAAGGATTTATTGTAAGAAGTCTAATAGTGGAGTTTTACACAGATTTTTATCAAACAAATTAGTTGAAAAGATTTGTCAATCTTAAGTCTGCTGCTGCTTTTGTTACCTCTCAGCTCCCATCTCCAAAATTTTACACCACAGGTTCCATTTTGACAATTGGTTCATCCCATCTCAGAAGCTCTTTTATCTGACCCTATACGTGAGATCTGCTGACTCCAGGCTTAGACAATGAGTTGTGAAATACCCCCTGCAACATTATTGACAGACCTAAATAATTTTCAGCACCACAAACAGAAGGCTGCTTTCAGTTCGAAAGTCGCAAGGTGAGAGCTTGTATTTTCCCCTAAAACCGTAAACCCCCACTGAAGAAGCATACTCAGAGGCATCTGTTGATACATTGGGGAGGTAGAGGATGCAGTTGGATGCCACCTGAATGCCAGCTTCCCCCGATTCTTCAAAGCGGCTGCGTGATTATCGGTGAATAGGTGGCAAGTTTCTGAAAGAAGTCAATAACTCTTCAGGACAATTTCTGCAGACTGAAGGCTAAATTTTACTGAAAACAATTCAGTGAGAACAAAATACTTGTCAGTTTCACCTGATCTGTAGATTCAAGCTGGAAAAAATCTGTATTTTAACTATTTTGCTCAGTTATAGAGCACAAAAGGAAAATCACTGCAGCATCTGCCTGTGCTGTAAGAAGCACTGAGGAAGGGAGCATCTTTTTTAAAATGTGCTCAAAAATGATGATTACCTGGTTGATTTTAAAGAAAACCTTGAGCTGATTCTCATTGTGGATGTTTGGCCAAGAGTTTTGCTACTTTCCTTTTTTGATGTTATTGGGTTTGGTGTATGATTTAAAGCCTCTTTAATTTATTGTTTGCCTGTTTTCATTTGTTATTTTTGCAGTCTTTGACTTTCACCTCTGGTTCTTCTTTCTGTTAAAAAGAGAGTTTTTTCTTCCCACTGCCACAAAAGAGCTGCTCAAGGGGAATTATTTGAGTTTGCTAGTGTTTTGTCTCTATATTATATGAGTGTAAGGCTTTGACGTTACTATGTAAGGTGCCCTGAGATTACTGATTATGTGAATTAGTGCTTTATAAACAAAATTGAATTAAATTTTATATTGTACTGCTGAGAAGGTAAAAATAGGTGGGAAATAAAAGTCTCTGGACCCTCTGTTTTCATGGTATTAGTCAGGTAAAGAGGTGAGAAACTTCCTAAATATATCAAATAGATCCTTCCTGAATTGCTTTCAGGGATTTGAAATCTAATTTAAACAGGATTTTGGGTACATCTACACCAGCGTCCAACCTGCAGTCTGAGAGTCTGAGCAGCCTCAGTAAAAGAGTCGAAACCCCCACTCAAGTTGAAATGATTAAGCAAGAAAGACCAACAGCAAAGACACACTGACAAATCCAGTGCTGTCAATAAATTCAGAGAGTAGTGGACACAAATGTAAAGAGAAGGAGGCCTGGAGAAGACTCGAGTGCCACCTTGTGTACGGAGAAAAAAACTGCAGCTCTGTTTTCTTCTGTGTCGGTGTTGAGGCCCCACATATTTCACTGTAGATGAATAGTGAGTGTGAAAACAAATCAGCGCCCTTTTACAAAATGAGCCTTTTCAGGGCTGTATGTAGTCACTTTGTCCTTGGGTGTTATTAACTGTGACCACTGGAGTGTGCATGAATAACTTTGGTTATAGGAAACGCAAAATGCTAGATCTCAACAAGACAAAACGTGCTGTATGCTCCGCGGCGAATGTGCACCTCAGTCGAGTCCTCATATTTTTCATGCCGGTGCCTTTTTTGAAAAACAAATTCCTCAAGCTGCTGCGTCTACACACATGCAAATAAGGGCAGCCTGGGTGTTTTCCATCACCTGTCGTGATTTACATTCTGGGTTTGTTTGGGCCCATCGCACTACATTGAGTGGTCAGGGAGGTCAGGAGAGGTCAAAATGCACAAGACATACTTATGGTGAAACATACCACCAAGACAGTCAAAAGGGGCAGAGGACAGTCGACCACATACAGCTCATCATCAGTTATTCTATTTTCTGATAATAGCAAGTCAGAATTATCTCTTCGGTGTTGACCATGCAGTTTTTAAAAGCTGCTATGAACACTGACTGCGAAAAAGCAAAGAATACCACAAACTCTGCTTGCAAGAGAGTGTGAGAATACTAAATGAAACAAGTAAACATCCATTTGTGAAAAATGAAAAGTATGCAATAGATTTAATACGAACACTGCTGCTGACTCGGCTGTGGCTGTAGTTAATCACACTGTGAATGTGTGGGGTGAAAATCTCATTTAACTGTTTACCTGATTTGCCCAGTGGTCATTATTCAAGACTTTTTCCTTTTTCTGTAATAGAAAATCCAGTGTAAAACTGCCCTTGGGGGTTGGCCAAATTGCATACATGCAAAATTTCTATCAAAACACATCATTGTTTTTAGCATCGCTGTCAGGCTTTGGCTCTGTTTCAAACTAAAACACATCAGCTTTTAGATGGATTACAATGAAATGATTAGATTGGTCAAAAAACATCTATTTAAAGGTGTTGTATGAGGCATATTAATAAATCAGTGCTTCTTTATGCTTTTGAGAGTGAAGTTACACTGCTGATATGCAAATTGCAGGATGACGAGCCTTTTTCCTTAATAGTGAATTTGTTTATGGCTATTTGCTTATGGTCAGGAGCTTTTTCCGGGGCTTCCTGACCATTGATCATTGCTTTGGTTAAATTATGTTCTGACACATAGTACTCCCACCACAGCAGGCCCTACTGATTCCTATATTCCTCATTAAAAACCTTGGGTTAAAGCTCTTAATAGACAGTAGGGAAATAAAGTGTTTGACCCTCAGACGTCCATTCATTGGAATCCCTGCGATTAAATTGTTTATTCATTCTGCTGTTATATAAAACATCACATTAGTGATGATCAGTGCTTTGGTCAAACAGATGAGGTCAACTTAAATCACAGCTCTCTCCTACTCGAGGTGCCACCGGCGTGGAAGGATGCCCTGTCTCTCCCAACAACAACACTTTGCATACAGATTTCCATATATTCCATTCATGTTGGGTGTGGGTCATTTAGATTTGTTCAGTCACTTGACTCCCTCATTTCCAAACAATCACAACCCCATCTTCAGTCTGGCAGGATCTTATCTCTGTCTGCCTTTGTAGAGGACGAGGAGATGGCGATAAAGTGAGTTACTGCATATTTGATTATTGGGCCTTTACCATTTTCAGCAGGCAACAGCATACAGCAACCATGTGGAAAATACCAAAGAGGTTTTCACTCACTGTAAGTCTCACTTTGCATTGCGTCTATTTCTGAAAGAGGGGCTTGTGTTGATGTGAGGTTTCTCTCAGGTGCATTAAACTGGATGTCTACAGGTCATTTTAAAACATACAGCATACTCTAAATGATAATTTAGCCTCTTAGAGTTGTTCTGTTAAGTTCACAGGTAACTGGGCTAGTGATAGATCTTGATGCTCTTTTCAAGGGTAGATTGTGTTGCTTTCCCAATGATCCGCTGGAGGATGTTGAGACTTGGGGCGAGTCTGTGGACAAAGTCCTCGGCTGTAAAGGTGAGAGACTCCTCTGATCAATGTGTTTTATTGTGTGTTCAGGCTTCCTGGATTAATGTCATTTGTGATTTCCAGCCGGACAGATAGCTTTCCGGGAATTCCTGAAGTCCGAGTACAGCGAGGAGAACATACTGTTTTGGCTCGCCTGTGAGGAGTACAAGAAAATCAAGACGGTCCCAGACATGATCTCCTCGGCCAACAGGATCTACTCAGAGTTTGTCCATTCGGAGGCACCCAGACAGGTGAATGACTGCAGGCCAGAAAACAGATTTTTGTAGGAATTTGAATTTAACATATGAACCAAGGGAGTCGTTGCTTCTAATCTGAATTTAGTTGGGCTTATTGTGATACAGCAGCTGCTATAAAGTGCAATTTTATGGCTGTAAAACTGCAAGTTGTTTCCCTCCAGAACATTACAGTGAATGACGGTGAGAAGAGTTGCTGTAATACGCCCCTGGGCGACATTGTTTGATTCCAGATCAACATAGATTGCGCTACCAGAGAAAACATCACAAAGAACATCTCCCAGCCGACCCTGACTTCGTTTGATACAGCACAGAAGCTCATCTACAGTCTGATGGCCAGGGATTGCTACCCGCGGTTCCTAAAATCTGACATCTATCAGGGACTCCTGAGGAGAACCGATTCAAGGTGACTGTATTAAAACCGACAGCCTCTCAGACGGGCTTGTGAAATCTTCTATCCAACTCTGATCTGCTGTAGCACTCTTTGATTTCAGTGTGGATAACTGGTTTATGCCATACAATCCAGATCCTTAAATAAGGCAGATGTAGTTTTTCTAAACCTGTGTGATTCAGTAGACAGTTACAGCTCAAGAGAATTTACAGCTTGTATTATACTTTATATCTTTAATTATGTCAAAGTGAAAAGAAAATAATCCTTGTGCACATAATTCCTCTGAATGATTATCTTTCCCTTGTCCTTCAACACTTAAGGTTAATGAAAAAAAGATTCCCTTTATTGTAAAGTATTATCAGCCCTTTATCTAAATGATTATGCCAATATAAATGCTAATATGTTCTGAGAACTTTCCGCTTTACTATGCAAAATAAATATTGATACATTTCTGCCTTAGCCCTTGGCTCCATTAAATCTTTTCTTGTATGTTTGCGTTGAAGTTGTTTTAAAAAAATCTTTAAATATATTTAGTGAAGTGACATTCAGGGTGTGGTCCTTTTGAATGTCATGCAAATCATCTTTGTTGTTGTCAGCAAAGACTTTGTCCATTAACTATAATATGGTCATTGGTCACACCAACACCAGATGGCAACAGAGTCTCTTCAGCGACATCATTCAGAATCAAAAAAGCAGGTACAACTGTGGAAAACCTACTTTACACTTCCTCTCTTTTGTGTCTCTGAAACATTTCAGCTGCAGTTAGAAGACGTTGGTGCACTGAGGAACTGTATGAATCAATTCTGCCTTGGGTTAAATTTGCCTGAAATGCCACAAACAGGATGGTGGGTGTGCACTTTCAGTGGCAATTTAGTTTGTTTTATGTCGCCAGTCGAGTTCATTCATCATGAAAAAGTATCTGAGGCGATTCAAAATGCAACTTTTGAATCTGATGTGAGGTGAAAAATCCTCTCTAACTGAGCTCAGGATCCGTTTTGTAAATCTCCTTTTAAGGTAAAATACAGTTTTAGGTAGTATTAGACAGTATGAGAAAGTATTCTCCACTGTATCAGTTCATTTTTGTGTTTGCTTTCTAGTTGGAACATGGTGAACTTTTACAAGCTTGTGCAATAGTCTATGCAAAAAGCATGCAAATACAAAAGAGTACAATGCAGCAGGCTTTGAGACACAATGTTCAGATCCACAAAAGAGAGGCAGCTCCCAAAGGAGATGTTCATACGAGCAAAACAGGATTTAAATTATTGTGAATTCATAAAATCCTGCAAACTTAATGTATTTAATGTCTTGTGTATTTTTTTCAGTTTGGAAAGTGGAAGGTAGACACAGCATGTGACAGCTGTGTGTTAGAACATTGTGTTCAGTTTGTGTTGGTGGCACTGAATGTAGATTTATTTTAAGAGGTGTTTCACTTGTTTGGTAGAAGCTGCTCTGTGTTGTGCAGACACCTCACCACAACTTCCTCCATTTGAGACAACTCTGGTTGCATTCACCTCTTTGTGGGAGGACGGTTAAGTTCACTGGGTACTGTACAGGAACATGTATTGATAAACTTTGTGTTTAATCTACACTTGTTTCTATGAGTCAAAAAAACTGCAGGATATCGCATGCAGGAAGTGAAGAAGACAGAAAAATGATAGACACTGTGTGAAGTTATGGTTCTCAGGGTGACAGCAGTTGATGGAGGAAATTCACAGATGGGTGTTGCAACCGATAAAGAAGACGAGATAACAGTTAATGTCAGCGCAGCAGGTCATTAACATCTGCGTCCTAACACAACTCATTTCCTGTCAGGCACACCAACAATGTGACAAAGCAGTAGTGTGTACTTCAACTCTTGAGGTTATTTACATTTTATGCATCGAGCCTGCAGCTTATAGTACTAAAGTATAGTAAATATAGTACACATCATTCTGTATTGATTAAAAGGTGCCACAAATGTTTATTTATGAATTCATTTTTTTCCTTAAACCCACACATTTACAATAAATCCTACAATCTTTGTATTCATTAACCTTTCAGGCCCAACAACAGAACACTGTTGCTTCACAACAGTAAGAAAATCTTGTATAGAATGCATGTAGTCATGGCAGTGAACATTATTTCTGCAGCTATTGCTGCCAAATTTAGATTGAAATATTGCCATTTTTAAAGTTTTAAAAAATTTGGCTAATTGTAAAATTAACCAAACATGGAATAATTGCCAATTGCGAAGACTGCATGGTGTCAGAATAAAATGTAGATCTTTAAAATAGATCAAGACAATGTAAATTAATGGTTACAACATGAAGTTAAACTGCTAAATTTGTAAATCATTTGTTGGTCATTCAGTGCATCTAAACTAATACGTCTCAACAATTACTACATAAAATTTAATCAATATTCATGGTTCCCAGAGGATGAATCCCACCAGCTCTGTCTATTATATAGCTTCTTCCTCAAATTTCACCGTGACGCAGCATTTGTGGCTTTTACTGAAATCTCTCATGGTTTGCTGGATGGACTCTGCTCATATGCAAAACTGAGACGGTCAACAGGTGAACATTCTACCTGCTCTGCACCAGCATGTGACATGACTGACAGTAGCATTTAGCCAGTCTTACAGACTCAGTCTTGGCTCGGAGTCCAGGGGTCCCGATGACTTCAGCCTCCTTTGCCCCCCCAGTGTGACCTTTAAACAGTAAATTAATCCGTGTCCGAAGGTGCCAAAGCAACAGTGTTGAGCTGTGTCACACTTAGATCTGCTTTATTATTATACATTTAAGCCACCATTTGATCCTGGAACTTGCAGGTAAACGTAGAAGACATGCAACAGAGGAATCTGGACCCATTTTTAGTGCAGCTAAAGACCATTACCTGCTGCTTTATTTAAACTAACTGTGAAACATTTTACTAGCTTCTGACAGTTACAGTAAATAACTCTATGTGAGATTTAAGGAAATATGAACACTTCTCTCCCCTTGAAGAAGCAAGTTTGGCAACTGAGGCCTTGGATGTTATCATTTAAAGCATCAGATGTCAACACAGTTGGGTAAGAAATTAGATGGTTAACTGAAAAAATAGTTCACCTTTTCTGCATCATGTAGAATGAAGATGAGGAAAATCAGGAACTTGAGTGATGCAGAGGGTTTTCAGATGTTATGTAACTGAAGTAGGGTCCATTGCTGATTGCTACAGTGTATTTCTCAGGCTACTGATAGAGGGCGTCGGAGGGTCACGGCCACGGGGGTCAGGAGTGTGTCCCAACGTCAGCTGTGTTGGGGTTATATAAATGTATATGTGTATGGGCTATGAACTATGGACAATTCATGACCCATTGCTGGAAAATAGTGATTTAAAAAAAGAGAACTTGACCTACAACAATTTGGAAAGTTCTGATTACTATCATATTATTTGGATTACTGGAACTCAACCAGAGCATAAAAAACAGAGGAACTGAAACTGCGGTATGTATAAAGTTAAGAAGACAAAGGACTTATCATGTTCCTCTGGAATTTTAAAAACCTCTTAGAAGTCCAGAGAAGTGTGAAAGCTTCTGGTAATCAAAAGGGCAGGAGTGACAAGTAAACAGTCTTCAACTTAAGAGCTTTTACTGTTAAAGAGGGGCTGTGACAGTGACACAGCTGAAAACACAGAGGAAAAGTTGACGGAATTAGCAGTTCTTGTGCTCATTGGTGTTGAGTAACTGATCAGGTTTTAGATAAAGATTTTTACTGATATCACCCCAGACCCTTCAGGCAATCTCATTTTACATGTGTGACACAGACATTTCATTGTACTTTCTGCGTCTATGAGCTTTAATCTTATCTGAATGGAAACACTGAGGCGGCTCAGTGGTCTCAGGATCACACCACGTAACCACGGAGGCCCTGGTTTGGTTCCGGCAAGCGACCTTTGCAACAAGTCGTCCCCCTCTGTTTCCTCCCATGTTTCCTGTCTGCCTCCACTGTCAAAGACTTTTTTAAAAAAATGATATGAAGGTGTAAAATGGAAAGAAAGACATTATGGAAGTCTGCTGCAGAGCAAATACTTAAGGCTGTGATTCTGAGAGAGGAAAAACACAAGAAAGGTCAGAAAGCCCCTAAAGTCTTAAGTGAGTCCCACATACTAAAGTAGCATGAGCAACAAACATGAAAAAAACTCAACAGTCATTTCTAGATGTGTTAAGTGAGTGGGAGAGAAATCTTGAGAGATTTATGAAACCAAACAACACACCGAGTTTAATTTGATCACACCATAATGTGCAAACATCCTCAGAGCGGGCTGAACTCTTGCTGAACAGCTGCCACAATAGCCTCCAGAGAAAATCACAGGATAATGGCAAATGCGGCGACATAATAGCAGCAAAAGAAGGAAAAGAGTCATAAAGTCAGTAGCTGAGCGAAGTCCATTACAGAGTGATAACTAGGAGACACTTTGAATCCCCAAAGTCCAATATTGATGCACTGCTTCGGGTTCGGTAACACTTTTCTATCATTTAGCAGCTAAAGGGTAGAGATCATATGAGGCCATGCTGAGCCACCAGACTTAAGTATAGTGAAGCCTGTTCGAGGTCTGCCCACTTACTCTGAAACTAGTTCTCATACTAGAACTGGAGTTACATCCACTAACTCACTTTTTTCTGGCAGGATTTTTATCATGGAACCATTTCTCTGTTCCAATATAGATGCATTTCATCGGCACAACCACCCCTCATTGCACTACATGCAGCCAAGTTGTCCGAACCAACCAGTATGTTTTCATTGCAGTGTTTAAACAGTGTAAAAGTGCATCTGTTTTTATATGTAAATAAAGAATCAGTCTATACATGCATTAGTTTGCACGTGTACGATTTGAGTTTAATTTAAATACTACAGAGCTGAAACCTACTTTGAAGAACTCTCGAAACAAACTCCTAAACAGTGCAAGACGAAAGCAGAACCTGCAACCAAAAGTAAGAAACAAAAGGTCAAATGGACGCAATGTGAAATCTCAAGTGTGTCCTAAGAGTCTGACGTGTATCAGCTTATGTCATTTATATTGTAATTATCCCATCAACAAATGAAGAAGCATCATTTTGCTAAACATTTAGGGATTTTACTACTGTACTTTAATACTGTATATGAGGCTGCGCGCACATCTGCAAAAGATAAGATAAGATTAACTTTATTGATCCCTCGCCAAGGAAATTCACATGTGCAGCTGGTTGCACATAAGGATTGCAAAAAGTACAACAGGGCTAAAGAATAAAGATGGAATTACAAAAAAACCTCTCACAGAGACAATACACCAGACATGATGACCCTACATATAGATGTGTACAATATGACGTAGTGAAATTTACATATGGATAAGTACAGTAATGACATGGTGAGTTTACACATGGATATGTGCACATATGACATGATGAATTTGCATATATACAGGTATGGCATGAAGGGTAAAGTACCCACAGTTCTGTTATTGCACTCAAGAAGCTTTTTTGACCAGTGGTGACATGAAAGTCCTTCCTGCATAAGCAAATCATAACAGTAAGTGACTATTACAAAAACCAAAATAATGAGACATTATACCGTCTCACTGTGAGTAATGCTCTCAGTCTGGCCATCCCTGTATAAAAATGTCTCTCTGCCTCAGGCTGTAGCAGAAAAATCCCTGTCTGCATACAGAACTCGTGGAGGATGCATTTTATTGCATTCTAGTTCATACTTTCATTTGTAAAAAACAAATATATGTCATTTCTTCTTTCATAAAGGAATAGTTGCTGTTACTGCTGCAAATATGCAATCAGTATTTAGCTCTACAGGGTGGTTTGATCCTTCAAATACAAGTGGTACAAGCCCTAAAGAAGTCTTAACATGTTTAAAATTATTTGAACCTGAGTGCTAAAATACTTTTGCTTCTAGTTCACAGAATGTTTCCAAAACTCGAAGCAGAGCCAGAGTTCTGAGAGCAAAGTGGAACAGAGACTAAAGTGTTTGCATATCTGCTCCTGGATTTTCCACTGCTCTATTTGCATCTTCAGACTTTAAACCAAACAAGCAATGATGCAGGTTGAAGTACAGTACGGACACGCAGCTGTAGCCGTGTACCAGTTTGCTTTGCACGTTTGCGTCATCCCCAACTTCCTCTTTTTTCTGTGGTTAGCTCGGAGACATGCTGTGACGCTGCTTGCTATCCTCATTTCGGTACTTCTGCCATGCATATAAAAGGGGACGCTGAGCAGTTTCACGAAACAGTCGCAGTTAGAAATCTCATAACTGTGGAAGAGCAGCGAAACACACAGTCACACATACACAAAGCACCGTTGCCATGCCAAGCCTAGTCACATCCCCACCCAGGGAGCGGCAGCACCTCAACATGGACGCTGACAACAAAAAGGCGGGAAAGTGCAGGTAAACATTTTATACTAACCAGTGGATAGCACCTGCTGATCTTTCTTTTAATCATTTTTTTTCAAAAGTGGAATAACTCATGTTGGTTTGTTTGGTTTACCAGGGGAGGGAACCTGAAGTCTCGGCTGCAGTGTAGATCGACTCAAGCCAGTAACAGTGATGGGTAAGTAAAAATAAAACTGGAAACTAAACATCTACACTGCTCATGTATTTGTTTCATGTGTGACTGACAGTGAATCCTTCTCTCGCAGGCTTTGTTTTGAAGAGATGTCCCAGTGGTCGCACTCACTAGACAGGCTTCTATCATCCAAATGTAAGTTAATCAATATGTTGGTCCAAAGTCAGGTCTCTCAGTTTGTATTTTTCCTAAATGGTGACTAATTTCTGCTCATGTTTCTTGGTTTAGATGGAATGGGCATATTTCAGGCCTTCCTGAAGTCAGAGTTCAGTGATGAAAACATTGAGTTCTGGGTGGTGTGTGAGGACTATAAGAAGATCAAGTCGTCCTTCAGGATGTCCTCCAGGGCCAAAAAGATCTTCAAACGCTACATTCAAGCCGAGGCTCCCAGAGAGGTACGTACAGAGTTTTTTATAAAGCAGACAGATTTATGGTTCACTTCAGGAAAAGGAGCACGGCTGCTGCTGTTGCTGCTTTTGTTTTGAACTGACACTCATTATGTTTCCTCCGGTTTTCAGATAAACATTGATCACAAGACCAGGGAGGTGATCAGGCGAAACATCACGGCGCCCTCCGCTGTGTGTTTCGATGATGCCCAGAAGATCGTCTACGGGTTGATGGAGAGGGATTCCTACCCACGATTCCTCAAGTCTGACATTTACAGGACTTTCCTGGACTCCACATCAGAATCAGTGAAGATGTAAAGAGAAAAGACACCAGAAGCTTTGTGTTTTGTAGAAGCTGGACTGTAAAGCTGTGCCCAACAATGCTGGATTACCTAAGAGAAGTAGTGTTTGTGGTCACGAACACCAAACATTTCTAATACATTCGTACGTTTATTCTCAGTTGGGGTTTGGGGTTGGATATGACCTCACTGTTAGAAGAGAGAAGCAGCTGGTTCTGTTGTGAAAAAAGCTGAGGAGAGTCTGCTCAGAACCAGTCCGTATGATGGGAAATGAGGCGTCCGGGTTAAAAATATGACTCTGCTTAATTAAAAGCAGCTGCTGTGAAATTGTCTGTAAAGTAAAGGACTTCCCAGAGATGCTACGATTTGGTAAAGCAAAATGTGAGGGACTTTCTGTGAGACACACCAGGAAGTGAATGTGGTTCAAACAACACTTTCTACCCGAGATGAAAGTGCACAAGCTGGTAGATTTGCACATCACCTTCTGTTGATGTTATCTCACTAAAGTCGTAAATACGCAGATATTATGTGAATGTGGATATTTTATATTCAGCCTTGTGCATGTAAGATTTTTACACTCTGACATCAGTGCTGACACGCTGAACTAATGTGTTACAGCTATAATTATGCGTTATAAGCTATATATTGAAATGCATTCAAGTTTGTGAAAACGTTGTGAATGTGAATATTAAACTGGATTTGTGTATTTAATAAAAATCTTACATTTGCATTCAAATCTGTGTAAATAGTTACTTTTAAATGTACAACATGAAAACATCTGTTTTTATCAGACAGACAGCACGAATGAATTCTGACGAATCCAGGAAGCAACCTAGTCACCACTTCATTCATTTATTTCTTTATTCATTCATATACTTACTCGCAGTTACAATATTTACTATCTAGTGGTTTAGAGGAGTTTAGAGATGTCTACAGCACCTCAGTGCACCAGGGAAACTTAGTCATGCTCTCTGCAGTACTGAACACAGCACAGTCTTGGCATGTCTGACACTATGTGTCCTTGTCTGTGTTTATATGTTCTGATCATTAGTCATCATTTTGGGAAATCTGCTTATCTGTAAGAGATGAGAAAATCAATAACACTCTCATGTCTGAGCTGTGAACATGAAGCCACAGCTGATTTCACTTTGCACAATACTGGGGGAAAAGTCAGCCTTGTTCAGTCCATGAGTAAAAATTCCACATGCATGCAAGTCTAAAGTTAACTATATTACTTACGGTGTGTTTAAATCCACACATGATACGGGGTTTATTCAAAGCCAAAACCCTGAACTGATATTTGGAACTGACATACACTGATCAGGCATAACATTATGACCACCTGCCTAATATTGTGTTGGTCCCCTTATGTGCTCCAAAATGCTCTGAACCATTGGACATGGACAAGAGGACCTCTCAGGGTGTCCTATGGGGTCTGCGAAACAGCTTCTTCCCCAGAGCTGTTGCTGCCATCACACCCCCCACCCATTGCCCCACCACCCAAACATCCCCAGCTTGATAGGACAGTTCAGCTGAACATGCACCCGACCCCACTCACCTTCTCCACCTCTGAGCTCATCTGTGCAATAAGAACTTTACCTGAATACTGTCCTCCCACTATTTGCACTATTTTAAAGGATCAGTCCTGCAACACTTGAACACTTTGAAATATGTATATAATACTTTGTTTGAAATCTTTTTATTTCTAAGAGCATTTCTATTTTTCTTTTTTATCTATTTTTATTCTTATTTGCATAGCTGCTATTTGTCGTTTTATTCCATACAAATTTCGTTGTAATTCTGCACAATTACAATAAAGTCTCTTTATCTTTATCTTTATCTTTATCTTTAGTACGAGAACTGAGAAATATCCAAGCTTTGGTTGAAGTGTTTTCTTTTTTTCAAGGACAAAAAAAGCAATAAAAGCCTGGTCGGGTTAAAAAGTTAACTGTTTGTCAGTGTTTAGGTATTTTACAGTTTCCTTCAGAGACTTCTCTTCGAACTTCAACAAGAAAGTGAATAGGCTTATTCCTTTTGTTTTTCATGAACAAGGTCCCCTTTTATTCCCTTCAAACTGATACGAGGCTAAAGAGTGTAACTATTCCACACAGTCCAATATGATAAAATTTCTTTATATTTTGTACCATCTTGTTTTCACTTCTTGCCGCAGCTACAGTATAAAGTGTTTACGCCAAGTGGAACCTGCATGAATGTTTTCATGGCTGCAGCATGAAATCAAAATTTAAGATGTTTATGCAGCTCGGTTTCTTTGGGAATGTTGAGGTTACCATTACAATATAAAAGCGCGTACTGTAATGTGGGGTTTTCAGCAAGTAAGAGTGCGATGGTAATGGCACTTGAACATGGTGATTTGTCTGTTCTTCAGAAACTCTTTCAAACAGTTCAGGGTTTGCTACATGAATATGGCAGGTTGTCGCATAATGCTCCCGCCTACGTGGCTTCTGTTCTTTCATCAGCCTTTCATGTGTCACTGGCCTATCATGCTTTTCAATGGGTTTTCTTCCCACCATTCTACGATGCTTTCAGCTCTCTTTTTCACCATTCAGCCTTTCATTTATCAGTTATGGCAAACACACGTCACTGTCAGAAAGACAGCAGAAAGATTTAAAACTGAAACTGCATGTGTACATTTTTTTTTTAAAAAAACCCTAAACAGGAAGTTTATCTGAGAACCCATTAGGTATCGCTCTGTTAAAGGTTACAGAAATTAGGAAGAAGATTGCTCCACCACATCCTCTTTTAATCTTGCTTGTGTGCGTTTGCATGAACGCGCACACGCACACACACACAGGCACTAGTAATAATGCCACTGAAACACCTTTTATGTACAAAAGCGCCAAAGTCATTTCAGGATTTTGCTGAAAGAGCTTTCGGCAGAATCAGAACATCCATTCTATTTCTTACAGATGCAGCTGAGGTGTCAAAGTGGCACAGACAGACCACTAACTGGCTAGTCATCATTTCCTTATTTGCACCAGTCTGTATATTAGTAACAAGAGGATCCTGTGACAGATAAGTCATATGGCAGCGGGAATCTATTTTAAAAAATGAGCAACAGGATGCTTGAGGTATCAATTAGGGGGTTTATAAATCACTGAAGAAAAACTTTTTCCTCTATCCACCGAAGTAGAGATCAAGCCTCCAATTCTTATTTGAAATTCAAAGGTTTAACTGCCATGTGCGTCATGAGGCAGGAGTCATCCTTCTGGAACCACATGATCGTATACAGGAAGTCACTGTGATGTTACTCAACTAGTCTAACAAAGGAAACTTTGTTCCAGCACAGGTAAAAATATTCCAAAGAGGAAATCTTTCTGCCAGATAAAAATCTGCTTCGATCAAACCCAACCCGTTTAAAAAAAAATTCCAGCAATTCCATCTTCAATTAGAAAACGATAAATCTAGAACAGAATGTCTGGCATTTGATTTATGAGGCACGCTGTTCTATTTTAGGAACAAACAGCAGGACAGTTGAGATCAAAATAAGTTTGATTTAGTGCAGCAGCACATGAAAAGAAACAAGAGTCTACTGCCATGTTTAAAGCTATGTGAGGCTGCTCCATGATGAATTATATTCCAGCGCAATGGCACTTTAAGCTAAATGCTATTATTAGTATGCTGACATGCTCACTGTGATGTCGTCATTATGCAGATGTTTAGCAGACACACAGTTGATTGTGTTCGCCATCTTAAGCCTTTTCCAGATGTGGAAAATGTAGCATTACTGGGTTGACTAATCTGTCAAAGTCATTCTGTCATTGAGACAAAGGTCAATTCTATGCAGTATTCAGTACATGTGAGTTTGTCATACACGTAATTGGACAGCACATCAAGGAAATAAAAGACTAAAGCTGATCAACCTGTTTGCTTTTTGCAGATTATGTGGTTTTGTTGCCTTCGACAGATTGTGACTTTCGGACATGGAGGCGGTTTGCAGCCAAGTCTGAAGCGGCCAGAAAGAGAGGCCATTGTTCTTTGCCCAAACACAGTGGATTCCTCCCTGAGTTGTTGGCCCAAGCAAAGGACTTTAAGTGTTTTGGGATCTTGTTCACGAGTGTCAGTAAAATGAAGCATGAGAGACAGACTGGTGCAGATACAGCAGTAATGCAGGCGAAGGTACGGACCTTCATGGTGAAGAGAGCTCTAAGACTACCAGTCAATATACATCAAAAGTAGTGACTGAAACAGTGAGGTTGTGGATGCAAACAGCCAAAATGAGTTTCCTCCATAGGGTGGCTGGGCTCAGCTTTAGAGATGGGGTGAGGAGTTCCTACGTCTAGACTGCAGTCACTGCTATTTTGCATTGAGAGGAGCCAAGCGGTTCAGATATTTCATAAGGATCCCTCCAGGGTGCCTTCCTTTGGAGATTTTCTGGGCAACTGGGGCGAGATTCTGACATAGTCCCAGAACTGGCTGCAGGAGAACATTTAAACCGGCCTGGAATCCCCCAGGAAGAATTGGAAAGGGAAGACCTGCTTAACCTGCTGTCACCTTGGCCTGACACCAGATAAGCAAAAGCAAATAGATGGATGGGTGTGGAAGATTATCAAATTGTTTAATTCACTGCGGACACCTTCATATCAGTACTAGAAAACAAGTTAATATCACAATGATCAGACGATAGATAGATAGATAGACATATCGATATCACTATATTCAAGTCCGTGGGGAAACCGAAGGTATCCAATAGAACAAAAGAACTTGCAATTAACGTGCAAACCATGCTGGTCGAAGAAATAAGGAACATATTAATAAGCAACAATTGCTGGTATCTACAAACAAGTTGCAAAATTGCTGATATTTACAATAAAAAGAGCATTAAAAAGTCTAAGTACAGTGTAAAAAGACAACTAATAATAAGCCTTTATTAAGCACCCGTTATTGTTAGTCTCCTTAACACTTTTTATGTCTTAATGAGAGAATAAAGAGAAAATAGCTGAGAAGACACAGGGAACAGAGAAGAGAGGAGATGACATAGCCACAGGTTGAAATCAAACCCAACCAGCTACTGTAAGGCCTTTATACTGTACATGGGACACAACCAGGTGCAGATCAGCACACCCCATAATGTTAACCTTAACAATGGCATTGGCATTACCACAAACTCTATGGACCTTGAACCTTTTTTTAGTGCTTTATGACTGGAATGCTGAGAGAAACATCAACGTCTGGAACCAATGTCATGCTTATCACCACGCATTCATCCTCTGGGGACCATGAGTGTTGGTTACAATTCATTGTAGTTCAGTGCAATAGATGTCATGATATTTCAGTCAGGACCAAAGTAGTGGACCGACCTCACTGACCTCTCTCATACTGAAGTGCATTCTTCATATTTTCATTTTCTGTTTTAACTCAGAGCATTTTAGACTAAAGACTTTGGTGTGTTAAGACTTTTAAGAGTGAATCCTGCTGGAATTCAGTGGTTCAATCTTACCTTTGAACAGGCTTTTTAAGAATACGGGTCGACTATGACACTTTTGATTCAATGCTGCAGCACTCAGAGAAAGCCAGCTTGACTGTGCATGATGTTAATAGTCATGTTGGTACCATAAACCCAAACAAGGCCTCATGTGAATTGCAAATGAAAACTTGGAAATACAGCTTGTTTCTCGGTTTCTTCAGCTGTAATATGTAAAACATATCTGGGAATAAACGTTTACCCTGACCAAACGCTACAAAGCCGGCCATGCAAATCGCACTTCTATATATAGAGTTATAGATCTTCTTACTTTAGAACAGAGTTTTATATGCTGTTAAAAATTTGCTGAGGTATTTATAAAGAGTCACACGCAATGCAAAAGCTTACAATGGTGATGATGTTTATTGAAAATGATGCTGACCCAGTCTGAGTTTTATTTGTGCATCAAGCAGCATCAGGCTTATTGCTCATTCTGGGCTCCTGTGGTCAAAGTATACGTGTGATTGGTTTTTATGTAGGTGATGTTGTCACAGTGATGTGAAAGGAGACCTAGAAACTCTGTTTTGCTTCTCTGCTCTGCTTGTGTTTGCTCTTACTTCCTCAGTGATGACATTAATAAAGAATCATGTGCGCTATACAACGCAAACATTTTTAGTCATGTGGTCCCATTCTATTTTTTCATGTCTGTTATCTAAGAGGCTGAGATAATTTCATGTGTCATTCTCACTTCTTTCAGGATTCAGGTTCTTTCATTAAAAGAAAGTATGATGCAAAAGAATAAAGAAGCAGGGACTGCAGTAGTTATGAAGTAAAATGTGTCTGTTTTTTATGAGCCCATGTTAGTTTTTATATGTAATTACTGGATCGATAGTGGTGTGAAGGCGATGTGAGATGATGATCAAATGGAGGCCTGTGTCTGCAACTGATCTACAAAAGTCTCCAGGTCTTCTCCTAATCATACTTTGCTGTTCTAGTCTACATTTTAATAATATGTGTGACTGTGCAACAAGAAATTAAAGACATACAACCAGTGATCAGGAGTCACTCTTTGTTTTCAGGGTTCACAAGATGTAAACTGTAGTGGCAACTTTAAAGGTGACTTTTTTCTTCCACATAGTATATATATATATATAATATCATACTTTATAAGACAGAAACTGAGTTCATGAGCTGGTGATTGAATAGGACAGTGGTTTTATTGATTTGTTCGAGCTGCCAGTGCTTTATAATAACTAAATGACTTTACTGTCTGCATTTTTTTCTCTGTTAAAGGTGTTGGACCTGCTGTAGCGATAAATCAAAAACCTTCTGCACTCGTAATCATCTGAACTCCACTCAGATGATTACTTTTCTCACTTTTAAAGTTCAGGTTGTATAAAAAAAATCAGCTCACTTTTCGGTGTGTTTGAAACAGCGAGTTTTCTCACTGAGGGCTGCTTCCTCTTACACACAGCCCAGTCAGGTCATGTGAATCACACATGAATTCATGAGCATCACGTCCTCGTTTCGGTGACAAGTTCAAGTTCAAACTTTTACAGGTTTTTGTGTGTGTGTGTTTGATAATTTGATAATACTTGTTATTACCAGGGAGCAGCACCTGTTGCCTGTGGTGACAACAAATGCAGTTTAATACTACGGGCCACAGAACTCTGGGGGCAGCAAAACAAAGTAGTGCCAGTTTAATGACGGAGTCAGCCAATTATTTTTACCATTATTCCATGAGCAATCTCGATCTGATTTCTTGCTCCACACGGCATGCAACCCTTCTTCTAACGGCTCTGTGGCTGCTCCTACTTGTTCCTTTAGTTACTGCAATATTTCAGAACGATCTCCTCAGTGAGAATGATGTGAAAGGGACTGCTGTCGTGTTTTGCAGACGCATTTTTGATTAGCTATAGCAGAGAATGTGAAGCTTGCTGACAAACACGTTGCATTCTGTGTAACTGCTTTCGTCAGGGTTTCATCAGTTAAATACTTTTACTGCGCCGCAGCAGGAGACAATATTCAGTTTGAATTAACAGCAGGTTAACAGAACATTTTGTAACATCTCCACAAACAGATCATAACACCACAGATATATAAACAGTACCATACGTTTATAAGTGGGCCTTAGGGTCAATCACCACTGTATTACCTCATCCACTGATAGACAATCAATTAAATTGCCTCTCTGGTTGTTGATTAAACCCTTAGAAAGTCACTTCTGGGTAGGAAAGGTACATATTTAAGTTTTTTTTTCATGAAAATAATACCTTTCTGCCTTAAAATGGCTTTTATATAACTCTACACTGTTGCTTTCTTTAGAATGTGGGGATCTATAAAGTCACTGTCTTTCTCTTTAACAACCTCTGCACCACTCGCTGCAGCTTAAGCACACCAGCTCACCTACAACTCTGCACAAACACAGTAAAACTGTTTCACACTAAACAATGGAGAGTTGTAATATTGAATATTATAACTGAGCAGGAAACCAATTTTGAAGTTCATCAGTTGTAAAGGAGAATAATGAAACAGAAAGTGCCACCCTGCAAGTTGACATGATTGATTTGTTTGAATCTTTTCTTCATATGCAAACTGGAATGGCTGCTTATTTCACTCATGCGATGTCTTGCAGTGTATACAAAAAAAAAACATATGGTTATCTCAACAAGGCAAAAAAACCATTTAAAAAAAAAACCCTGAGAGTGACTTTAACCGATATTTATTTAAATGGAAATCTTTGAGATCACAACTTTCTGTTCAAACAGTTCATGAGCACCGTCATTCATGTGACTGAGTCAAATGAACGACTTCCTATGTGTGTATTATTTAACCAGACGAATGGCTTGTTAAACCGCAGGTTGTTAAATCAGAGCCACTTTCAGAGCCATAACTATGATTAGCTAAGAGTTCAACTTGTGGTGTTTCAACCCTTTTGTGAATAAAACATTTTTAGCCATGACAGTGGCAATGTTGGTCTTTCAGGCTGTTGGTTTGGTCCACATTGAAATATTACACAACCGAAATATTTCCCCGAAGTTCTGTAAAAAAAATTCATTGTATCCGGATGATGAATTCCACTGGCAGTCCCCTGACTCTCCCTGCAGTGCAAACAGCAGACTGACACTGGTGGTTTCAAGTGAAATATCTTCTGGAGGAGTTATGATGGTTATTTTAGGTTAAAGCTACTCAGCAAGCATTTGCATGCTCACATGTCAGCTGAACATGGTGGACATCATAAATGTTTTCTGTTTGGCAGCATGTTACCATTGTCATTCTGAGGATCTGGGGTTAGCATTTAGCCGGAAGTGGCTCTAAAGTACAAAAACTGACCATAACATAGACTCTTACTGAAATTTTATTCTTTAGTTAATAAAGGTATACAAATAAAGAAAATCACAATATATTCAGCGTTTATCCCCCTATCTCCATCTCGATCCCATCTCTGCAGCATATAATCATAAGACCTCAATGGAAATTATCAGTGCTCCATACATAATGTCTTTCTTTCTGGTCTTATTCCATACAAATTCAAATATTATGTACACTTCATTAACAACCTCTTTCCATATGCAGCTGTTTGAGCCAAGTTTTAGCTCTCTGCTTAGATTTCTAAAAAGGTACTTTAGATTGGTGAGAAAAAAACTGAAGTATTTCACCTCACAGTTGTTATTCTGGCTGAAGAGAGAGTATGCATTAATACTTAAAATCCATAAGTTTGCTCTTTTTTGTTCCCTGTCAACATTATATATATATGGACCAATGCTAAGCACAGATGAGTCCAAGGTAAAACTTCACTGAAATGGAAGTAAAGTGCCGAAACACAATATTAAATCAGAGTGCACTTTTCACATAATGACTGAGCAGACAAAAAGAAAATACAAAAACAATCACAGAGTACAGCCATTAGCTAAAATTTACCCCAGGTTTATACTGCTGATGTTAAATAACCCCTTCTAGAAAGCTAATAAGAAAACCCTATTTTCTATCTATTTTAATATCTGATGTTTTACTGGTTATGTAAAATCATGAAATGAATAGTGTTCTCAGATAACTAAAATTCCAAGATTGCCTAATAATTCTAGTGGAGAAGGAACATAATTCACTGACTGTGCGAGAAAAGCCAGAAGCAGTGGACTAGAAAACGCAAAACTGCTTGAAGAAACTCATGACCACTCGACCCGCGACTAAGAATAGCACAGACTTGACTGGTGAGTTAAGTGACGTCAGGACTGGGAGACTTTTAAACAGCCTTGCGCAGTTAAGTGTGGAGAATGTGATGGGGGTGTGACACACAGCAAAGTTTTGTTCTATAATTAAACACCAAGGAAGAGCACAAGGTTTGACGTACTTTGAGCGTTCATGTGGTGCCTTCTAATCTTTGCAACAATGCGAGATGCAAGGGGCCGGGGGTTGGGAGTGGAGGAGGAGGAGGAGGATGGGGGGGGGGACAGAGCTGAAAACCTGTAATTCAGGGAGAAACGTCAGTCGTTGACATCACAGTCAGATTCCACTCTGACCCTGACCCTCATCGGCGAGCAGAGACAGTCAGGAGCCGGTGGTGGAGCTGTGAAGATGGAAATCTAACTTGAATCAAGGAGAACTTCTCCTGCATTATGAGAGGTCCTGTCAAATGATTATTAGAAATAGAGTCAATTTAAATTAAACAATGAACGGGCTCTGTAAGACTTCACCTATGGACCTCCATGGCACAAAAGGAATGTAAGTACAGCATGTTATAAGGCTTTTTCTTATTGCACCTGTGTCACTTCTTCAAAATATTTTAACTGTTACCCTCTTTTGCAGAGATGTAGCATGGAAATCCAGGCTACATACCTTCATACAGAATCCATTGCTGTGGAAGAAAATCAGCAGGTGTTTTCTTTATTAAATCATTCAGAATTTTAATATCGTGTTGTCCGGTGTTCTCTTTAAAAATCTAAACTAATCCATAAAACCTCTGTTTCCTCCCGTCTGCAGACAGGAAACAAATGAAGCAGACCTATTGGGGGAATCTCTGGAGACGCTCCTTTCCAAGAAAAGTAATTTCCATCCGCTTTCAAGCAACACAAAGCTAATATCATGCTTGGTTACTGTTTTCTTGATATCAAAGCTATGTTCTCTTGTGTAAAAGGTGGGCAAATAGCATTTCGGGAATTTCTGAAGTCGGAGTTCTGCGAGGAAAGCCTGGACTTCTGGCTCGCCTGTCAGGAGTTCAAAACTTTCGACAGTCCGGAGGAACGGATGCAGCGAGCAGCGAGTATTTATGAAGAGTTTATCAAGGCTGATTCTCCCAAGCAGGTAAAAACAGGGTCTATGATATGGTCACATTACACAGGGTGAAATTGTGTACTGCAAAACTGACTCAGTTTTAAATATAGACAAGAAAAGCATAAGTCAAAAGTGCAATTTTGGTTAAAGTAGTGTAAAAAAAACCTCAAAAACCAGGTTTAATAAACTCTTCAGCTGTGGTAATAACACAGGTGGCTTCACACGCTGCACAACCTGAAACAGCATGTTCAGTTATGTTACTGCTATGGGATCTTTGCAGGTAAACTTGGATTTCTACACCAGAGAAATCATCAGCCAGAGCCTTCAACAACCGAGTCCATCATGTTTTATTGTGGCACAGAAGAAAATCTACAGCCTGATGGAGAACGGTTCATTCCCACGCTTCATTCAATCCGAGCACTACAAAGTCCTTTTCGATGTGGCCTCTAAACAGAGAGGCCTCAGGAAGCACCGCAGGGCCATGAGGATAAAGAGCACTTGAGGCCGTAATGCAGCGTGAAACGGTCAAGCCTGCAGCCTGACCTGTGCCACTTGCACAAGGACTGACATCATGCAGGTTGTTGATGGTGCGAAATGTTGCACAGACAGACTGAGGAAGTGTGCAAGCACTTCCCCTCCTCTCAAAATATATCACAACAACACAATGTTTGTCAAGACTGAAAGCTGTGACAGTGAAGTGATGGAAGATGCTGCAGATAAAGCCGTCTGGTGCACAATGAACACTGGATCTCACCTACAGTAAAACTGAGGTGTTTAATACTGTAATGGTTCTGACTGACAACACCAGTGTCTTGAATGTAAACTTGAATATTTATGGACAGTACGACTGTTGAGTGCACTTATACAATATTGTCATGTGTGCATCATGAAGTATTGGAATAATAGTCTGTAGTAAATGCATTGAAATTGTTAAAAAAAAAAAATTGCAAAAAAATGACCCAAAAAAACCCAAAACATCTGTGTCTTCAAGGGTGTAATAAAAGTGAATCCCATGTCCTGACAGTTGAGGTGCTATTGCCACCCAGTGGTGCCTGTGAAGCCTTACAAGTAGAAGGACATTTTGATGTGCTGGTTTTAGGATTTGCAGAAAATATCAACCAGAAAAATGAGATGTAACCAGTGAAGCTGAATGAGCAGAGGTTTCGTCTTAACAGCAACTTATTGCATATCATGTGGAAATAAGCTATCATTTATTTCATAATTTACATGTATGCATTTCCTCCTGAGATGTGTTTTATACACACCGATCAGGTATAACATTATGACCACCTGCCTAATATTGTATTGGTCCCCTTATGGGCTCCAAAATGCTCTGAACCATTGGTCATGGACAAGAAGACCTCTCAGGGTGTCCTATGGGGTCTGGAACCAGGACATTGGTACTGGATCTTTTGGGTACTCTGGCTTGTGCAGTGGAGCCTCTGTCAGTCAAATTTGTTCCACTGCATCCTGTTGATGCTTGATGAGAATGGAGTGTAGGAAGTCTTGAGGTCAAATCAACATGTTGGACCATTGTCATGTTCCTCAACATGTTCCTGATTGTTGGATGTTTTTTCCACGTGGTGGGGTGCATTTTCCTACAGTGGTAGACCAGTGACATTTGGGATTTTCATTTGCATGAGGGAGTGTGCTTGTTCTGGGACGATGTTTATTGGGTGTCTAAGTCTGATCAACATGGATGTTAAAATCCAAGGTTTTCCATCAGAACACCACATAGTACCAATATGATCGATGTTATTCACTACACCTGTCAGTGGTCAGAATGTTGTGGCTGATTGGTGTGTAAATATATATATATATATATATATATATATATATATATATATATATATATATGTATATATTTACACACACACACACACACACTCACACACACACACACACATATATATATATATATATATATATATATATATATATATATATATGTATTTTTTATATATTTAGAATATACATGTGACTGATGAAGGACAGTTCGATTTTACAGGAATAAATCAGGCTTTTTGCTTCATTGTAATGTAACTTTCTGTCAGCGCGGGATTTTGGTGACATTTTATACAGCTATGACTCTTTACCAGATAATACTCTTCACTGAGCTGTATGGTGAAGTCGGGTGGCTGTTTCTTTCTGTTTGGCATGACAGACACTGGATTTTTCTTATTTATGAGGATCTAACAGGTCTTTTTTTACCTCTTTACTTTACTTTGCTGCTTTCTTTTGAAGCTGGCCCAAAGCAAACAAGTACAAATAATTGTATTGTGTCACTGTTTTCACTGAATCCCCTCACACACAGCTGAAACCTTGAGCAACCTGCAGAACAATATGAAGCGGGATTCGTTTTTACCCTTAGGGCAATTATATTTTCTTTTATTTGACCTCCAGCTATTCTGGTTTTAGTAGATTTGCCTTGTCTCTAATCTCAATTTGTTGATTTATTCCTGATGATTTTATTATTCGACTAACTTGCCTCCTTATTAATATTTGTATCATAAAGTTAAGCTATTTTTTAATTGATATGCCTATCTTTTCTGTTTATTGTTTTTTCAGCTATGTTGTAAACAAGGTTTCGACCTCAGTGTAGCTCAGAGCTATGAAAGGAAAACAATGATGATGAAACTGGAATTTACATTTAGAGGCTAAGTCAAAAATACTCGCCAGACCAAACAGTCTTCATACTTTTTAGGCAATTTGTCGGCACTTAACATCATCACCTTTATCTCTGGGCCTCCTTCCAGGTTCTGTAGCTATTCTGATTCATTTCTTAGCGGGATCAGGTTAAATGTAAGAAAATGATGACATCAAGAATACAGGAAAACATGGAGGGCATACAGGGTCAGTTTGACTATGTGTGACAACCACATGATTTGGGTGTTGTGGGAAGTCTGAGAATGAATACTTCACTCAGAAACTCCATGTAGGAAAAGGAAAGTATTGTGCTGAGTAGAGATACACCGTACAGCCACTGCTGTCTCTGGGATTCACCTATAATGGCAACATCTGGCAGTAGGTAAAGGTGTGTATGTGTGAAATTACAGAAACACACTCATCTATTAAAATGGTATCGACCACATGTGTTGGTTTGTCTCAGATAGTTTTAATTATTACAGAGTGCCCTATTAAAATGCTGTACAGGTGATCTATGATCTGTGTTCATGGTTCAGCCTCCAATTTATAAAAATTCTAATGTATTTCAGCATCAAATTGATTGGTCTGTCAATATCTTCTGAGCAGACATCTCCCTCTCAAACTACATAAACAAACTGAAAACATGAATAGACAAATACAGAAGAAATAAATAAGAGACAAAAGCTCTGGTAGTGACAGTCAGCCAAACTGATGTTAAACTTAGAGGCCGTGCATGAGTTTTTTCAGGTCCATAATAAACAGCCAAAGACAAACAGCAAACCTAAGCTCAAACTTTGTAGTTTGTCAAAGATGCTGAGAAGGGAAAGAGCCAGAAGAAATACTGACTCAGTGAGAACAGTCAAGTCATAGAGAAAGAGTGATACAAGAAGTCGTAGCTACAGACAGAGGAAAATCACAGACCTGAAATGTGGCAAACACAATAATATAAGAGAGGAATACTTTAAACAATTTGCTTTGTTGATTACATACATGCAACATATTGTATGAGGAGAAGGACATACAGCTTACCTAGCTGCACAATATGTGAGGGACACATAACCAAAACAGCATCCCTGAATGTGACAAATAATTTCCTTCATCAAGCCTATTATACATATGGAACATACACAAACACATGCAGACACACGTGCTTGCGCACCCTCGCAAAAGAGGTCAAGGACATAAAGGCTTTTATTGTCTTATGCAGCAAGAAATCAGTGCAATTAAACTGTTGCATAGTGCAGTCATCACCGGCATCCACTCATATATTTGTGGCCATACCGCCTTGTGGATGCTCGATCCTGTCAGATCTCGGAAGCTAAGCGAGGTTGGGCCTGGTCAGTACCTGGATGGGAGACCATGAGGGAACACCAGGAAGCCTGGGTGAATGCAGTGTGAGAGTAAGTGGTTGGAGAGGCCAATGGCGCAGCCTTGCAGCCTTGCAGCCTTGCCTCTGTCAGTCTACCATAGGGCAGCTGTGGGTACATATGTAGCTTACCACCATCTAGTATGGAGTGAATGAATAATGCAATGTGAAGCGTCTTTGAGTGTCTAGAAAAGTGCTATATAAAACCAATGCATTATTATCATTATTATAATATAGCGAGGAAGGCAAAAATTGACTATATAAAGAACAGTACAGAGCATGTGCAGAAGAAACTGTATGAAAAGCTATTTATGAGGCAAAGTGTGCAGGTGGAGTAGTGCAAAAATTGTTATGTGCTGTCAGCAGCGGTGTCAGGAGGGGTTAGTGACTTGGAAGTTGACATATTTACTGTTTTGTTTTCTTGTTATTCTTTATATCTACCCATGAATTTTAGTTTACTTCAAATATTGTCTTCTATTTCTTTTTCAAACTTAATTTCTCACATTGTGTTTGATTTTCAACATCACTGATTCAACATTCACGCCTTGAAAGCATATTAAATTGAACTGCATCGAGAGATGCTGTGTGTTGAGTGTGATGGTACTCTGTATCCCGGCATCCATCGCGGCACCGCCCCTGGTTATCTCACTGACGGTCAGAGGGGAGGCCTGTCTGCATCTAGCTTCATCAAAAACTTGAGCACTGTGCTTATACATTGTGGTAAGTACATGTTTATACCACTTAACCGTCCACAGACGTGTTTTAATTCGCCAACGGTGCGTGTTTGTATCAAAACCGACACATTTTATTTACGGTTTGCGTATTTCAGTAGCCCGCTGCCCATCCCGGCTAGCCGAGCTTTCCGGTGTCCGGCCAGGAAGGAGCTCAGATTGGGGAGCTTGTGCTGAGAGGAGAGCGGATGGCGAACATAAATATACACTGAAGTTACAGCTGAGAAACGTGAGGGGTAGACTGGTTATAATTAGCCACATAACCACCTGGAGACACATTTAACATTAATACAACAATATTTAAATCGGTTAACTAACTTCGCATCGCACAGACTGTCCTCTTTTGCTAGCTTAACTAGTTAAGTTAGCAAATCTGAGCTGGCAGCGTTAGCTTACTTCAGTTAGCACTTAAGGATCTCCCCGCAGCTATCATCACCATTATGTGTCGTTAAGTTCTCTACCATCTTCTATTAACAGATCACTGTGGCTTCTATCAGTCTTATGTGTATCATCATGTCCTGTAATCGGCTTTAGGCTATTTCTGTCAGTGTGCTGAGACACTGAGTAAGTAATGGAGTTAACCAAGTCAACGTTGTCTGGTGATATTTTAGCTTCTCTACCATGATTTCTACAGGAGTTGACTCAAACCTGTGGTGTTTTGGTAAAATCGGGGATTGGCTCACATAGTTGCTGACAGTGATTGGTGAAATCAGTGCCACATTAATTTATAGTGAGGCAGAGTTAAAGGGCTCTTGTATTTCGGGCAGTCACTGAAGTAATTGAAATCAGATAAATAAGGAGAGAACACATAAAAGTAGGAAGGTAGGAAAAGGGATAAGGGCCAGTCTAGATGCTGGCTGTGAAGTGAAATTGTCAGATGTCTGATGCAGACTGGACTGGATCTACATTCAGGTAGGGTAGATATGTGATGGATTAGGGGTGCATGATTAACTTCCTGGGAGACAGAGTGACAGAACTGCAATGAATTAAAAGAACAAGGTTTTGCAAAATCAAGTGAGACCGAGAGTAAAGTGATTTTGACAGCGTGGCAAAATGGAAGTGACAGAGAGAAAAGTCCATATTCGCCATAAGGAGGAGAGACAGAGTATGAGTGAGCAGATCTTCCTTATTGAACTTGCACATAAGCTTTGTTTATGTTTAATTTCACTGCTTTCTGTTTCAGGCCTTCCCAAGTGTTACAATGGAGCCATCAGGAAGCACTACGAGCAACCACACCCTGAACTCCACATTTGGCAGTTGTCCATGGGAGGTCAGCGACAAGGCCAGGCTGTGTCGCTTCCTCTGCTATGGCTCAGAAGGAGACATATACACTGCCAGAGAGGAGGGTCGCGTCAGCATCGAGAATGCTGGAGCCCTGCTCTCCATGCTGCAGGAGGGCCGAGGCACTGAGGTGGTGGAGGAGATAAAAAGGTTCTCTCAGGACGGCCGAGCTGTCAGACCGGGCCCTTCCTTTTTTGCCTTGGCTTTGTGCTCCCAGCACTCAGATCTGAAGACCAGGCAGGCAGCATTCAAAGCCTTGAAGGAAGTCTGTAGGGACCCTGCCCATCTGTTTTCTTTCATCCAGTACAAGAAAGAACTAAAAGAGGGCATGAAATGTGGGATATGGGGACGTGCCCTGAGGAAAGCTGTGTCTGACTGGTACAATGAGCAAGATGCCATGAGTCTAGCTGCCGCTGTGACCAAATGTAAACAGAGAGAGGGCTGGTCACACCAGGATCTGCTCCGACTCTCCCACACCAAACCAGCTAAAGATGGTGAGTTTACACAGAACCACATTTTTTTAAAGTGATTTACATAACATGAGCAGACTATATCACCTACCCCACATTACAATATCTCTGATTTATGTTAAGGATTTGTGAAGGTTATAACTTTATCTAGTTTTTAGGTAACTGATGGGTGTTAATGAAATTTAAGTTTTACGACCATTGTTTGTAGAATTTCTATGAGAATGAGCCGTTATCACATGTAATGTCTGGAGAAGAGGTTAGGAGTTTGTCTGCAATTAAAGTTTCAAAGATACACATAGTGTGTTTTCACTACTGGGAATACTTCATATGGTTAAGGTGAAGGGGGGCACCTGGGTAGAGTGTGTAGTAGGTGACACTTGACATACATGAACACCCACACTTCCTCGCTGTGAATTTTCTGGACAATTACCTGCTCCATTCCCACATGGGCCTGATCAGACATTACATTGACTAGGGAGTCAATATTGATATAAAACCATAGTTCATGTGCTGCTTTATAGTATATGTGTCACTGTTAGAGTTGCTTCTACTGTGGCCTTCTGCTTATTTGTCCTTATATTTTAGGTAATGTTTTGCTGCAACATAGTCGTGCAGTGCTTCTGTGTTCCTAACACTGGCAGGAACCACTATCAGTTTTACTAATGAAATACAGCGAGTATGGGAAACAGAAGTTCATTAACAGAAGAACTGCGTGAAAGTCAGTCAACTTTTCAAACTACGATCTGAAAAATGACCAGTGTGTTGAATTAGTTCCCAATTTTTTCCACCTGTGTTATCGTGCTGTTTAAAGTTTTATCTGTCTTGAGCTTCACTGTGTGGATTCATCCTGTTCTGAATTATAATCTGGTCATTGCAGATTTGCACCCTCCGTCACAATGTCACTTTTGCGGGCATTAAGATAGTGATGGCAGTCTCTTTGTGTTTTCAGCAATTGCCTTGATCAGCAAATACGTAACAAAGGGATGGAAAGAGGTCCAGGTTGCTTACGCAGACAAAGAGAACTCAGAAGAGGTAGTCAAAGTGCTTTCATATCTCGAAGTGGTGGAGAAGGTCAAGCACAGCTGTGACGAAACAGAGGTCATCAATTTAGTAGAGGAACACAAGTTGGAGAGGGAACAGCTACTGACAGATCATCTGAAGGCCAAACAGGTGAGTGGGATTATTATTTTTTCATTATTGTTGGCATATATTTAGACTGGAAGTATCTTTTCAGAGCTTCGTTCGGCACCAGTGATGCTGTGTAATAAGAACGTGAAATTGGAATTGGCAGCGTTGCCCCGCAGGTTGATATCGGGTTCATTCTGGTGGAAATACTTTAGAATCCTGTTGATCCTATGGAACGTATTTTTTGTAATCATTACAGCTGCAGTGAAAGGTGGAATTACAGATACACTTCTAACTGTATTTCACTGACAGACTTTTTAAAAAATGGAATAATGAGCGTGGTCGAGGGCACATCTTTGAATGAGCTGCCCAAATACTTTTTTGACATAGCAAACATTAATTAATTGGAAATAGAAATGGTACACAGATGTAGTGTTTCTCCCCATCTGGCATAAATTTGATAAGAGAATATGTGGTTGTTGTTTTCTGCAGGTATGGAGAGCTTTGTTGAAGGAAATGCCTCTCCAATCAGTGCTCAGGATCTTGGGAAAGATGACATCAAACAAAGTCCTTGAACCAGGAAGCTCAGAAACACAACTTGTCTGTGACAGAATTCAGAGCGAGACAGTACTAAAGAAGGTAAAACCCATCACTTTTTTCAAATCAATTTACTGTTATGTATTTCAGTACACACAAGTCATTATTCAAATATTTACCTTTCCCTAAAATCACCAGGCAAAGATCCACCCTTTCAGCATACTCTTGGCATCAGAGCATTACAAAAGGGGCCAAGGCTATCAGGGTAAACCAAAATGGGAACCTGACAGCAGCATCCTCAGAGCAATGGACTCTGCCTTTTACAAGAGTTTTATGGTAGGTTATTTTCATTATCACAACTTCTCACAGTCTGTCAGAGAAGACGGCTATCTGCACCAAATAGATAACACTTCTGTTCTGTTACAATTTTGTCCTCAGAATGTGGAGCCTGTAGGTAAACGGTTCGTAGTGGCAGTAGATGTGAGCACGTCGCTGAGCAGCGTTGTCCCAGGAACGTCAATCAGCACTGCTGTCGCCGCTGCGGCCATTACCATGGTAAGACTGTAGCAGAGCTGTGTGTGTGGGTAATTGTCGTTTCACTTGGAACAGCTGCGCCTGTAAGCAGGGATCAGGTCGCTCCATCTTTGGAGGAAGCCTGGTGAAGGAATTGGTCTGTTGACACATACTGTAGATTCCTGGGAAATTCCTTCTGCAGTGTCTTAGTTCAAATGCCCTCCAGTACTTGTTAGCTCGGAGACGCAACATAGACAACAATGATTCTCAGATTTGTTGAGAAAATTAGAATATGTGACAATGTGTTTGGTTGTTTTGTTGTGGACCACTGTCAGAGAGGAAATTTTCATGCTTCACTTTTGACCTTTGTGTTTGACATAGATTTTTGCAAGGACAGAGGCAGACACTCATGTGATGGCCTACTCTGAAGGCGCTGTGGTTCAGTGCTCTATTTCTGCTGACATGACTCTGGCAGAAGCAACAGTTGAACTGGTTAAGGTGAGGCATGTCATGGTATCAAAGAAAAATAAATTAACAACAGATACTCATCACTTTACCTAAACAATAGGAAGATTTTACAACCATCTTTAACTACACAATGTCTGTTCCAAATAGCCAAACAGATATAGGTGATTCACATTGATCTTGCTGAATAAATGTTCCTCCTGACCTCTGACCTTTTACGTTCCAGATCCCAAGTGGGAGCACAGACTGCAGCCTTCCCATCACGTGGGCCACAGAGACTGGCAAGTCTGTAGATGTATTCATCATTCTGACCAACAACCCACTGTGGACGTTTACTGCCAGCCCACTGGAGTCTCTAAAAAAGCACAGACAAGTACATTTATTCATTTATGTCTGCTTGGGGAAGGGATTTAATTGAATAGTGTCCTCTGTGGTAAAGATTGTTTTTGAAAATATAATTACACTACACCAGGTTAAATAAATTAAGCTAATGTGCGCAGACTTAATCAGAGAAACAGGATGAGGTTCTGTTTCGCATTTATACTAAAGCTAAGAAAAGAAAGTGGATCTCTTGCTGTCATTTAACAGAATGATGTAGCATTGGACCTGTGCATGTTTTGTCATGCGTTATTGTTGCTCAAATTGATACCTTTGTAATGATTGGTTGATGCGCCTCAATTTTCTGTAATGGCATAGCAGTTGTTGAACTTAGTGTAAGAACTAGTTCAACGTCTAACTATCCCAAGTGCTGAGTCCTGAAAACTAACTGGCATTTACCCAAATATTTACCTCGCTGTCATCGAAAGAGTGTACTACAAATCCAGTTCAACATGGCGAAGCTTTTTGTGCATTAGCTGGCTTGACAAATTCTAAAACCTCATTCAGAGATAATGATGATCACAAAACTCCCACAAAAGAGGTCATTTGACTCCACTTCTGCACTTCTGCAAATGGGCTAATCACACGATGCCTACTTCAATCAAGCAGAATGGGCTGTTATAATGAAGAGCTATGAAGAATATAAAAAAAATGGTTTTATGGCAAAAAGCACCATTTATGCAAATAAGGCAAGAGGGGAATGCTACTAGAAAATTGTTAATCATGTAAGTGATTATATTTATTTTACCACTCGGTGCACTCTCGATTCAGCTGCTATTTCTAACACGAGAGCTGCACATTAGAGCACTTTACCTTTCATTCATTTGAGCATAATGCTGAAACATGCATTTGGGTCTGACACTGTCCCACAAAGAACAATACAATAAATTAATATCCATTTGCAAATACTTGTGAGCATACATCCACAAACTGTTTGCAACAACAAAAATGTTGCATGTGTTAATTCTCAACAGACATCAGGAGCCAATTCCAAGCTGGTGATGTGTGGGCTGACATCCATCGGACACGCCATCGCAGAAACAGAAGACCGGGGTTTACTGAGCATCTGTGGCTTCGACCTCGGAGCTTTGAGCGTCATTTGTAACGTGGCCCAAGATCTGATCTGATGAAGTCTTGGGGCCGTCTCTGAATCATGTCGTGGGAGCAGAAAATTAAGGCACAAAGTGGACCGATGTGGCTCACGTACCATGTAGAGTGCCCGAAAACAGCACTAATCCAAAACATGCTGACATTTACAATTCCAGTTTCTGTTTTTGTATTTTGTCGCTTACAAGTCAATTGACAGTGTCCAGCGGGCTGGACAACACTCTGGAAATGTTATGTGCACATATTTTT
Source organism: Dascyllus trimaculatus (assembly GCA_024666655.1). Classification (NCBI taxonomy): domain Eukaryota; kingdom Metazoa; phylum Chordata; class Actinopteri; family Pomacentridae; genus Dascyllus; species Dascyllus trimaculatus. Next base: position 18,974,293 of record CM045454.1, read on the forward strand.
TGCGAAATTTGAAAAGGAAGTGATGAAAGGTGTTGTTGCATATGGGCTGTTTAGTGCTTTGAGGGTTCCTGGTGAGACACTCACCCATTCGACAATAAATTCCACTCATTTATAGAAAGAAGTTGGCAGATCAGATAAGAGGAACAGTGGAAGAGTCCGAATGTTAGAGGCGTAGTAAAACTGTAGGTTTATATCAAGAGGATTTCCTGTAGTTTACAATATATATCTATTGTATGATTTAGCAGGTTTGTGTTACGTGTAGAGCTTGTCCCTCTATTTTATGTAGCATTATTATAAATTATTAACATATATAAAAGTGAGGATTAAAACAAACCACCAAAAGTCAACAGAATACCTTGCAGTTTATCTTGTTATTCTGTTAAACTGTTTGATTTATTTGATCAGAAAAGGTTATTTTTAGTAGTAGCAGCTAGGATTCCTTTTACACAACCCTTGCCTTTAGCTTAGCTATGATTTTACTTGTTTTAATATTTGTTTTCCCCTTTGTCAGTTTTGTTGTAAAACTGAGTTCTGCTCTTGTCAAATTGATTCTACACAGAAATACCCTCGGTGCTCTTAAATGTGAAGTTACATTTTATGGGGTCATTATAGGATATGGGTTATTTGGGATTTTCCTTTGTGGAAAAAATAATGCCAATGTTTGGGACTTAAAGTCATTTCACTGTAAGCTGGTGAAATGGACTTGCTCTCATATTATAGTCTGAACTCTATGCATCACAATTGGGATTTTACTTTATTATTATGTCCAGGAAGGGTAAATCGCAGCTACAGTTATGTTTCTGTATCTTTAATGTCAGAATGTTTGTTATGCAAAAACTAACAGATACTTGCTACTTTCCTTGAATACAATAAACTGAATGTACTTTTTTAAGACATGTAACAGTAGTAGAAGTACAGTGATTTGTATTCGTCCAAATACAGAACAAGCACACTGCTTACAGTGGTTTAACGTTGGGGGCCAATTTGTCTCGGGGAAAAATGCAAGCAAATGACTACAGTGGTGCTTCTTGTTTTAGTCATAGCAACAGTAATTGCTGTAATGATTGGCAGCATTCACTAAATTTGTTACTTCTCATTCATTCTGGCGTACTTCAGTCTTTATAAATTCCCGACCATGTAACTGTGAAGGATGTTTGTCCATGCATACTTTCATTTTCTACGTTAAAGCAGTGTCTGCTGTCTTTTTGCTCACAGGTCAAAATGTTATAAACGCTAAAATCTTTGTATGAAGTGACCCTTTGATACAATGTCTGTAGTCTGACAGGAGAGGTAGTTATGAGGTGTGGTAGCTCACAAGTGTTTCACCTCCATGGTTAACTTCTTTTCCATCACATTGTATTCATTTTTGCTTAACATGTAAGTACCTGACTGTAGTGGCAATGTAAATCCCTCCCTAATAAACATGTTGCTGCTGTTTAAATGCTGTTTTTCATTTTACAAACGATCAGAATTGGTGGAAATGAACTTGCAGTGTCTTTTGGGCAGGTCACAAATGTCCATGTTCAAGTCCTTTATAATTAAGCTCATAGGATTACAGTGACTGGTGTGGTGAGAATCTACAATAACAACCTTATGCAAAACACCTAGATGTAATTCGTCCAGATAGCCATGAGTATAGTGCATCAACTGGCTGCTTTTACGATTTTGTAGCTAGGAGAAAAATTGGTGTGAAATATTAATAACAAAAAAGTTTCTTTCAGATCAGGCATCCTGCGAGGCCGCATGATGTTGATAACTGGGGGCCTCGGCTACACACTACATCAAGACAAGTGAAGATGGCGGATGTGTTGAGTGTTCTTCGTCAGTATAACATCCAGAAAAAAGAAATCGTCGCGAAAGGAGATGAAGTTATATTCGGAGAGTTCTCCTGGCCGAAAAATGTCAAGACCAACTACATAATCTGGGGGTATGTCAGCATTAAAAATATGTTTAACTGTGTCCCGGAGGCCCGCGGTTGACGCTCAGCGGTGCCTTGTGCTGATAGTGACGGCGGAAGGCTTGTTAGCTTCGCGATGCTAAGATGCTAACATAACTCCTCGTTGCTGTGCTTAAAACTTAAAACACTCGTTAGTTATTCTGGCGTGTTGATTAGGTATCATGCCGTGGGTCCTCTAACATATGCTGCAAGCTTTTATTAATGTCTTTTACTGTTTTTAAACTTAAAACGAATGTATGAGAGACGTAGAGCCAAACTTGTAGTAGTGATGTGATGCTAACTAATTAGCGACGTAAGCTAGCTAGGAGTTGTTTTCCTATAGAGGTGGTGTTTTCATAAATTAAAAGGGGAAACATTTGCATTTTAATACTTACAGTCATGACTATTAACAGGTTTCTTTACGGTGTTAAAAGCAATCGTTGCTTGTGTGACGCAGAAAATAAAGCTGCAACCAAAAGTAGATTAGCTAGCCAGATAACTGTTGATAGTTACGTGTTTATGTGACACCAGAGCTGCTAATGTGTACATTTATGGTTAAATAAACTAAAAGCTTGAGTGATTCTTATCTTTCTGACTGTGTTTCTACCTTCAGTACTGGAAAAGAGGGGCAGCCCAAAGAGTACTATACTTTGGACTCAATCTTGTTCTTGCTCAACAATGTGCATCTGCCGCATCCATCGTATGTGCGAAGAGCTGCAGTAAGTGAAATCCCCTTTTATAACCTTTTTAATGTCTCTCAGATGCAACATGTTTTAAATTCTTGAACAGCTGCTCTGAAGGTGTTTGTGTGACCCGATTGCGTGTTGCTTTATAGACAGAGAACATCCCTGTTGTCAGACGACCTGATCGAAAGGGCTTACTGTCATATCTCAATGGAGAAAGCTGTAAGTAGAGCTTCAGAGGTTTATGGTCAACGTTGTGTTAAGTTGTTGTTTCCACGTGTGCATATTATCTAGGCATACTTGCACTATTATTCTGATATCCTATAGGTTTATGTTTCTCTAAAAGGTTATAGTGACAGCTTTCCTTGTTTTAAACCTTATTCTCAGCTGCTGATCTACTAAGAAACATGACATGTAACGTATTAACTTCCTTTGTGCTTTTGCAGCTACTTCAACGAGCATCGACAGAAGTGCGCCTATAGAAATAGGTTTACAAAGGCCAACGCAAGGTAAATTCACACCTTTCTTTGATATACGTTATGTGGAGTTTGCAGTTATGTTTAATTTTTAACATTTGTTTGAGGATACAATAATATTTCTGTCCTGTCTGCACCTGTCACATTTTTACAAGTGCTAATTATTGAATTTGTCCTGTGTAAGTCAGTGCAAAACCATGTAAGCTTTGCACAGTGAAATAATAGCCGTTTTGTTTGGTTCTGTTTTTGTTTAGTCAAAAGAGCAGCTGATGAAGTATCTTCTGAAGCCAAAAAACCACGGATTGAGGTAAGCTAAGTGTTTTCTTAAACTAGCTACTAATAAACATAAAAGACTTCATAATCACATATTGGTCAGTGCAGTTCAGTCTCACCCTGGAGGATTAAGATCACTTAGTGTGACTCTCTCGAATCCATACAAAATAACAACTTCAGGATATGATTGTTGGTGGAGGTCTGACTTCTAAAAGTAAAATGTTTATGATAAAGAAAAAGCACAACATACATGGTAACATGATTTTTTTAAATTATTGGTATTGATAAAAGCTGAGATGTTTTGGCTTTAGATTGCATAAGTATTTTCTAGAGTGCATGTGATGTTACTTTTTAAGATTAAATTCAATTAAATAAACATAGCATAAAAGAATGCAGCATCTTTTCCATTTTGTGGTATTTGAAAAACAAAAGCCAATGTTTATGTAGTCAAAACAATACAATCTGTACATTTTGTTCAAAAGACAAACAGTTTAAGCTACTACCTCTCATGAAAGGCAAAGGGAAGAGTGGTAAAATATTTAGTCTTAAGATTCAGTGTAGTTAGTGAAGAGTGTAGCTCTTTATATTTTGTCCAAAATGTTAAGTGTGACCCAAGATTAATTTCATAACTCTGTGTTCAGTTCAATCAATCACACTAGTTTTACAATGCTATTTCTTATTCCAACTAAATCACATTGTGTGCATGTGGCCAAATACTATTTTAGTGTTTATAAATTCAGAACAGACTTAGCAAATTGTTAATGTTTGATCTTACATTTTGCTTTGTTCTATAGTTTGCTATTAGTGTAAACACTGCTTTTATTTTCAGGATGAGGAGCGAGTGCGTCTGGATAAGGAGCGTCTGGCCGCCCGTCTGGAGGGCCACAAAGAGGGCATTGTGCAGACTGACCAGATCAGGTATAAAAAATAATGGATACTTCTGCACTAAAGAGATTGCTTTCATGTTCTCCCATTTAAATCAATTCACCATTGAAATTTATGGCTATTTTTATACCCCGTACCATAGTATCTTTAGAAACTGATCTATCATTATTGATTGCTTTATATGTTGTGTGTCTGCTGAACGCTGACTCCCACGTACCCAACCCGAAGCAGTGACCTTTCAAAATGATCAAAACTTTTGTCCTCTTCTTCCAGATCACTGTCTGAGGCCATGTCAGTGGAGAAAATCGCCGCCATCAAGGCCAAGATTATGGCCAAGAAACGTTCAACCATTAAAACGGATCTGGATGATGACATAACCCTGAAGCAGAGAAGCTTTGTGGATGCAGAAGTGGATGTGACCAGGGATATTGTCAGCAGAGAGAGAGTCTGGAGGACCAGGACAACCATTCTTCAGAGCACTGGAAAGGTCACTTTAAGCTCATGACTTCCAGTCACACTGATCTTTCTCTTCAAACAGTATCGATTGTCCTTCAGATGCACACGTCACATTAGTGTGTGACTTTTGCGGTTTTCAATTGATTTATGTTCTTGGTCATTGCACAGGTTTTAAATAAGATGGAATGAATGTAAAAACTATACACACCTAATTTAATGTCATACAAGCATTATTTCCTCGAGCTTTGTATGATGGAAGTGACTGTTTTGTTACATCTCTGACCCTCTGCAGTAATGTAGCAACCAGTGCTGCTGCATTTCTGTGGGTTTTGTATTTGAGGGCGATTTCAGATCTGGCCCAGATACTTTGATTCATCTCCAGATTTGTTATTTCTGTCACAGCCACTATTGCAATTAACTAAAACTAACAATTACCATTTAACATGGAGAACAACTCTTTAAATTATATTGCTTTTTTCCTGCTACCACAAAAAAGCAATGGAAATCAGTCATTAGCATGTTTTTTGGATCAGCATCGCAAAGGGTTCATATGGACAATAACTGTGACCAGCATTTTTGCATTTGTGATGTGAATTCGTGATTGTAGAGTGAATATAACACTAGAGGGACATTTCACGCCTCCATTTGTAGCTGAACTTCAAACTACTGTGCTCTATGTACCAGAGCTTGAAAGCAGATTTTTACAAACTTGTTAAGCTCCCAGATACAATGGCCTTGTGGTGTGGGAAAACATCCATATGTCTCAAACCTGAAAGTAGCAGAGTGTCACCACTAGATGGCAGCAAAAGCATGATTTTTAATCTGTTTTTTACAGATGGTCTTGACATACTGATCTGAAAGCTGATAGTGTTATTTTTTTCCCAATATATTTAAATGATAACTGTTTAGCCTTTAAACTAAACAGTGTTATGTGTTTTTACACTTTACAAGGTGCTGTTTTAAATCACCCCTCTGTCACTTGCAAGTCTCTCAGGGGACACTCATTTTTATTGACAATAGGGCTCTTTACATCAAAACATTTTTTTCTTGTTTGAGGGTGTGAAGCTCATCATGCATTTGCTCCTCTGCAGAACTTCTCAAAGAACATCTTTGCCATCCTTCAGTCAGTGAAAGCCAGAGAAGAAGGTCGAGCACCAGAGCAGAGACCTGCACAGAACACTACTCAAGTGGTAAAAATGATGTTGTCTATTTTATAATAAACAGGAGTTCAGTTTCCTGCAATGTTAAATGTTGTATAAATTTTACCAGACAACAGCCGAAATGATAGGCTTATGGGTGTAGAAGTGATTTTGTTTAGATCTTAAAATGATACACGAATAAAGAAAAAATGTGGTTGTTTATGTATGTTTAAATCAGAAACAGTTAAACTCACATGTGTTTGAAGAATCAGTGGATGCCCATTAAAGTGCACACCATTGTTGCTTCCTCTTTCACATGGCAGCTCTCACATAAGTCAAGCTTGAAACCTACATTTATTCATTTAGCAGAGGAAAATGATAGACATATTCAGGACAATCCACATTAATTATCTGTATAGAAATGAGCTGTAGTTGTTCAGTTAGGTTACAAATCTACAGGTGCTTATGGAGATTTGGGCGAATGATTATATTGATTGGTATGTGCTAGAATTAATTGTTTGTCTTACATTGTATTTCCAGGACCCGTCCCTAAGGAACAAGCAGCCTGTCCCAGCTGCCTATAACAGATACGATCAGGAGCGATTCAAAGGAAAAGAGGGTGAGCTTCGCTTCAGCTTTTCTTGCTAATTTTAGTACTGATTGTGTACAAAGGCGTGCGTGCGTGCATGCATCAGGTATCAGAGTGAAGCCATTTGCTTGATCAGTGATCTGCAGGCCTATGAACCTTGTTATCAGTTTGACCACCTCCAGTAGGCAGAGCCCGCACAACAGCATCACTTCCTTCTGCTGGAACACCACAGTAAGCTTATTATGCTTTACTTGGAGAGGACAGTGGATAGAGTAAAAAAACGGGAGAGAGTGGGGAAAGACACGTGGCAAATGGCCGAGGTCGGACTCGAACCCGGCACGTCTGCTCTGCCCCTGCACTTGGAATGCACGACATAACCGCAAGGCTATCAGTACGCCCAGTACTTATTTATAAGGGACGTGCTTGATTTCCACTGTTTGTAATAGATAGACATGCTTCTGTGGACTATCACGTTCTTTCAAGGCAGACTGTGTGCTTCACCACAAATCCTACACCTGCTGCTCAGAGCAAAACAAGGACAATTACAGTGTTCACAGGATTCTTAGTGCCAGAAAAAATGGCTGCTGTAAACTAATCTTTCAGACTTTGTTTTATGCAATATCTAGCTTTTAGCCTGGGGTCTGAAACTATGATAAATTAATAAATCAGACGATAATCCTTAAAAAATGAAAGCAAGATCCGATGTAGAACCTTTGCGGTTGTCTTTGCCTCCATTCATCACAGCATGAGTCACACTACAGCCTATTAGGAACTGTATGTGGTTTGTTATTTTGTTGTACAAGGACATTGCCTGTCTCTTAAAGTCCTTTTTTTTGTAACTGGCTCGCCTTTTTTGCCATTTACACCATATGCAGTCAACTATCACACTACACTTTTGTAAAAGAGGGATTTTACTGCTCAGAAAACATGCTATAGAGATTGCGCATAACAAAAAATCAATAGAGATAAGACTGAAGATTTTTTTGAAAAGGTTGGAAGTTTTCTGAAAGTAAGAACATAGTGTGCTGAAAAGAATTGAAAGGCACAAACATGTTATATAATACTCTATTTGGGTATTAGATTTAATTTTACTTGTGCTTTTGAAAATGATCCCTTTTGTTCTTCCAGTAATCTGCAACTATTTGTTGTTTTCTTAGAAACGGAGGGTTTCAAAATCGATACCATGGGCACCTACCACGGCATGACCCTGAAGTCAGTGACGGTAAGAAAAGAACTCTGTTGTCTGCTCATGGTGTTGTAGAAACCGCTGCCAACCAAAGCCTCGATGTGACACCTTTACTGAGGACTGTGAAATTAGATCAGCACCTGTTTATTATTAAGTCATGAGTCACAGCATCAGTGTGTTGGCACTCACATTCTCTTCGTTTCTCAGGCTGTTAAATAGGGTGAATTAAACATCTTTTTTTTATGTACACAAACTATGAAAAAGAAATGTCTGCTAGTCATTCTAACTGTGTTTTACTCATTCAGAGAGAAAGGAAATTGTGTCACAGGTACTTTTGCAAATGTCAGTCTACCACAACTTGAACTTGTAGCTGCAGAATTCACATTGAACATAACCTCTTTTAAAAATGACATTATGACTGTTTGATGCACATGTGGAAATGTTTATTTGCATTGTACCCTGTCCACTCTAGAAAACACATACATTGGATCTAATTTATTACAAAAAAATGAGCTTTGCACCACTGTGAAACATCGCTTATCCTTTCATAAAATAGAATTGTGTACATAAACTCTCCAGTGGTCAGAAACGGTTTTCATCTCTTTTGTAGAAAAATTGGCAATAATTTTATAGCAAGTTGTCAGTTTTCGTACAATATTTACGCACATTTTAGTTTCCATATGGATAAGTTTAGGATAAATCTTTGATGTCAAGTTGAAAAGAGAATGTGCTGATCTTTATTTGTAACAAGGAGCTTGTGAGTGTAGTTGTCAGTTACTGAACTCGTTTCTCTTCATTCATTCTGCTTGAGTGTGCCTTGCCTGTTCTCTCTTTAAATGTGTTGAGGCAGGCGTTGCGTTTGTTGCTCTGAAGGTGGTGCCAGTATTTGAGGAGTTCGTTGGGATGAAACCCGTGGGATGTTATCAGATGGCTGTACTTGCAACTGGAATAAGACACCCGCCAGTGGTTGAATAGGAACTCGTTGGGTGGAGGAGTGGGCTCAATCCTGAGCTTGGCTAGGCAGATTCCCACATAAACATCCTCCAGGTGCAGGTGGCGGATGCTTAGAGATGCTTGATAGATTTTTCTCGCTACGTCTCCTGAGAAGACGTAACCAGTCCCAGAGCAAAAGGTGGGATACTTTTCACTTGGGTACAACTCTGGGGGCATGTACCACTTGCTGTTTTTGTTTCGGTTAGGTGCAAAGCCTCTCATGTTATTTCCTGTGAAGTAGTTCATCCTTGGCTTCAGTTCTGGCTTGAGCAGCTTATAAATGAGGTACTCTGTGTTGACAAACATGTCACTGTCAGTTTTCATGACATAACTGGCCGTCGGACAGAAATTTGCTACCCAGTTCATTCCCATCAAAGTCTTTATGGTCAGGTTTTTGTAGGAATCCAGAAAGTCCTGCTGAATGATATCGTGATGCCTCCGGCTCTCCGCTTCTAGCATCCTTTGTTGCAAAAGTCCCAGCTCTCCCTCTTTTTTCCCAAGCAGAAAGAGCCGTATAAATCCCAGATCGGGGGCAGCACTCTCATTCCCCCATGTCTGCCGTATGGCATTCCTTGCCTCCACCTGCCGAGCCTCGGTGGCAATCAGCAACACCAGAAATGGTGCAGGTCTGTTCTCTGCACATTTGTCTGGTTCATTGATGATATAAGGAAAAGGCCCCTGGGTTATTGTGCCTGTAAAGTCTCCCACTTCACTTTGGCTTGTGTTCAGGTTGTTCTCAAAACCTGGTTCTGCTTGAGGGGAGAAAACACCTTGCTTCTCATGGGAGCTGATGTTAGCATCGACCCTAAAAGTAGGCTGAGGAACTATCACAAGCCTCCACACTGAATGTGGGGCGCTTGCGTTCCATTTGGCTTTGGTGGTATGAAGTCCTCCACCTCCGTACACCACAGGATGTCCTCTCCACCATGGCATACCTGTGAATCTAGGTAGCCACACCTGGTGGACCAGAAAGACCAGTACGCCCAACAGTGAGAGGAGATAAAGGAGTTTAGCTGTGTGTGTACAGCAGTGGCGTCGTCTCCACTGCATGGCTCTGCCAGCACTAATCCACTCAGATAGTTGTTACACTTGAGGCCAGTGGTGGGCAGCTTCTCACCAGGTATTGATCCCTGGAGACGAAGTGAAGGGTATCTGTTGAGTCTCTTAAGGGGCTGTCACCCTGTGCTGATACCTTATTTCCATATATGTAAATTACTTTGTTGATGTGCAGTGATTGCCTGGAAGAAGAGGAAAAGAGCAGTAAGATAGATATAGCATCTCACATTGTCCCAATTAAGCTGCTTTAATCAATATTTCATTACAATGGATGCAATATCTAGTTATGTGTTAAAATGTCTCTTGTGACACGTCGTAATAGAACCTAACTCTATGGGGTGTTTTAGCATTTTTCAGCTTATTGCTTTGGTTTTAATGCTTTTTACTGTTCTGGTTCACTTTCACTGTTTTGATCAACTTCATTTACAGATGCATTTGGCAGCAATTTTTAGTTTAGAAAAACAAACTTTGCAGTCAAGTTGGTGACTAGCCGGTAAACACATTTCCCTCCTGCATTGGTGGTGGAAACAAACAGAGAGCTCAGAGTTGAGAGAATTTTGGACCTGTACATGAACAAGTGGCAAGAAACATGTAAATAATTAGCTATTTACTCTTTTACAACTTTAAAGGTAATAAATATGACTTCTGTCATATTTTCACCAGCCCAATATTTCTTATATGAAATTAGTTTCATATTGTTTAGTTTCTTATAGTCCAAATTTTACAGAGCAAATTTTCAATGGTTATTAACCTTCAACATTGACATGCAATCCATTGTCCTTTTGTGCTTTGACTCCTCCCTGCACCACGCTATTGTTGCTCTACAGATTACTAACACCATAATGCTATAATGCCTGCTAACAGGCAGTGCAATATCATTGTCTGTGACTTCTTACAAGCTACCATCTAAGCAAACTCTCAAAAGCTGGTATTTCCACAGCAGGCTAATAAAGAGCATGATAAAGTCTGTATACTTAACTTGTACACCATTGTGACAAAAACTTGATAATCTTCAGATGCTCGGGTAAAGAAATATCTTGCTTTCATAACAAGAATGAAGTAAATATGTACTTTTTTCTCAACTTGAATTCCTTTGCCATTCCAGATAAGAAGTAGTTACAGCTTATGTTTATGGCGCCACTAGCACCCTGAAGTGGAGGGTGTTCTCAGTTTTTTTCATATATACTGAATTACACACTACCCTCTTAAAGGACCCCAACAAGACAAAGAGCGGTTTGTGAGAGCTGAAAAGACTTATGTTGGCTCTCTTGCATGCATCAACAGAAATAGAAGCAAGAGTTTCCTTTAAAAGGACACACCCCTCACATCCTGTAGGGTACACAATAACTGATTGATTTTACAGATTTAGTGTGACACTGCATTGATGTGCATCTGCAAGTTCTTTACAACACAAACTCACCCATTTTAATCTTAGTGCTTGCCTGTTTCTGGAAGCCATCGTTCCTGTTGGTGATGAGTTATACAATCCTTACACACTGATCACCCTCTCAGTCTCTGCTCCTCTTGGTCAAATCACAGACACATACATCTTGAGCTTGATGGCTCATGTCCTCATTCATTTCCTCTGCAGCGTGTTGCAAATCTTCTTCTTCTTTGGCTGTTACTTGGAGGGACTGTTTTTCATGAGTCACACGGAAATTTTAGTGTTCATGGATTTCCACCACATGCATGCATGAGTGTGTGTGCATGGGCAGAACATGTGTCCGAGCTCCGGTGTTGCAGTCTCTCCATCTGCCTTGGCGCATTGTCCCCAGAGGCTCGATTCTAACAGTGCTGAGCTGCTGCCGCTGCCGCCTCGGACCGAAGGGAGAAGGGAGTCGGTAGTTGACAGTTAGCTGCAGCCCTGAGTCCTTTCACTGCCCTCGTTGTCATGTTGTGTATATCAAAGCAGCAGCGGATATCTGAATGATGCATAAGCCTTACATCTCTCTGTTCAGCTTTTTTTTTTTCTAAATTCCGTGCAGATCCTCGCTTCCTCTCACTCTTCCTCTTTGATTCACATGTTAACCGCTCTCCCTCCAATGTGCTTCTCTGTCCTTTCTCGTTCTCCTCTTCTCGCCTTGCTCATTCAGCAGCCTCTCACGCTCCCCTCTGTTTTGTCGTTGTGTTGTCTGTGAGAGGGCTGGAGGGGTGTAAGCAGCGGGGGAGGAGGAAGATGAACGGGAGGTAGCGCTGTGAGCTGTGTGTTCGCTCTGAAAAGCAGCTCTAGGCTTGGTGGCATTACGCTCTCCCACCACGTCACGCCGTCTCTGCTGCTGTTGCTGCCTGCTCTGTTAAAGGGGAGGGGGGTTGGGCTACTGACCTATTTGTATTCACACCCACTCCCCAGAAAGAGGAATAAAGCATTATCTCAATTTGGCATGTTGTGAAGTAAGACGAGAGGGGAGAGAAGGCTTTGTGTCGCCACTTGCACAAGTCTTAGAGGGTTCCTGATTGCCTAATGTGACTGAAAGCGGGCAAACTCCAGATAACACGTTCTTACATAAAAAGTGATGGACATTGCAACTCAAAATGCCCATGTAGGCAGACTTTAAAGTGTGCAATGCCAGCCTTTTGTGTTGGATTAGATAATTAAAACAATGTTTCCGCTATGCTCAATCAGCCGTGTTCATCTGCAACGCCTGGATTTTTTTTTTATTCAGCCATTGTCTTTGTAATTCTACTATACGACTAGAAGCAATGAATTTCTCCTACGAGGGTAGCGGTAGAGGAGTGCTTGTTTTTTGTGTGTGCCCATGGGCAGTCACAATCCTATCACCTTGATTCTGTCCACCTTTCAAACAGGCGTACACAATTTTTCATGCTTGACTTCCTGTTGTATTGCTCACAATGCAGGCAAAGTGCAATAACACCTAAGCTTTCCAATCCTGGTAGATTGCTTTGACACTTAAATGCCACATACGCAGGATAGCTCAGAGTTGACAGAAGATGACTGTCCCCGTGATAGCTTTCCACAGTTGTAAAGTAGAGTGTTTTGTCATCTGATAAACCCTCAGACTCACAGATCTTACTTACCCAGGACCTGCCAGGATCCTCTATCACATCTTTCTGGTACGATAAGCAACACACCCCACCTACACAGATTGGGCTAATCGGCTCATTTTCATCATGTCAGCAGTCTAACACTATAGCAGAAGTTTCACACAAGTGGTGCACCAAATTTTCACCAAGACTGAAACCACATGCCTAATACTGTGTCTGTCCTGCTTGTGCCTGCTAAAAAGGCTCTGACCCAACAGGGAAGGAATACAGGACCTCTGGACATGTCTTGTGGTGTTTTGAAATTAGCAGCGGATCCTTTGGGATCTCTGGGTTCTGTGGAGGAGCCTCCATTGATTGAGCTCGTCCCAGCCTGTCACACAGATGCTTAATCAGTGGCAGTGTTACGTGGCACATTGTCCTGCTAGGGAGAGGCCACTGCCATCTGGGAGTCATGTTGCCATGGGTGAACAATATTTTAGAAGGGTGGTACGTGTGAAAATATCTACATGAATGCCGGGAACCAAAGCTGCCCAGGGGAACATTGCATTGTGATAAGATGATCATTTTTACAAGTATTACAGCTCTTCCAGTTCATCCAAACACTTGCCATCATTGAATATGAACTCAAGATATCATTGGGTTGTTCTCAATCTGTTTTGCCCTCATACATATTTAGAAACATACAAGAATTCCTAATGAATTGAAAACATCCGATAAACCCCACTGTAAAATTGTTTTGACTCTCTGTCAACAAAATAAAGCAAGTTTTGAACCGGACTTTACCTAATGTGAAAATTTCTGTTCTGCAAATTTAGATCCATAATGCCTCATTTGCATGTTTAAACATAAAACTTTAAAATGGCAGAAATGCAAGTAACAATTGTCTTATTGTAAGTAATCAACTGGGAAAGTTTCATGATGGTGTCTGTTACGGTAGTTCAAATTTTATCCCTGGTCATCTTTAGTGTTTCCCCTTTTCATCAATATACATAGGATGAGCACCATCGATAGAAGAACAAAACAAACTCACTGACCCAAATGAGGCCAAATGAATCAAACAAGAGCTCCAAATACTCCCTGGTCAAACTACATTACTAAATATCTGTTAAATATAATATAATCTGTTAAGAATGGTATGAACATCAGCTGTTCTGTTGAGGGACTGAGATGTACAATCACTCTAAAGCATACTATTCTGGTTACTTGTACTTAGGCTTGTAAAATAAACTACAAAAGAAAGAAACCCCATTCTTCCTATCCCAGACTGCAAACACCTGGTGGAGAAAGGCACCATCCTCAACCAGAAAGTGGAGAGAATAATGATTAAAAATCCAGACGAGCAATAAAAAGCGCAAAGAGTTAAGCAACTAAAGTAGATCCAAAATTTAGTTGAGAAACCGATTCCACAAACCCGCATATTCAACTATACAAATAAGTAAAGAAGCAAATCTGGCTGGTGAAGGAGTGACTGGAGCTCCTTCATAGGGAGCTTTTTGTTTTGTTTATTAAAACCATATTAACTAGGTGATTCCACGTTAAGGCTAACAATCTCCTTTTATTCCTGATCAGGAAGGCAGCATTACAAGTTTCAGACAGGGTGACACAACATCAGTCACACAAATAAAACAGCTCTTAGAATAAAGCAACACTGTGTGAAGATTCAAATAAAAAGTGAGGAGAAACGTACCAGTCTCTTTGTAATCAGTATGAGATGGATGATGAGCTGCAGAAGACAAAGCCCCACTGTTTTCAGGGGTCAATGCTATTATATTTAAACACATGGTTATTTCCGGAGCCTGAGCTGCAGATAGGCAGTTTATCTGTGACTAACAGTGATGCTGTGGAGCTGCTGATAGACTGAACCCTTCAGATCGTGAGATGACGAGAGAATACGTTTTAGCTTATCGAAAAACCTGCTAATTGTGGAAGCATTCATTTACATCATTTTTAAAAGTGCTGAGAATGTCCAGATGTTATCCTCTAAACCCCCATATTTAGAACGCACCTGTTTTATAAACACTCAGTGGTTTTGACATCTGGATCGCTTGGACTGGCAGTGATGATCTCTGCTGGCATCACTGGACAGGATGAGGGTGACTACCACTGCCTTTGGATGAATTTTAATTGCTGATGCAGTCTAAATGAGTCCTATAAAATATTCACACCCTGCTCAGTATTTATACTGATGAAACATGCTTTGAATAATTTATGCCAATGGGCCTCTTGAGCTTAACAATAGCGGCTGCGCAGAGGTCCTTTACATGTGCAACAGTTTGAAACTGCTCTTTAGGTTTTCATGTAGCATCGTTAGAGCCTCACAGATGTCCCCCTTGCACTTAAATATAAACACAGAAAACACGAGACATTATCTTCCCATTACCCCCATAAAATAGAGAAAAATAACTAAAAAGAAATGAGATGATGTGGCTATAATCCACCAGCTGTCAGGAGAATTGTTTAAAATATGTGTATTGCAGTATTTTCTAAACATTACATAAATGCACAAAAGGACGTAGATAAAACCAAAGGGCAACATGAAAGCCTTACTTTCTTTTGTGTGACCTGTAAGACGTACATAATTCAAACATATCCATATTAAATGGTAAATGTGTAAACTGAGAGCATCATTAGTTGAAGCTTTGCTCGTCACTGATGGTGTTGGGTTGTGGTCGTTTCAATGAAGTGAGGATTGACGAGGCTGAACGGCCAGTTTCTTGATGCATGTTGGTCTCACCGCAACAAAGCCGACTACGTCAGTTAGACTCGTTATGCCTCCTACTTCACTGAAAAGTCCATTCTTACTGTAAGTGCACTGGAGGCTTGGTGATAATGATTAGAGAGAGAGAGAGATGTGTGTCTTTTCATCCAGCCAATTTTTTTTAATGATGTCTGACGGCAGAGATACGCTTTTTTAAAGAATACAGTCGGGAAGGGCACTCAGGTTTTCTCTGCGAACAGGCAGAAGGTCGATGCTGAGCTCTGACTAAGATCTTTGAAGCCAATCCTGCTTGGATCAGGGCCAGGTCGTGGACCGGTCATGGAAAGTCACTGGGTTGTGATTTTGAAAAAGTGAGTCACACAGCGATTAATACTATAACTGATTTATTAAGTCCTTTTATGAGACAAACATTTTTAAAAATTCAAGCTTCTCAAATGTAAGGATTTACTACTTTTCTTTGTTTTTAATTATTGGAGTTTGGGTATCTGTTGGGTCAGACACTAGAAATTTTATAGGGTTTTTGTTCAGTTTTGAAGGACAGTTTTTACAGTCTCTTGGTATTTTATAGACTACACAGTAAATCAACAAATTAAAAAATATTCTGCTGATGATTCTACTCTTAGTTGCTCGAATAATGTCAGCGTATACACAGTTGAATTTATAATCCATCTTTAAATGTTGGCCCTTTCAGCAACCAAGTATTTAAAATGAGTTAAATTCCTTTTGTAGAAAATACGGTTTCACATTTTGATAACCAGTGAAGTTAGATAAATTATAGTTTTGAAGAAATCCTATAGTGCTAAATGTGATACTTTGTGTTTAAGCTTCAAGACCACCATCTACTAGTGACATGCTGTCAGTTAATTAAGATTATCTGTCAAAACAACACTTTTTTTCCATCTTCTTGTTCAGTCAATTTCCTCCAGATTGTATGTGTGTAGTATTTGTAGTGTTTCAAACCTTTGCTTTCATCTGTGGATTTACATTTGTGTCAATTGTTAAAATTAAGACTTTTTATCCCGTTTTAGACATAACTGTTTAGTTTTGTTGTTGCTTCTGAATTTCTAGATAGTTCGGAGCTCAACACACTGACAGAGTTAGCATTATGAGCTCCAGGTCGTGGGAATGTCACTGGATGATGGATTACTGTTAGACTGTGACCCCTGGTGTGGCCCCCTGTAAAGCCCCTGCTCCTCCTCTTCCACCACATGCTTGCATGTGTGCTTACACACACAGTTTCTCTTCTCAGGGAATCAATAAGAAACTGCATTAACATGGAGAACAGGTCACAGCCTTTTTTCCTGTAATGTAATCGAGGTTTTCTTCTCAGACTGTTCTTGACTAGTGTTTTTAGACTATTCCATTTTGCGAAGCCCTTGCTCTGCCTACGATGGTGCAATATATTTTTTAAGGCACACAAGATAACATGTTTTTGTTCATGACCTTGGGGTGTTGTTGTGTTTGTGTTTTCCAGGAAGGAGCATCTGCTCGGAAGGCCCAGACCCCAGCGCTGCAGCCTGTTCCTCGTCCAGGTTAGTGTTGAATTCAAAATACTCCTGCTCAGCAATGCACAAGTGTGTTTGTAGTATTTCAACTTAATTGTGTAACGGGTCTGTCTGTCCTGCCTTAGAGTTCACATTTTTCCTTCCTGATACTCCCTTGAGGATGCAGACATGGACAGCTGTGGACACCCCAGATGCATAATATAGTCACTAAGGGACAACCTCAATGCAAAAAAGTATTAACACTGAGCTAAAAAAAAAAAAAAAAGGGACAATGGGAAGAATTTTTGAGAAGTTTCAGCAAATTGAATGGTTTTGGCAGCAGAGTATGGTTGGCAGCTGCTGAGCTCCCAAACACTGGACAAAAGACAAACTTAAGAAAGTCAGAGAGATTAAGTTGCTATTCAGGTTAGACTTTTAGAACAAGAGTGGAATCCGCAAGCCGATGTTGTGAGAAGCGCAAGATATCGACGCACAGTCAGGCTTGAGCAAATCATTAGTGAAAAGACAGAATGACAGATGATGGGAGACAGTAGTGAACCAAGACCAGCCTTTGGTGAGCACATACAGCACAGAAATTCCTACTCCTTGCTTTGTGGTAATTCTGATACAGTTTTAGCTGTTGAATACTACATAATAGTATGCACAGACCTTACTTTTGCAAAAGATAAAACTGCATGACAAATCTTCAGAATTGGAGATGGAATCAAAACTAACTAAGCGTATACATCACAGAGTAGTAACGAATATTTATCCAGAAGCTAAGCATTAACTGGAATAATGCTTTAAACTGAAAAAGAAGCCGGCGTTTTGTGTTTACATAAGCTAAGTCACATTGCTGTACTGCATGGAAAGGAGCTGACTTTTATAGGCACTCATCATTTTCCCTCCATTTCCATTTTTTACATGTCATGCATTGTGCACTCCTACCCTGTTATCTTTTATGCATTCCCTATCATATTGGGAGAGCAGGGAAAATCCTGCCTCTGGATGAAATACAGCTTTTCTCCACCACATGCACTGTCAGAGGCCTTTTTTCTTACATTTCTCAAGGGTCGAATTGATTCTCTGTTCACTTTTTGCTGTTATCCTCTCTAACCCTGACCTAGTTGACATCGTACTGCTTCCTATTGTCACCAAGTATCACTGAACACTGCGTTTCCTGCTTGTGGGAGTGTTTGCCTTCCCAGCACTGCCCGTCTGTAAATCACAGGCAGATATTTGCATCTGTCAAACATTTAGATCCCTCCTATCTCAGTTTCTAGAGGGAAAAAAAAACACATTACTCAACTAATGCGTCAGTGAAACTGTACTTCCGCATCATTTGAGCTTTGTCTAGTGTTCTGTTCAAGTTTTAACCTCTTTTTGTAAAACACCCAGGTAGAATTAGATGAGGTTGGATGGTGTGTTTAAGGTACAAGGGACAGTTATTCAAAAAAGAAGCTTTTCCTCATATTTTTGGACAACTTATGTTGCCACTTTTCCTCACCTACAAATAAATATTACAAGGACCTCCAGCAAGAAATAGAGCAGGGCCCAGTTTTCTGTAATGCTGACTGCTGCCATGCGTGGCTTATTAATACATGGCCAAAGCAAGAAAATATGCACATGATTTCTGGATGAAGGTGCATCAGTCAAAGGCCTTTTTGTCTAGACAGAAGAATCACATGTCTGTTTGACTTCTCAGCAAACGCCAACCCAAGACGCTCCCACAGCTTTTTCCGTTTTTTTTATGTGTCAGTCCAACAAAGCAGCATCAGTCTGTAACACTTTTGCCCTGCAGCAAGGATTAATAGAAGAGTTCAACTTCATCGACAAAGATGCTCTAGAAATGTAGTTCACAGTTTTGCGCAAACTTCAGCATAAGAATCTAAATCTCCCTCCATTAAGCTGTAGCGCTACCTCACATAGGAAGTCAGCTCTTCTATTTAATATTTGTTTTTTAAGTTTTGCTTTTGTAAGAAGCCTTGTGCTGTAAAGGGTTTTGAGAAATCATTAAGTTTTACCTCGAGTTGCTGCAGAAAGTTAGTAGTTAACCCCTTCCATGTCATGTCCAAAGCCGACAATGTGAAGAGCAAGTGCTGAAAGGAAGTTCCACCCCCTTTATTTTGTGTGAACCGAGCCAGCTGCAACTAACTGTGCTGATGACGTGTTGCTTAGCCAGTGAAATCCTCAAAACGAGGATATGCTGTGTCAGTGGGTGGCTTCAAAGCTGGAAGTCCCTGGGCAAAATAACTACCTGCAGCCAGTGATGTCTGCATCCAGGCACAAGAAGAGAAGAGTTTTAAGACGAGTCGTGACCGCTACGATGACTAGCATGTTGCCAGTAACCTCTAAAATATGTAAATGAGTTTCTGTGTCCACCATAGTCTTGTCCAAATGACCTTTTCTGGAGACCTAAATGGCTAAAAAGGCTAAATAAAAAAAGTATTGATTTTCTGTATCAGCGTTATTAAATTTAAATCTGGACCAGCTAAGGCTTCATGCTGTGCTCCAATTTTATTTTCCTTTGGTTGTATAATGCCAGTAGCCCTTAAAATGATTCTGTTGGGGATAAAACTTCAGGGTGTGACCTTTCAAAAGAGACCATGATTATAATATTGTACTCCAAATGCTCTAAGAACGACTTTCAGTTTACTTTGGTTCTGCTTTGGATAGGCATTTCAGGGTCAATCCAGGAAGGCAAGAAGTCTGACAGAGCCATTCAGTTGAACTCTGTTTATTCAAGTATGATTAGGGAACGGGGGAAGATGCATCTAAACAGGAGTTACCAGTAATGGTACCGACAAAGCATGTTTGAGAATGTCTTTTCCCCCCTTTGGGAGCAGATATTGTTGCCTGTGTACTCTAATTTATTCATAAATGTTCTTGTTTTTTCCTTCTAGTTTCACAAGCCAGACCTCCACCAAATCAGAAGAAAGGTACATGACTTTCAGTTTTTTAATATGAAGTACAGTGTCCTGTACATGATTCTACATGCACAGACTTTTCAAACTTTGTCTCATTTTTCTTCCATTTACTGGACCGTCCATCCAACACTTCATCGGTTTTTATTCTGACATTCTCTGCAGGCTCTCGGACACCCATCATCATCATCCCCGCCGCCACCACCTCACTCATCACGATGCTCAATGCAAAGGATCTCCTGCAGGATCTAAAGTAAGTATAAATAAGTCTCAGTATAAAATAAGTCTCAAAGGGGATCAGAAAGTTGTTGAGCCACACTCTTTTTATAAGTCACAAGACGGCTGCACTGTCAGGGAAGATGCAGTAATATTTGAATTAAATGAGGCCACAATTGATCCCTGTGGCATAATTCCTCAGCACTAAGTTTAAAGGCAGACATTAAATTATTATTATTGTTGTTATTTTTATTATTATAGCCTGATGCAGCAATTTGAGCTTTTTTGAAATGCAGCTAAGTAAGAATAAATTTAGCGGTGCCACTGGGAATGTTCACATCTGCATGAGAGGATGCACTTATACACACCAGTGTTTCGCACGACGAATAACCAGTGTGTCTGGCAAATGTTATATTATCTCTGGTAACGCTGCTGCTGTTGCTGAGGCTTCAGGGGTGTGAACTTACCTAGTAAGTTTGTCTAATAGAGAAGGACAGAGCTGTTAACGTTGGCCTACAGCATCCGTGTCCAGCTTCCATGCAGTGGTTGAATACTGCACCGTGGATGTGCTAGTCACTATTTTTAACATGATTTTTAACGACACAAATGTTGTAGTATGTAAGCAACTGGCTGTGGGAGTAATCCAGTTTTAACACAGTGGATATTAAGCTAGTTAGCCTGGCATGCTAATGGTTGTAGCTTACACAGGAGCAGTAAAATGCACAGTTTCATTATATCCATACAATTTAGTTTATTTAGTTTTAATAGTAGGAATGTTCAACTGACATGAGAATACATGAAAAGCTAAATCCCCCAAAAAATGTAGATGAGAAAGTCTAAACTTTATTTTGACTTGTCAGGTTTGTGACATCAGAGGAGAAGAAGAAACAAGGCCTCCAGCGTGACAATGAGGTTCTGCTTCAGAGGCGCAAAGACCAGATCCAGCCCGGCGGCACAACGCTGAGTGTCACTGTGCCGTATCGTATCATTGATCAGCCACTCAAACTGGCTCCACAGGACTGGTGAGCTTTGTTTTAATGTGTGCTTCATGTTTTATTAACGTTTTCCACACCACTTCTGTGGTGACAACATTTCTGACTGGATTCTCTCACTGTGTGTTGAAATACTCTGAATTGTCAGGGAGAAACGATTTGATCTGAAACAGAATTATCATACTTAAAACGACATCTTTCAGGGAGGAACAGTTTCAGTTGAGCAGTGTGTTGGCTGCTTAGTCATATCACCAAACGACCACTTGTCAGCCCGCTCCTCAGATGGCTTAGCTGTTAAAACCAGCATCTGTGACACTGAGTCACTTGACGAATATGACTCAGCATTGCACATGAATATATGTACACAATGCTACACAATACTGGCCTCTTCTTTGTCATCTTGTTTATTAATTTTAGGAAGGGAAATGGAGGTGGGTTTCTGTCGATTTCTTTTTTCATTTTTCACTTGTATTGTCACTCAGTTCACACCACAGCTGGAGGAACAAGGCACACACCCACCTAGAAGCATGATAAAAGGATGTATCCTGTTATCATTCTTGTAAGTGGGTGTGTGTTGCACCAGCATTGTCAACGCCTCATTCTTGTGTCACAATATTAGAAAAGCAAACCTTTAACTGTAAGTTTGCATCAGCAGTTTAAAGTAATGTCACATGACTGATGATAGTGACACCCTGACTCTGCATCAGGCAGCTTTAACCACAGCAGCCTCAGTATTCACTGGTAGCATAAGACTTGGTTTCATGTTAAATGTTTAATTCCATCTCCTCACAACAACCTGTGCATGTTCTTGCTGCAGGGATCGAGTGGTGGCCGTGTTCGTACAGGGTCCTGCCTGGCAGTTCAAAGGCTGGCCGTGGCTGCTGCCTGACGGATCCCCTGTCGACATTTTCGCCAAAAGTGAGTAAAGTGTTTAATTGATTTAGAAATTGTAACAAGGCCTTAGCTTGTATTTGCAAATGATGACAGATTAGTCAATATAATGATAATCTCAGTATAGTTTTAGTATTAGTCTTGTTTTCCCACCCAGTTAAAGTTGTACTGAAATTAGAAGATATTAAGCAGGATTATAAACTGCCAGGGAAGCATTAAGGTGGATGTTGAATCAAACAATGAAAACAGATGTTTTGTTGTTCACGTTGATTCAGTCTCGCTGACTGTTTAAATTAGAGCTGAAACGGTTGTTGATCAACAGAACAATAAAGCGAAACAGTTTAAATAATTGACAACAAGGGGCTTTTTCCCAAAGTGCTTCCTGATTCTCCCTGTTTAATATTAAACAGAATAGCTTCACATCATTATACCCTATACCAGACAAAGTAAAGCATCTTGTTCTTTAGGTTTCCAGACTGCTGTACCTCTTCTGTTTTCCTAAATGTACAATTAATTATTTGTCACAATAAACTGACCATACAAGCAGAGTGTTTTTCATGGCCAGAGCCACCAGCGTTGAAAGTAAGGCAAAAAGTATGTTGTGAGTCTCAACGCACGCTCCAACGCTGCCTCCTCATTAAAGCCGACGGAACAGCTCTTCACCAAGTGCCTTAAAGCTCTACCGAATCTGGACGTCTGCAACTGAATTAGTCGGAAAGAAAAATGTGGAAGCATCTTTGAATTGCATGCAAACATGGTATCACAAACGACTAACTATCAAGCTTGTGAACAGATTCATGAGTCATGCAGTGATGTAGTCATCAGAGCAGTAATCGGACTATCTGTTGCACAAGGGAACAAAACTTTTATGGCTGCTTTCATCATCGTTTCCATGAACACAGTGAATAAAAAAGGCTGCACAGATTCTGGGAAAATCTAAAAGTTTTTTTTTCTTTCAAACAACGCTTGGTTTTTATTTATAAAAGAGGCTATACAATTGTGGGGAATAATAATTAGTGTTATTTAGCATGTTATGGGAAAACATGAGTATTGATACCAGAACTTGTCTGTGGGCAGAGATGTTGCTGTCCGTTGTTGTTCACTGTTTTAGCATCATCACAGCTTGAATCAAACACTGTGCACTTAACTAAATTATTCTGTATGAGCTACAGTACAATCGTCTGGCTGTTCTGTGTCATAGAGTGCAACATAGATGTTAGTAGTTGTATTTTAAAACCATTTATATATGGAACAAACTTCTAGTTGATTGGACTGATGTCACATGTAGTCTGAGAAATCTACAGAGAGGTCTGGAAATGTGTCTGTGAAAGTGTGAAGTTTGAAATGAAAAATTTGTTGGAACCTTTAGTTGATGAGTCAGAAAGAAACCTATACATCACGTTATAGTGTGGAGGTCTAAAAATGTGGTGCAGGCAGAGGGATGGCAGCTTGTTTATTTTACTGTTGGGGGTTTATCTTATCATGTGGATGCATTTCTCCCTCCAGTTCGAGCCTTTCATCTGAAGTATGACGAGGCTAAGACAGACCCCAATGTGCAGAAGTGGGATGTGACTGTCCTGGAGCTGAGTCGCCACAGACGCCATCTCGACCGACCCGTCTTCCTGCGCTTCTGGGAAACCCTCGACAGGTATTTGTCTTCACATGTAAACCCATCTGACTGTTCGCCTGCTCTGCACACGTTATTCAGCCTCACCTCTCCTCCCTTCTCCTTCTCGTTTATCAGATACATGGTGAAACACAAATCTCACCTCAGGTTCTGAGTCCAGATCACAGCGTTCATCACCGAAAACCCCACAAATACATCCTTCAGCCCTCCAACTCTGTTCGGTGCATCTCTGTCATCCATTCTGCCAACCCATCCTGCAACATGATCCCCACTTTACCAGGAGGAGGACAGATCATCCAGGTTCACTTCCTCCAACACTTCCTCAAGGACTCCTAATGCAATGTGCTGGATTTGTCGCTCTGGACATCGGAGAACAGATTTAGAGAATTCTTGTGTTTTTTGTTGTAATTGTTTTCTAATGTTTTCTTGTAGTTCAACAGAAATACCAAAATATGTTTTATATAAAAAGGCAACATACTGTGGAAACAATTTAAATAAGATATAAAGGAACATAATGAGGTCAGAGGAAGGGGAGGGTTTGCATTTTTGTCAGTGGTAAAGAGGAAAATGGTGATTTCAGCTCAGAACTGTTAAGATTAAAGAGAACATGGAAATACAAAAGCAGCCACTGAATTTGAAGGAGGAGACTTCCTTTACACTTTTTATATTTTGGGTGTTTGTGGTTTGAATGTACATATATGATAAAGCCTGTAAGAGCCAAAGCTCTTTGAGCAGAGAGGAAGATGCAGGTAAGTGAATTGTTAATATGTTAAAAACGACACTGCTCTGACTCACTGAAATGAGGTCAGTGAAGCAGTCGGTTTCTAGTTGAGTTTTATGACAGATCAGCACATCTCCTGGTCATGCAATGACCTTGTTAAAGTCTTCTTTTTCTTCTTTGTTGGTGTTGTGCTAGAAGAGAGAAATGATGGAAAGTATTGCTTTAAGTCATCACATAAAATAGACAATAAAGCCTCTGAGAAACAAATGATTGTGTTGTGCCTGCTGCAGCTGGTCAGTGCTCACTTTGTTGTTGAACCATTGTAATGCTTTTTTGGATTTTCCCCCTTTCTTTAGGTTTTATAGCTGCTTTTTTGTACATGTAAAAGGGCTGGAAACATGCAAATCCACCCTGAAGTGCTTTTCTCTTTCAATAATCACTGCTCCTTGCCACAGAGATTTAAAAGGTACAGACTCGCCACTTAAAGAATCCTGAAAAGAAATCAGTATGAGAGAATTCTGTAATGCCATGTCCCACCTCCTACCCAAAAAGCCCATCACCTGCTTTGTAACAGCCTAACCAGGAAACATCCAGCCAATCGTGGAGCAAGTGCAGTGCTGTGAAACTTTAGGCACATGTAGGTGAAGTAAAACCTGTCATGAAAACACTTCTACACCTCTATTTTAGAGAAAAGTCACCAAACGTTTTAAACTTATAATCAGATTTGACGGGTGATTCTACTGTATTTGTGCAGTTTTCAATTAACATAAGAGACTGGAGCCCCAAGACTTTGTTCCTACCTTCCTGAAGCGTCTTGTTTGGCTTGGCTTTTCTTTTGTTGCTTTTCTGCGTAACATCTGTGTACCTGCTAGTTTAGCACAACCTCAAAGAATGAGCAGCTTCCTTTAGTCCGCAATTATTTCCTCGCTAAAGCCACTTCCACTCAGAGAGCAGCATTTTACTTTAAGTACGTACTACAGCTGCCTCAGAAAGTACGAGTAGTAGATTAATTTGTCATGATTATGCACCTTAAGCATCGACCATTTCAGTCTGTAATATAAATGTAGCTGTCATCTCGCAGGCTCAAGTTTGTTTACTGTTGCACAAAACACTGCAAGGTACGTGATGTAACTCCACAGAGGATTGTGGGTCAGAATGAAACAGATATTCAGGTATTTTTGGCAGACTATGTATTAAGACACACTATCTTTTTCGATTGTGCTGTATGTAGTATGTTAGTATGGATACTGGAGCACAGCCTCAGAATTAGAGTACATAACTAACTACAGTCGGAGCAGAGCCTTACAGAGACAGGAGCTAAAATGAAGCATTGTGTGATTTGCTGCACCAGTTCAGTATTGGAAAAATGAACATTAAAGCATGTAAACGTGTTCTAGTGGACCCCAAAAACACAATTCTAAATTCAAAATTGTGCTTAATATGGACTCTTTACGTACCTCAGTGTAGGTTTTATTTCATCATAACAGCAAATATGTCCACACTTCTTCTTTAAGTGGAATAAGACAAATGACAGTCACACGTAGATGAAGTTTTTACACGCGGATCCTGGTTAAGCAGCAGGACAGATTGACATTTAAAATGAAGGCCTCGCCTGGAAATCACTTGTTTAAGGACAGCAGCTGGTTCAAGCTCAGTAATTCGAAACATGTCTTTATCGTGAACATTCAAGAGGTTGGCCAGCAATCCTTCAGCAAACAGGGATTCAGTTACACAGTCTGGTTTTGGGTGACGTGACATGCTGTGGACCTGCCCTGTCAAAAGAAGCCTTCCGTCAAAATCCCCCTATAAGACTTTTAGTGTTGCAGGGATTTTTCTGCTCTCAATTTTTTTCTTAAGTAGCTTCATGACAGGAATCTGCTGCTACAGATAATACTCCACGGTACTGCTGGGATCTCTGCTGTTTATTAAAAATGCTGTTAAAGTCGACAAATGAAATAGTGTCTGTTAGTCCTGGCAGTTGTGTGGCTCGTTGTTACGAATGTCACTTGACAGGAAGACGGTTGAATCTTGGACTTCCTGTGTGGATTTAACAGCTTTTCTAACACCAAGGTGATATTCGCTTATAAAATATGGATAGGACAGCATTAGGAATGATGCAGACAGGTGAAAACAGAACAAATGCAGAATTAGAGGCCACCAGTGCTCACTGAAGGATGTCTTGAGTGTGAAAATGAATCATGTCGTTCACAGACTTCAACACGTTTTAAGACCCAGACGAGAACCAGCGTATCTGACGCACCAGATGAGGCTCCAGCAGAGTTGTGATCAGAGACACTCGGTAGCATCAACGTGTGACATCCGGTGTGCGTCATGAAGCTGCTACGCTGCAGAGTGTGAGAGATACACCGACAACATGCAATCAGACTGGTTGAGGACGAGGCCTAGAAATAGACTCTGCCCAACAAAATCTGTAATTTTATGGAAGGCCTCCCTTTTTGTTGACAGATTTTATTCTGTATTTTTGAAATACATAAAATATCATATATGTCAAAATGTATGTAGTGAAAATACATTTTTAATCTATCTATCTATCTATCTATCTATCTATCTATCTATCTATCTATCTATCTATCTATCTATCTATCTATCTATCTATCTATCTATGTGATGGTAGTTGTTAATAATAATGATATGGTCCCATGTAAAATGAATTCCAATCATATAAAATTACTATATTTTTCTAATAGATGGTTATTCTCGCTGCAGAAACATTACTAGTTTTACAGTTTCTTTCTTTCGTTGCAGTGGAGGTCATGGGGTGCGATGCAAGGTTAAAAAAAAAGGTGGTGCAGTTTCCTCTTGTCTATTTTTAACCATCTGTGTAAGCATTCAGTGCGACCACATTTACATATTTACAGTCTTCATTGTAAAAGTCACTGAAACCACCACATTTATATAAAGAGTCAACATAAGTGTTATTCCAGCAATAACTCAACATGGACGGACAGGTTTCAGTAAACGGGTCTTCATGCACAGCAAACAGCCAGAGAATAAATATACAATCCTGCATCACTTCGCATTGCTGAAATCAGTAAAGTGACACATGTGAAACCAAGTTACCCTTATTTTAGTATTAACAAAAGCAAATTTGACTGTAAGTAACTAAATGATTCTGTAAGTCTGAGACAGTTTAGTTGTTACACCGAAACTACCGACAAAGAAGAAAAACACAGTCAGAGCTCCAAACCTGAGATGTTGACAGTTTCTCCTCCTCTTGAACCAGAGTTTCTTCCTTTTTCTGCCCTCCAGGTACTTTAATCTGATACCAACAGCTATTATTGCGCTGGTGCAAGAATAGAAGGTTGTTTTCACTGCCAAGTTCATGTAAGTTCACACTTCATTCATGAGAATTACTGCACACTTTACCCACATTCAGTTACTATATTCAATATTTTAGATTAAAAATGTCAAACTCACAGCTCTGGGGTGTTTTAGTGTCTTTCACTTTTGGTTTTATAACCCACAACTTCATCGTCTTTACTCTCATTGATTTCTTTTCCCAGCACAGCAGCCAAAGTAGTTATATTGCTGCAAATCTGCTGTATATGATACTAATCATAACACTGTATTTGTATAGACCATGTCTTGCAACACATGCAGCTTAAAGTGCTGTAATGTGAGAAATAAAACCAAATACAAGAAAAAAAACATGAAAAATCTAAAGCAAAAATGAAGGAGGTAAATATGAATTACATTAAAAATCAAGCAGGTGTAAGTAAAATGACACCACAGATACTGTATTCGGTGCTACTAGAGAAAGTTTATTGGTTGGTTTATTGGGTTGACTCTTCCACAGCTCAGGATGCTGCATCTCCAAATTTCAATTTTGTGTGGTTTTAGGAAGCTAAAAAAAACAGCAGTAGAGGATCCAACGGCATCACATACACCGATCTGACATGGAAAAAACATCAAACCGTCAGGAACATGTTGAGGAACATGACAATGACCCAACATGTTGATCATTTGACCTCCAAACTTCCTACACCTCATTCTGATCAAGCATCAACAGGATGCAGTGGAACAAGTTTGATTGACAGAGGCCCCACTGCACAAGCCAGAGTACCCAAAGGATCCAGTGTCAACGTCCTGGTTCCAGACCCCATAGGACACCCTGAGAGGTCCTCTTGTCATGTCCAATGGTTCAGAGTATTTTTGAGCACATAAGGGGGACCAACACAATATTAGGCAGGTGATCATAATGTTATGCCTGATCAGTGTAAATAGTTAAATATAAAGGAAACTGTTTGTTTTTTCAGCTTTTTAAAGTCTCATGCCAGTCAGTGTTTATAGCCTGTTTCTGGAGTCACAAATGTAATAACAAATATCACTGCTCACAAACAGTCTAATTTTTGAGCATTAGGCAAAACATCAGTTAAATTATAGCATTTTGTCTGATAGTATATCAGCAAATCTTGTATTATTCAGAAAGATGAAGATTCACAAGGTCAAACAGAGTAAAAACCTTGTGCAATATCTGTTTGTTTTTTTTACAGATACTACAATATGTGTTAGTTTTCTACCACGGACAAGTCTGTGCTATATTGATAATAATCTCTGCAATTTAATACTTCTCTCAGTAATTCTCTATTCACGAAAGAATTTCAAAATTTCTAGAACTAGTTGTTATGTGTATTAGTTTATTTTTTATTTTTTTGTACTGATATTCCTTAAATGTTTCCCCTATCCCTTGAAAATTTCCCAACTGTGGGATTATTAAAGGCTGACCTGATGACTTATCTTATCAGAAATGTTTCAAAGCTTCTTGTATAAATTAACGTGATTCTCTATGTAAATAACGACACTTCCTTTATCTATCGGCTGTGCCAGTGTCAGTGAATGTTGTTGGCACCAGGTTGCGTCGGTGTTTTCAGGCCTCGTTGTGTTCTCTGGTAATTAATCAGATTCTCCAGACAGGAAAGCACTTTGTTCCTTCACGTCGCCCTCTTGCTGTTTCTCAGGCTCCAAACAGAGGTGTGAGGATTCACCGTCCCACTGGGGAGAGCATCGCCCGGCCTCCCGCCCTGCCGGCCTTCCCTCGGCCTGCTGCCACATCAGCTGTCAGAGGTGTCAACACGCTTCTGAAAAACTCGTCTTTACATCTAATTTCCTCTCTGTGTATGAGAAGGGAGCGAGGAGAGTTTAACGTACTTATCAGAATAAATATTAATGTCATGAGCTTCACTTCTCAGGGGCTCACGGGCGGATTAGAGAAGTGAAATGCATTTAAGGCCTTAAAAGAATTTGCTGCTGAGAGCTTTTTACTGTAAGATCAGGGTTTGCTGCAGTGGAAACTACAGATGCACGATATTGGATGTTTGCAAATACAACATGACAATACTGTTGAACTCATTTTGGCCTAAACATCGGTTTACAGCACAAACATGTATCAAAGGCTGTGAAATTGTGAGATGCTCTGGTGTTCTTTGGGCTATTCTCTTTTGTTGGTGACCCTAGAGGTTTTACTGCCTACACATAAAAACATCAACGAAGTCCACATTAAGCGTGGTAGAGTTTTTACCAAACAACTGTCACCCAGCAAAATGGAGTTAAAGTGCTTTGTGAGACCATTCTTTTGTTGCATTTTCTGCCCTTTTCACTCAAAGCTACTGGATTCAGATTAGGCATCAAAACTACTTGGTTAGATTTAGGAAAATATCACAGTTTGGGTTAAGACCCAAATGCTAAACACAAAGCTCTACATTGCTAGCCTGACTGGTTTCGAAGAATGGTCCTATAAAAATACAAGTATCTCACAATTTTACAGCCTTTTTAGTGAATGTTTTGTACTGAGGACACATTTAGATTGCAATGCTAATATATGCACAGATTTTTTCTACCTACCTGCAGAGAACATCAGGTCTCTCTCTCTCTAGTGGAATTAACATATTATGCCCACTGGCAGATGCAGCCATAAAATGAAATGTTTTTTGCACATTTTCACTGGGCAAAAATGTAATTAATTCAACTTTCATGGAAAACAGAGCTGTAAACTTTTAGCCTGACAGCAACGTTTGTAAGAATAATTTGCTGCAACAGTTTTTTGGTTATAATGGATGAAAACTAAGGATGGGAATTGAAAACTGGTTCTTGTTGAGAACCGGTTCCCAGTGTTTCAATGCCTTGGACTCATTTGCTAATTTTCCAAACGATTCCCTTATCAATTCCAGTAGGCACGAATGGCGTCACTATGCATGTGGCTTATGCAAGCTACGCGATGTGCGTCATTCACCAGTGCAGCCAGCAGGAAACATGGCGCCAAAGTGGCACAAACACTCGAAAGTTTGGTTACATTTCAGGAGAAAAGATGACAACAGGTCAACTTGCAATACTTGCAAAGTGGATATTTCACCAAAGAGAGGAAATACTATCAATATGCAGACACATGTCCCGTTTTCAATCTGCTCCGATCCGCTGTTTGTTAACCTTTTTTCTAAATGAGAATCGATAAAGAACCGAATCCTTAAGCAGAATCAAAAATGGAATCAGAATCGTAAAAATCTTATCAGTTCCCATCCCTAATGAACACAGTCTGGAAGTGAATCTGAAGAGGCTGGATGGTTGTTTGGTGGAGGCTGGTTGCTCTGAGAAGTGAGGCTTCAACCTGCATTATTTCCAACAGCCAGCAGGGGGCGACTCCTGTGGTTGCAAAAAGATGCTTGATTGTATAGAAGTCTATTAAAACTACTACTAAACATTTTTCTAATGAGTTGATGGTCTCAGTTGCTAGTTTTAAGACTTTTTGAAGACAGTATGATGTTAATTTTGAATGTTTTGGTCCCATTTAGAGGAAAAAAAGATGACAAAACAGGGAATGTTCATGGACAAGCCACTATTCTGCATGTGTCCTGGACTTTTCAGATGGATCCACCCCTCACAGTTTAAAGCTGGTTTCAAAAGACCAAGATGGCAGTGGACAATAGGGGGCGGTGAGGATCCATCTCAGGGGTGTCAGGTGTAGAAAAGTCTATTGCCAAGCCCAGGCAAACACTAAAACACAGACAAGAAGAAACCAAAATAAAGAAAACACAAGAAAGGGAGGAAGCCAGAATCAGAACACCTTTATCAGTTGATACCGATGATGTGCCGATATCATCATACGTCTCTAATGGAAACTCTGTCAGGTTTTCCTTTCCAAGTCTTGGACAGTGAATGTCTGCTGGCTGCAGGGCCTTTACAGCAAAACCCTGCCTGGGTGTCCTGCTGTCTAAGCGCTAAAAGCCCAGCAATTATTCTCCAGCTGTATTGGCAGATGAAGTCTGTGTGGAGGATGTTTCCCTAAATGAAGAGTAATGAGCGCCATATCAGCACTGCTCAGCCCACACAGTGGGTGACTAAGTAGCTACTTCTGAGGCTTCTGGCTGAATCTGGAAAAAGCCGAAGCATCAAATATAAAGAACTCAGAGTGAATTTGCTCAAATTAAAAGAAGCAAAATGAAAAACTTGTCTCAAGGTATCGTGATTTATCTTTTCTCAGCGTAAACCAGACAAATGAAATTCACTATGTTAACAAGGCCTTCATTCCCCCACAGTGGCACAGTGCAGTATTTTAATTATATTCGCCTTCGGCTCCCTCCTTGTCAGTTCACTGCACCGGAATAGATGGATGGTACGGGGTGTGAGGAGAAAATCTAGGATGAGGGAAGATGTAGCGTGACGGGACGGAGGATAAACGAGAAGAAACCCAGGAGGAAATTGGCAAGCGAGCTTCCTCATCAATCAGCGAGAGCGGGACAAGATTTGTAAAGCAGATAGAGGGAGGAGAAATCAATACGGACCTCTGCAGACTGAGGGTCCTGCACACGGAGAGGAGAACAAATTGCATGCAGACCTCTTTCCTCTTTTACAACATCCAACCCTTCGACCTTGCATCACTTTCTGTAGCTGCTGTTGGCAGAGATCTAGTGCTCTTCGAGGATCCCTTATTGGTTGCTGCTTGTTTTTAATGATGTCCAGCAAGACCTCGTGACCCCGGAGCTCAGACTGACACATGATAGTGAGCAACCTTTAAAGTGAAGAGTCGCATCTCACAGTTAAATATCTAGAGAATTCACAAAGAAGCCGCACATGCTGAAAATTACAAAAAGGAAGGGAAGAACAGAAGTAAGAATGAGTCACTTGAGCTGTGAAAGATTGCAGGCTGCTGGTGTGATCACCAGAGTTAATGTCAAAAAGTACGGTGGGCCCAAAGGTACAAAGCACAACCGCAATGAACAAAACACATTTATAGAACAAAAAATAGGAGTTCCACTGTCAAATGAACTGTGGGAGGAGGGGTTATCCTGCATAAAGTCCTGCTCAATCAATTCTAGATACAGATTAATGCAATTTAATGCCATCCACAGGTTGCATTATTCTGAAGTAAAGTTGAGTAACATATTTGAATCAATCTTCTCCCAGTGCTACAAGTGTGGCACTGGGAGAAGGTTCACCAGTGCTTCTGTTCTGGCAGTGTTCAGTGCTCGGTAAGTTCTGGTCTGACTTATTTAACTGGTTCTCCCAACAGTATCAAATGACCATTCGGCCAGACTGCCTCTTAACAATATTTAGCTGCTCTGTGTCAGGATCATATATTTTTGACTTATGTTTTGTAATCTCTTATTATTCTCTTAAGGCATAATCAGTATAACCTGTAAGTAATTTTAGCGTAAGTAGAAACAGGATTTGGTTGTTTGTGTGTTTCTGTCGTAAGCAGGTATTCAACTGGGAAGATTCTGCTACACGAGAGATAGCGGGAGAAAGGCCAAGGACACAGAAGAACCAGTCAGCTGGCTACAATACATTCTGTGCTCATGTCTTCTTGTAATAGTATAAGTTCACTGGATCAGGGATAGGCAGGCAGTCAGACTTTGAGTGAGACCTAATATCTTGGGTGTATTGTGCTTAAGCTACACTGTAAAAAAATCACAGTGAAATTACATTAAGATCTGTAATGTTACATATACGTCACATTGGGCATTAAAAGGACATTTAATATAGATTATATGTGTTATATGAAAATAAATCCACCTGACAGTTTCTTCTTTAGAAACACAGAGTTGCCTTTTTATTTGCATTTTCACAATATAAATCAAAAATTTTTCTTTGTTAATCAGATTTACCAAAAAAATTTTACTCTAATTTGTTTTACAGCACAAAAAATGTGCAAACTGACCAGTAAAACAACCTCATACTAGAAGTATTGCTATTGCTGTGGAACACTGAGCAACACATTTATACAGTAAATGTAAGACATAGTGCAAAAACAAAATACTGAAGGGAACCTGAATGATTTTATGATCTACACCATGTCATGACTTAATATTTCTTTGTTTATTTTTGTTTCAAATGAACCACAGAAAAATATATTGATAAAAAATTACTGATTTACCTTAATTATTTGAGCAACTCATTGCTATTTTTCCTTATTGTGACAAATACTTCACATGGTATTTCTTAGGCTGAAGGCCCGATGTGACATATATGTCACAGCAATTTTTGCTAAATTTGATATGTATCTATTTGTGTGAGGAATGTGATCAGAGCCACTTATATGTGATCTTGGACATGTTATTGAAGGATTATAATTGTTACATGGGTTGAAATTTACTTTTGCTGTCAAAAAACAAGCTTTTTAAATTAGCAAGTTTTCTCCCATGTGCTCACCTGGCACACCGCCATTTTGGAAGTGATGTCATATGGACAGCAATTCACATACTGTCACATGACTGCACCAGTATGTTAAGTGGACGTCACTTTGAGACCACATCAGTTAAATTCAAGAATAAATGTCTTTTAGGAACATTCCAGAATACTTAAAGGGTGTGTGACACCTGTGTCACCGTGGGTCCTTATGGGTTAATATATTTTGCTGCAAGACTAAAATATGCATTGATCTCATTAAAGTTGACCCCCTTCTGTGGTGTTAAACAATGAGTATAAATGCAGACAAAAAAAAATCAACATAAATCTAAGTCTTGATTCCTCCTCTGGTTTTATTTTATAACCAAATATAGGTATATAGATATATACACCAATGAGGCACAACATTATAACCTCCTGCCTAATATTGTGTTGGTCCCCTTATGTGCTCAAAAATGCTCTGAACCATTAGACATGGACAAGAGGACCTCTCAGGGTGTCCTATGGGGTCTGGAACCAGGACGTTGGCACTGGATCCTTTGGGTGCTCTGGCTTGTGCAGTGGGGCCTCTGTCAATCCAACTTGTTCCACTGCATCCTGTTGATGCTTGATCAGAATGGGGTGTAGGAAGTTTGGAGGTCAAATCAACATGTTGGGCCATTGTCATGTTCCTCAACGTGTTCCTGATTGTTTGATGTTTTTCCATGTGGTGGGATGTATTTTCCTGCAGGGGTAGGCTAGTGACATTTAGGATTTCCATTTTCATGAGGGAGTGTGCTTGTTGTGGGACAATGTTTATTTGGGTGTGTAAGTCTCATCAACATGGATGGTAGAATCCAAGGTTTTCCAGCAGAACACCACATAGTACCAATATGATCAATGTTATTCACTTCACCTGTCAGTGGTCAGAATGTTGTGGCTGATCGGTGAATATATACATATATTTGTTTTAATCAGAGATTTTTTACCTGCTTTTCTACAGTCTGACCTTTGGCCTGGCTGTGTTTGGTCTTTCCTAACACTGACCTGTGAGCACAGCCGTCCGGGAAATCATTTTGAAATCTGGACTCTAAACAAATAAATCAGTGTTGTGGGAGCTTTTCCAAACACTGGTGAACAGTGCAATGTTTGTAGTGATATCACACACCTTTACTCTGAGATTAACATGTGTTTAATAAGCTAGTTAGTGTGGTATGTTCTGTAATAACGTCACAATGTAAAGAAAATGTGTTAGTAATAAAACACTAAATTATTATGAATGTTATATTTTTATTTAGTCATAT
Organism: Dascyllus trimaculatus; assembly: GCA_024666655.1. Classification (NCBI taxonomy): domain Eukaryota; kingdom Metazoa; phylum Chordata; class Actinopteri; family Pomacentridae; genus Dascyllus; species Dascyllus trimaculatus. The sequence continues at coordinate 19,009,464 of CM045454.1, forward strand.
AAAAATAATAGGTTGCTATTTTTAGACGAGACTTTGTATCACAAAATTATGAGAAACCTTCACATAATTTTAAAGGCAAGTCAGCTCAATAAATCCCTCATTATGATACAAAATGTCACATAGTGTTGATTTTTAGATGCTTTGGTCAAAGTATTCTTCCAAACTGTGCAGCTTTTTGAAGTCAACAAGCAAACAAGAGACAGAGGAAGAAAAGCCTGCAGTTTGTATGGGTTGCTGTGCCTGCTGCATTTTGGCATGTTGACAGAGCAACTGTGTGACCGCAGTGTTTACTCCACATTTCTTAACTTTTGCGGGAATTGCCCCTCAACAATTATTAACTGGTTCTGATCGGAGTTGGGCTCATCGCTCTGCTTTGTTGTGCATTATTTGAATTCCCGACACAATGCTTGCAGGACATCTTGTGTTTGTGCTCCTGATTTGGATTCCAGCAGTGCTGCATGGTAAGAACATTCAATTCTGTCACCTGGAATCACTCTTATTTGCTGCAAACAAAGTGTTGCATTATTGTGCATTTGTTTGTGACTGTTTTTAGCACAAAAGGCCGAACAACCATGTCTTGCTCCCCAGTTGGATTATGGTTATGTAGTGCCTAAAAAACAAATGTATCCTCATGAAGAAAAGCTCAGCTACGCCTGTGTTAAGGGATATAAACCTCTGGTGGAGGGCTGGTGGGCAACAAGCACATGCGAAAATGGCCAATGGTCTCCTAAACCACAGTGTATAGGTAAGTGTTCAGTAATATCTCAGCTGGTTTGCTTGAGTCACAGGAATCCGTTCTGCAAAAGACTTATATCATCCATCTCTCACTGTGTGACACCGTGGAGTAATAAAATCAACTTAATCCGTGTTATATTCTTGAACGATATTGTTCAATTTTGAGCCAACAGTAGTTACATTTATATCTTAGCAGGGAACAATGACGAATCACAATTTAACTGCCACATGCTTCCAGCACACATACTATCATTTGTAAAAGAGCTTTTCACTCTTTTACACATTCACCTCTTTCATGGCTTTTTAACACTGAACTCTGGTCAACATAATGTGGCTTTTGTTGACATGAAGTTACAGAAGAGACTCTTGCATGCTGACCTGAATACAGACTTCTACAAAGTAATGCAAAGTATGTAAATGTATAAAACATAAAATATGTGATTGCACAGGTATTCGTCCCCTTTAATTCAGTATTTAGTAGATGCACCTTTGGCTGCAGTTACATCATTAAGCCTTGTGTGGATACGTCTCAGTCAGCCTTGCACATCTGAACACTGCAAGCTCTGTGAGGATCTTGAGCAAGTCCATCCACAAATTCGTACCTTCTTGCTTGGTGTGTTTGTTCGCTTTCATGGTGTAGTTATAGCCAAGAGTACTGATTAGTCAGTGACTGGACCTTCCAGATACAGATGTTTTTATACTACAATATTTTGAGACACATTCACTTCAGATGATCTCCATTTCACTAATTGTGTGTGACCTCTAGCACAAACTGGCTGCAACTGTGTTGAATTAGGTGAGTCTTTTTCAGGGGGTGAATACTTACACAATCACAGTATCTGTTTTCATTTTGACATGAAAGTATTTTTTGTAAATTCTTTTCAATAAAGCCAAAGTTGATCACAATTTAATGTTGAAAAGCAATTAAAAAGGGGTGTAAAATGTTTCATAGACACTGAAACTTCAGAATTCGATACATATATATACATAGTTTCTCTCTGAACTATGTCTTTGTGCAAAAACACATATTCAGGCCAACAGGTAACAAACCCAGAACCTTCTTGCTGTCAGTCAACGGTTGCTAATAAAGGAACACGTGGTTATATTGGTTCTTTCTTTTCCCTCAGATGAAAAAGCCTGCCTTCCACCAACTGTCCCCAATGGAAAATACTCAGAAAACCGAAATGGTTGGTATGCAGAGCACCGTGGCATTAAAGTGACATGTCATGATGGATATGAACTCCAAGGCCAGTCTGACAGAGGCAGATGTATAAATGGAACATGGCCCTCTTTGCCTGTTTGTGAGAGTAAGTCTGTCAGATGTGCAGATTTGAATTTCCAGCAACTACCCGATGTAGGCACTCATGTAAGCGTCTCCACCTTCTTATTTATTTATTTTCTTTCTTTTTCACAGAAAGTCTCGATGCATGCGATGAGCCTCCTCAAATCCCCCATGCAGTCATCATTGGTCTGGGACACCAGGAGGTGTTTGCTGCATATTCCAGGGTGCTGTATGAATGTGAAAGTGGATATACAACCGACGGAACAACCATCCAAACCTCTGTCTTTTGCTCCGCTGGAAACTGGACTGGAATCCCATCGTGTGGTGAGTGGACAGTAGATTGAGATATGCTGCAGTAAAAATAATAATAATAATGTCCTCCAGCATTTCCCTAAACTTTGCTGCATTCATTCTACCCTCTACCTTTATAAGGCTTTCAGGACCCGCTGAGAAGCATCCTCGCAGCATGATGCTGCCACCTCCATGCTTAAAAAATATAAAATATATTAAGAATATACTTTAAATATATATTAATCTTTGTGATAACATCATAACCACCTGGAGCTTTTCTAAAAATCTTGATAGAGTTCCTACATTTACTGAGCACTTGCTGGCAGCTCTTTCTTCACTCCAATTCATCCCAATTGGTCAAAGAGCCTTTACAGAGCCTGGAGGTGTGTTTTGACTCGCTGTCCTGATTCATAATGACTCTTCTGAGCAGCTGATGTTAAGATGTGTCTGCTGTCTGAAGCTCTAATCTGATCTTGCTTCCCTTAAGGCTGTGATGAAGTGTTTCATTTTTGGCGTAGTGTTTGATGGTTTCTACGACTGCACGTGAAGAACCTTTCAAAGTTCTTGAATGTTTTTTTCTGGACAGACTGACCTCTATGTCTCAAAGTAATGATGGACTGTAGTTTCTCTATTCTTAGCTACACAGTTCTTGTCATAATATGGATTACAACAGTCGGTGAAGACTAGATCCGTTTGCTGAATACCAATGCTATCTCGACACGACACAACTGATGATCTCAAACCCATTAAAAAGAAAAGAAATCCCAACATTTAACTTTTGACCAGACCAACACGTTGACTAAAAACCATTCCAGTCCAGGTGACGAATTCTTGAAGTTGGTTAACATTTTGCTATGGGCAAAACTGTCATTAATGCCCCTCTGAGGAGTACATCATCAGTAATGTTCCACAATGTAGAAGCCAGTGAAAACAAAGAATGTGTATTCGTGGATATCTTTATGTTGTCCTCATGTTTTTTTCTGTCTATTTTGTGCAGTGTTCTTCTGTGTCATTCAGCCTGATGCCAAATATGCTCGGCAAGGTATTGAAGTACCTGAAACGCAATATTTAATGAGAGGACTGACGAAGAATGTTCCGTGTCCTCAGTGGCGAGGCTACTATTCCATTTTTGAATGTACTTACAGAGGAATAACTTACACAAGCTGTAAGTATATTAGAGAGCTCTTTACATTCTCACTTAACCTTTTCAACCTTTTTATTGGTTACACTGTATATGATGTCTGATTTACTGCAAATAAGGTTATTATGGATCAGTCTAGTCCATTTTCCTGTGTAGGTAAAATCTTAAAGAAATCAAACTTCAGTGACACTGATTTTGTTTTAAATAAGCTACTTGCTTAAATATTCACTGCTGTGCTGCTTCTGTTGGATCATTTTCAGGTTGTCACGAACATACCATTAATACAGTAAGTGTTACTCTTGGACTTATTTACGAATTACCGTATTATTAAATTGCTTATTATATTGCTTAAGTTGTAAATTTCCAGTAAAATGTTTACTGCCTGTGTTTTAATCAGGGACAGTGCTACTGAAGCAGAGCAGAGGAACTGCGGTCTTCTGGTTCGCTCACCACCAACTGACAGCAAGGTGGAAACTTGGAAGCAGAAAACAACAAAGCAACTCAAAAAATGTCAGATTTGTTTTTCTCTTTTTTTTCCCTTTCAGCTTCATGCTCACATTGATTGTTCTTCTACGGTCAGCTTGTCTGTACCTCCTGATGCTCTAACAACATCCTCACTACATTGAATACATTAATAAAGGGCATATGGCTGACAGTAGTCTGAATAAAATGTTTCAACGGTGATGTTTGCTTTGTTTTGTCTACAACTTGTCAAATGTAGTCCTTCCACTGAATATGGCTGCATTCTTTATATAACTTTAGTTATTGTTCACACACATTACATTTTTGAATGAGCCTTTTTTTAATTTTTTGCAGAGGATGTTTGTATATTTCTTTGTGTCATTTCATAAATCCAAAATACTGTCAACAACCAGAAAACAATCCGCTTTCACTGTGTTTTAGGAGTAAGATGTCAGGCTTTATAAGTTAGGATATGAATGATAAAAAAAACAAACCCTTCAGTAAGAACCAACAGAATATATACAGGACTAAAACTGGAGAGTTTGGTGTATGTAGCTACTAAAGTGGTTCAGAGCGTGAGGGGGATTCATTACATCAAGACCATGTTGTTTCGTGTCACATGTTTTGAAAAAGAAAAGTGAAGAATTGTAGTAAAATAAACTCCTTTGTGTATTTTGGATGTCGTCGTTTCAAATTTCAGACGTGCAAAATAGCCGAAAATCTCAAAATTGACCAGCGCAAGAAAAAAAGATAACATAAGATAAGACACATTACAGCAGCTGGATACAAACGAAGCATGAAATAAACATGACAAGAAATACAAAAGTATAATAAAGACACAAATAAAACATAATAAAGACGATGTACACCTTCCACATATATAGATATGGCATGATGGATGATTGTACCTAAATTGTAGGAGACACATGGTGTCTATAATTGTACTTAAAAGTTACAAACACTGAACATTGTGTTATTGCAATTTAGGAGTCACAGAGAGAAACAGTGTCTCACATTAATGGCTTTTAAATTTTTCTTATGTATCCAATTCTACGCCACAATGCACTGCTTTTACCCTAAGAACTGCTTCAGTTTAACTCAAACACATAAAGGAAGTCTGGCCCACAGAGCAGCAGCAGGAGCTCTGACTGTCTGTCTGCTGGGTGAGCAGTGTGTGATCAGTTTATAATCCATTTATTGTACAGGCATGTTTCACATTTTGTCTTGTAGGAAAAGCACTGGAGTTACTGATGACATGAACTATGGCTGGAGCCACGATGCAGAGCACATGACGGTCCAGCAGGTGGCGATCAGAGACCGAGGTGGAAGTCAAACGCAAATCAAATGAGCACACAGTGAACACACCAAGACTCAAGAGTGAATATTAATCATGATCTGGTGCCTATTTTGATTTAACGATTCAGACCTTACAGGAAGTCTCTGTCCTTTGATGGGGCTGCGCTTTGCGATTTCATAATGCTGACCTCTGATCACCTCTGATCACAGCTGTCCGGGAAATCCCTTCAATACCTGGACTGCAAACAAAGTGGTAGATTTTGTGCCAAAAGCATTTTCTGAGAAGTTAAAGGACAAATGAATAACTGTGGGCATTTTTTAAACACAGAAACAAAAGACAAATAACCAAAGCAGTGTTTCTTGACGATTATTAAACCTCATTTTATAGAGATGTGTGTCAAAGTCAGAAAAACGGTTTGAAAATTCACAGCAAATGAAGTAATGACGGTAAATAATGCTGATCAGTGTGTTTTAAATTTGTGAAACCTCGTTTAAGCAAGATGCAATCTATAAAATGTGATTAGAGCACATGAGGCCTGCTTGCACACTGTTTGTTGGCTTCGGCATGATGACAGTTACTCAGCGTAATGTTTACTATTTCTTAACCTCTTAGCTCAACAATTATTAACCAGCTCACCTCTAAACAAGGCTCCTAACTCAGCTTTGTTGTGGTGATTTGCTTCCTGGCGAAATGTGCGTGAGGTGTCTTGGATTCGTTCTCTTGCTGTGGTTCCCTGGAGTGCTTCATGGTAAGAGCTTTACATTTTGCCACGCAGACAGACATATCAGTTTGGGGAATGTGCATCTGGTGTGAACTGTTGTTTCTTCATTGTGTTTCAGCACAAAGTTCAGACCAGCCGTGTCCTGCTCCTCTCCTCAATGAGGGGTATTTAGTCCCCAAACAGGGGACGTATCCTCATGAAACAACGCTGAGTTACGCCTGTAATGAGGGTCATAAACCAGCAGTAGGGGGCTGGTGGGCAACAAGCACATGTGAAAATGGCCAATGGTCCCATCGGCCACAATGTATAAGTAAGTGTCTTATAAATATCTTATTCTGAGAGTTTATAGAGATATTTAAATACAAGGTGTGCTGTTAAGAAATAATGGTATCAGTCATCTCAGATGTGCAAAACAAACTGAAAATGGGTGCATAGATTTGAGCAAAAGAGAATGACTGCAGATTATCAGATATAAAATGGAGTTTTTATTTCTACGTAGTGATGCTGCTCATTTTGGCTTCATGGGTCTGGTGTCTAAATGTAAAAAATATGAACGATAAGATGGCAGCATAGAACTAAAGTTGTCTAGATACTTATGGAGTATTCAAGTCTGCTAAAAAAAAATCTGTTAAAGGTTTAACTCCGAATGTCTTTGAGGAACACCAGCATGTTTGGGAACATTACTCATCCCGCAGCTTTGAGAAAATCCAGATTACATATCAACACGTGTAGCTTGATTGATAATGGTGTGCTGTGACTTCTAGTAGAGATCTGTTGTGCTGGTTTTTTTTTTTTGTTTGTTTTTTGTTTGTTTTTTTTTTAAACAAAATTTGTCAAAAACTGTTACAAATCCCCATTGGTATGAATGGAAAGTCGGTCAGACAACGGCCAAACCCTGCCACCTTTGGAACCCAGTAGCTCTGGCATATTTTACATGAGAAACGTCATTCAAAGTTTAAACACGTCACAAGGCTTTGAATATTACTTGTCTAAATCCGTGTTTTCATATCTTTTACGGTTTTTACGCAGCCACAGTTTAAGTTTTAAGAATTTTTTAAAAAATCCATAATCTTGACCAAAATCATTTTTTGAGAAAAATGTGCAGTTTATCTTTTTCTCCTTCTCACAATTTGTAGGTATTTCTTCTTTCACCCAGTGTGAGTCTCACTATTGTAGGACTTCTTTTTTCATAAATCACCTCTGTGAACAAAGTGCACTGACCAAAATTCTCACTGACTCCCATTATATCTCCACTCCAAAACAAGATGCTTCACACGGTGAAAGAATTGTTTCAGTACGACTTATAGTTTCTGAGCTGTGAGAATTTGTTTGAGGGGATGATCCTTAGTCTGCCTGTCTGCTCCTCTCTCTGCTGTGCTCATTGCGAGCCACCAGTGACTCACAGCTGATTGGCTGATTGAACTATACTTTCAAAGTAAAAGCTCAAAGATGTTAAAAGGCACTGATCAGGGTGATGGTGAAACATGCTAGCTTTTTTAAATAAAATGTGCTTATACAGATGATATCTTGTGTATAATAATAGCAGGACATATTAACCAGCAAAAGCTGCACTGGCACACTTAACATTTCTTCAGAAATGTTCTAGTTGATTTAGAATATTTCCTTCAGGGTTTTCAAATACCAGGTTTAGGGCTCCCACAAGGGGTCGCAAGATGAATCTACTTTCACAGTTACATTTGTTTTGTTCTGTAATCTTTACTTCTGCACTGAAAAGGAAACATTACTCTTAAACTGAACTATTTTATACAATATTACATGAGAGGCCGCATGCAGCTATTATTATTATTATTAAATTATTATTAAATTAGTTTATTTGAAAGGGGACCGTGCAATTTCATAAAACACGTGGTTAAACATGGTTAAAAAAGCCAGAATTAGCCAGAAGGCTATTTTTCATCTGTAGTCCCCTGGCCCTGATGTAAAAGAGCACTAAAATACATCTACATGAAAAAAAAAAAGGTTAATACATATGATAAAGATCCTTCAGATAACAATTACAACATATAGACAACACATATAACAACCTGTTAAAGGAGCAAAATATGTACAATGTTATAGCTAAAATCATACATGTTTAGAAAGTCTGAAAGAGTTGACTGCAGCTCTGCCTTTTTCTTCCTCAGATGAAAAAGCCTGCATTTCACCAACTATTCCCAATGCACAAACCTCTGACAACTCAAACAGTTGGTATGAGGAGGGACGCATATTATCTATAACATGTAACAAAGGATATGAACCTAAAGACCCCACAGTGAGCTGTGTGAATGGATCATGGAGCTCTGCACCAGCCTGTGAGAGTAAGTCTGTGAGATGTGTTACTCCAATTATCTGCAGAGCAAAATTTCCTCGTCCTATTCGTGATTTATTTTCTTATTTACAGGAAGTCCCGATGCATGTGATGGGCCTCCTAAAATCCCCCATGCAGTCATCACTGGTCTGGCGTACCAGGAGGTGTTTGTTGCCGGTTCTAGAGTGCAGTATGAATGTGAAGATGGATACACAACAGAGGGAACAAACACCCAAAAATCCATCGTTTGCTCATCTGGGAACTGGAGTGAAGGTCCAACATGCAGTAAGTGGACAATATGTAGAGATATACAATGATGATGATCACTATGTTAATATATTACCAATAAGTCACATGATGCCTTTTAGTTTTTTAATTTGAAGGTGTTTTATTTCTACATGTAAAGCACTTTGTGTTACATGTTGTATGGAAAGTGCTCTACAAATAAAATGTGATTTGATTTCATTTGAATATTGTATGTAATTTAAAATCAATTTTCTGTCTTTGTGGATGTAAATCTAGATTTAAGTTGAGGTAACTTAGTGAAATTGGCTTCAGTTTTTCTTCACCTTGAGTTCATTTTTAGTCTTGACATCAAGAAGAAGCTTGAAAAAGGGCTGAGAGAAGAGCTAGAAAAGATGTGAGAGTGAAAAGAGTAGTCCCAGTTGTGATTAGAGCACTCTCAGGGGAGTGACTTCAGCATTTTCCTGGAGCAACATCTGAGATCTAAGATATTATGCACCCTCAGGCCCCCCAGGCCTCTGGTGGACCCGAGTTTGAAAGAGACATAAGACGCCTGCAAGGGCAAGTGGATTAAAACTGTAGAGTAAGACCTGGAATGGTGCCAGATGTTGGCCACAGCTGGAGGGTTTTTATGAGTCAGCAACTGCACCTGCTATGTCGAGTAAGATGAAAGTCAGAACTTAGGCTACACCTCAGATATGTGTCGTTAGCTTTCCAAGTGTTTATTAGAACTGTGTTTGGTAACCAGATGCCACCTACAACTCATGTGAAAGTGGCTTTTATGTCCATGTATGGAATATGATGGGGAAATGATCATATGTACTGAAAAAACATGTATGACTATTTTTAAAAAAATCCACAGGGCTGAGTGAATCTACCTGTGGCAGATAGATCGAGATTTCACCAAGCTTGTCGAGGCTCAGATGAAATTAAATTGTAAAAAAGAAGGAGACTCTCCTCCAAAAAAGGAGGTGCATCAGGAGCCCAGTTTTAGTTCACTCCTGGGAGCTGTTTGGGTTGGCTTTTGCAATGGAGTTTGCCATCTCCAGTGATTTTTTTTTATTTAACATCTTTTTTTGAAACTGGGTATTTATGAATATAATAACAACTGATTACTACAATTCAGTGAGCTGAGTATATTTTTGGACCAACAGAACTTTGTTGGTGTTTCATTACATACATAAACCAGAGACACCATATCTGCCAGCATCGGTACAAGATCTGTGTTTTAGGAAGGTTTTGATTTACAATATTATTAATTAAGAATATAATGTACTGATGGAGAATTCAATTGCCTATAGCAAGGATAACCTCACTATTTTTTAATCTATTTTCAAGTATGATGTAGGAAATGTTGAGATAGTCTGCAGTAGATCAACAAAAACAAGATCCCAAAGCGATAGCTGACTGGTGTGTCTGCTTTATGTCTTGCAGGATCTCCTACCAGCTCTGGATCAGATGGTGGAGGAAATGACCAGTACTTTGCACCAGGTCAGTAAAGACACTCATTTCTTCTTTTGCATTATGTATGACAGATTATATCTCAACTAATCAGGGCCTTTGATTGGGATGTAATAATTTTTCATCGTTTGCTGACCACTTACAAAGCCGAGTGAACAGTGAAGGGTCTCACCATCTTCACTGAGGGATTTCTGGGGTACAGGTCTACCAGTGAGGCTGAGGAAATCAAAATGTGGGGTGAAATGTTACGTTGATTAACTCCACAGTGACAGCTTGCCACATTCATGAACTTTTCTATTTTTGCATTTCAGTTGTCGACTGTGGAAACTTCCCCGTGGTTCCAAATGGTTTTCTTGCGCAAACTGAGCGATTACATTTGAAATACCAGTGTGGAGATTTGTTCAAACTAGTGGGTCCGGATACAGTGATGTGTTTCAGAGGTGGCACCTGGTCTGAAGTGCCCACCTGCAAAGGTACAGACAACTACGTAACAGCTTTTATTCCAAAGATTTGCAAGGTGGTGGGGAGAAATGTGCATTTATTTGTCATGTTTTTTTTTGTTTCTTCTGTGCAGATGACTTCTGTTATGTAGACACCAATGCATATTCTCTGTTAAAATCTGTTGGAATTAAATACGTAAAAGAAGGTGAGAGTGAGAATTTGGAATGTGAGGACCTCTGGTGGACGGATCACTTTTCTGTGGCGAAGTGCACTGATGGAAAAATGACATTCTCCAGATGTAAGTATCACTTTACGCCCTTAAGAAAGACTGACAGGAAATGAAATCCAACTATCAGAATGTCTACGGCAACATTACTTGTGATGCTGCAGGAGCACGAACACTGCAGTGTCGATTTTCTTTGACAAGTGCATAAAATACTCACCGCTGTGCTTCTATATGACTGTTCACAGGTTGCAACAGGTTTCAACTAACTGTGGTGAGTGTTTGTCTGTGATTTAAAAAACACTGATACCATTCATACTGCGCTCATTTGGAAGGGTCTTGAGTCACTGCTCTATACTCATGTTTACATCTACATTCAGCCTTATTTCTAAGTTTTACTATCATTGTTCATCTAACCTCTGTCTTGTAACTAGGGTTCCTGCTAAGGCTGAATCACAAAGGCGAAGATACGGCTGCTGTTGGAAGCATGGAAGCTCCTGAGAGACAAATGAGTTATGATAATACTCCCACATTTTATGCTGAGTTTTCATTTTGACCTATAAATACATACAGCACACAACAGAAGTGAGTACACCCCTGTGTAATATAATGCAAATGTCAAATTCCATGTTGTATTTGCATGACTTCTAGGTTGAACAGTGTTGTATTAATGTACTCTACTTGTTTACCTATGTAAAATATGAAATTTAAAATAATACAGGCCCTACAGTGGAAACTCAATGCAATAATAGTCAGTCAGTCAGATTTTTGGCGACAGACTTGATCCTCCTTGATACTCAATACTTGGTAATGCTGAAATGTTCCTCTTCTGCCAACATTCTGCAGTCTGGGAGTCATTATGTCAGGATTGTTTTGGTACATCCACAGATATCCATGCTGCCATCTGTAGCTGTCATTTCCTCTTGTGCACTAATATAGGCCCATATCATCGCAGTGCTTCACTGTCAGGACTATGCATTCACTGTGGTAATCCCAGCCAGACTCACACCGAACATGCTCGACCCATCTGACCTAAACAAATTCTCCTTGGTGTGCTCCCAACAACCACCGGCTGTTTTTTTAATGCCGAACCCCAGGAAAGGGTGTTTTTCTTGAACGCCATCCATAAAGGCCGATGCAAGATGATTTTATACACTGAGCTGTCACAGAAACTCCAGTGAAAATTCCTGTGCCTTGTCTTGAACATCTGTTTTTTAGATCTGGATTCTACAAGAAGTTTAAATGTCCGTGGCATCATTCTAGGAGGATGACCACTGCAGCTCTGATCAGTGGTGCTATTGCTCATTTTATGCCTCATGATTACAGCTGCAACTGTATTCCCACAGACTTTTAGTTGGCCATCAACCTCCCTGCAGGGCTTTCCATCTTTGCGATCACAATTTTCAGTTCTTCTGGCAATTCTTTTCCATGTGGAGCCACGATGACAACATAGCCCACAGGTCAAAAACTGAGGAAGTTCTGAAGTTTATGGGTCATTTTTAAATAATTGGATGTCCCATGTGTACCGGTCAGTTCACTTGTCTTTCGACTTTGACGCCTGTATTTTAAATATTTTCTTTCTGATGTATTCGTTTTTGATTTTTCATTACAGGAGTTACTTCACTGTTCATCCTTTTAAAATGAGATACGACCTGGAATCAGTGACATTTCAATGATTTGATCGGGGGGTGTGCTCACGTCTGCTGTATACTCTATATAATATGTTGGTCTGTGCTCCAAGCTGTGAAAAATAAATCAGCTGATAAATGTGGACTAACATGAATAAAGTCCTCAGATGGGATTTCAACAATTGTCTGATGAGTTTTTGCGTTTAAAGTGTGTCTCAAAAACAATCCATCTGTTCATTGTCTATACTCTGTTGTCCTGTTCATGGCCACAGGTGAATGGAGGTTTTTGCAGATGTTGTAAATCCAGGAGCTGCCTGTCTGTCACAGGGCTACAAACCCACACAGGTCACTGCTTTCACTTTAAATTTTATTGATCACAACACACCACTGATTCAGAATGTGAAGAATCTCCAGGACAGAAGTATTCCCCAAATAACAAAATGTTATGTCAGCACGTTTTATGTGCCTTTTGCATTTTTCTTTTAAGTGAGATTCTTTCACACATACATAGCTTCAAATGATCTTTGTACTCATGCGTACGCTGCATGAAGAAGAAAATCCTTCCAGCAAACCCCAAGCTTTTGTGTAACAGGTTGTACAGGCTTTGCACAAATTACAGTGTAAGTTAAGGCCACAGTTGAAGTTTCCTCCAGCCAGTATTACAAGGCCGCCATTAATGATTCTTCTTACGATCAAATAACCAGTAGATATTTATTTGATGAACCAAAGTGAACTAATCAGAAGCCAGAACCACTAAATGACGGCTTGTTTTCCTGAAAAAACTACCTGATTTATCAATTTATCAAAACTGTCAAATACTTTTTTTTAGCAATTAAGTAAAAAGACAGTTACATCGGTGCTAATACAAAACAACAATACAAAGTGGAGAACATGCTGTGACACTAAAATTTCCACTAAGATTCATGACTCATATTGATGTGAAGCAGCAGCCTGAAGAAAAAACACACTTAAGTAAAGTTGAAAAGAGACAGGCCTGATTTTAAGAGTTATCATCTTTCTAAGCTTTAATTAAATCCAGACTGGTCTTCTTCCTGAATATGCCACACAAATGCATTCACATTAGTGACAAATACACGTGAGCTTACTGTGAGATTCATGAATGTCAAATAAGGCGCCACATTTTATCAAGTGCCAAATAAACAAGTGCAGATATGTGTGAGGTGAGGCTAATAAATGATGAGGCTAAAGTCGTAATTCATGTTTGTTCATTTAAATTTGATTTAATTTGATTGTATTTATTTCAAGTGAACTAAAATTTTCAGGGGTTGTTTGTGCTCACCCATTGGTCAATGTGTACCATGTGGTTTAGGCACGCAGTGGTTTAAAATACATAGGCTATTTCATAGCAGCACCTCATATTTTTATATTTTGACTCCAATGATTTCACTTGTACTCCTTCTCCACCTAGCTGGTTCCAGTGCTAGTTCAGAGCCAGTGCCTGACTTAGCACCAGTTTTTTGTGTTTGTATCACCTAAGCACCGGCTCCAGGTGTTAAAAACTGGTGCTTAGCAAGCACCAACTCTTTGCTGGGGCAGAGCTAAGCGCTGAGTACGTCAGGGGCTGGGGGCGGGGTTATTGTGACCACCGATCAACGGTGGAAAGGGACACACAAGCAGTAATTTGTATCTTTTTCACCAGGATGTCTGCGGTCTGATCGCAGATGTATTGGAATGACTCCTGGGACACACGGAAGTTTTGCACACACTGTTATGCGCTGAAATCCGGTACAATTGTGTCCCACCAGTAGCACAATCGCAGATGTGCCCAAGCAACACTCGACCTCCGCCTCACGGACCTTCGTCTGATCTTTTTATTTTTAAAGACATTCGTTAAAAAATGTTAAAATAACCTTATTGTCCACCTCAGTGAAAACTTGTCTTTGGTTTACCATCACATTCACAAAGTCACAGTCGAACAACAAAATGACAGTCCACAATAAATATCAATAAAATATATTAATGTGCTGCATGCTCCACTAGCGCTTTTTCATTAGGCTGACTGCGTTAGGGACAAATCCATGTTTATCTTTATAGAGATAAACATATCATCAACTTATTGCGTTTGTTTAACTGCTATGTAATGGATGCAAGCGTAGTCCTTTTATGGTGACACAATGGTGTGGCTTCAACTTGGCTCCTTAGGAGGAACGAGATTCTAACCCACTAAGCACCAGCACCAGCACCAAACTAGCACCTGGTTCTTCTAGGTGGAAAGGGGGTAATGGAGGTCAGTGATAAAGTCTTAAAATGTTAATCTACTGCACAGGTCAAATACTGTAGCATCTGTCAGTCCCATTACATTTCTGTATTGTTTGTTGTGCTGTGCCTTAAGTCTTGATTTGTGGCTGAGGAGTGTCAGTGAGTGTGATCAGAGTTGGAGATGTTCTGCACAGACGAAGCTGAATCCAGGCCCAGCAGAGTTCCCAGGTATGACTGCTCTCGAGGGTCCAGCATCTGATCGGGCCTCACAGGGTGGACGATGTTGGCAGGCTGAGGGGTGAGGGTGTACTTCTCTAGGAAGGCCAGGTCTGTAGCTGCCTGGTAGCCAGAGTTCTGCTGCTGTCCTTGAGCCTGCATGCTGACATGGCTGTGAGTCTGGGAGGAGAGAGACGAGGCTCTGTGAGCGTTCAAGTCGCCCTGCGCTCCTCCAGCCATCTGGACAGGAACTAAAGAGACAGGGACGCAGGCATCTGTGGAGGTCGGGGTAGTCTGGAGGGTTGATTTTGGTTCAGTGTGGTACGCTTTGGAGGTTTCCTCGAAGGGAATGGAGACTATTTTGTCCTCGTTAATTGTGCTGAGAGGCTGCTCAGTGTAGCGGGCGCTGTGCACGTGGTCCACATGGTACTTGAGCTTGTCTTTTCTCTTAAAAGTGGCGCTGCAATGAGGACAGTTAAATGGACGAGCGTCTGAGTGGATCACCATGTGTTTTGTTAAGGTCTTCTTAATCCGAAATGTCTGATGGCACTCAGGACATCTGTGAGGTTTCTCGCCTGTGACACAGAATACGGGAAAATTACACTCTGAGTAATTTCTACTGTCTCTTGCTCTAAAGCATAATAACAGGTAAAGTCTTGAATATCTTCACACGCCAAAGGAATATGTAGAAAGCTCTGGTAACAGCAATACTCAATATCTAAAGAGTTTGATGGATGTGTTCCTTTCAGAACCAAAAAGTCAAGCTGTGCTGTTTTGTATTTTTGGTTTGAGAATGTTCACACTTTACTCTCCAGCCAAACTCATAGGAAATTACATAGCATTACATTGTCAAAGTCAACATCAAATCCTTTGTTTTGTAAACACAAAACATGTTATATGGTTTTAAAATATTCTAATGTTTAAGTTTGTTTTTCTACAGTAAGCATCCAAACACTTTAAATGTTATGTAGAAACACGTTATTTTAATGTCATTTTTACAGACTAATCAGGTCTGCATTTCAAAGCACATATAATGCTAATCATACATTTCTTCTGAATGGATCATTAACAGTTTTGTAATCAATCAATCCTTCGCAGACAAGGACGCAGCCCCTGAATTGAGACACAGCTCATATATATGTGCTGAGCTCAAACAGAAACCTTAACAAACCTAGCAGCAGTAACAGAGGAAAGTTAAGTTTAGCCAACAGTCAAATAAGACCACAATTGTTTCTAAAGCATATAGTCATCACTTTTCTGTTCTCATACATGTATTCAATGAAATACATTCATTCTGTTCTTCGTTTTCTTACCTGAGTGTGTCCTGAAGTGCATTTCTAGACTGGACTTTCCTTTAAACTCTTTCTTGCAAACCTCACACTGATGTACAGCAGTTTTATACCTGAGGGGGGAAAAAGTCGCATTAACAGAGGTAGAAAACAGAAACACTTAGAGGAAATAATTTTATCACTACAAAAAAAAGAGACTAATCCCGTGAATTTTAAAACATACTTCTGCCAAACTTTCTCTCCCAAATGAACACTTTTGTAGTGGACTGTCAGATGATCGTGCCGCCTGAAGCACTTGCCACATTCTTCACACTGGTGTGCTTTCTCACCTGTAATATACATAAGCAAACTTTAAATAAAAAACAACTGGAACACCATTTTCAGACAAACACAGAAGAATCCCTCTGCCGTCTCTCTCATGCTTACCAGAGTGAATCTTCTGATGTTTGGTCAGGTGATCGTGGCGTATGAAGGTTTTTCCACATTCGTCACACTCATAACGCTTGTCATCATGGTGGACTCTGAGGTGGAGCCTGTCCAAGGAACAGTTTGTTAAATATAGGCACATCTATCAATAAAACATCACCAAATGCTCTCTCTAAATCTCACTGGACCTACCTATAGGAGCTGCCATGGCGGAAACTTTGGCCACAAATACTACAGAGGTGAGGTTTCTCTCCACTGTGAATCCTCAAGTGCTCCATCAATGTTGTTCTACAAGGAGAAAACATAATTCAACAAGATTTCTGCAGCTCAGATTTTCAAAACAGAATAATAATAATAATAATAATCATATTATTAACACAGTGCACATTCAGGTAGATCATGAGCAGAAAGTTCAGGAACAGAGAAACGTACCTTTCCCTCACTGATTTCCCACAAACAAAGCAGGTCCATTTTCTTTTGCCTCCATGTGTGCACTCAATGTGCCTCTTTCTGTTGCCTGTGTCATTAAACTGACGGCCACAGATCTCACAGGGAAATGGGCCTGAGGACAAGAAATAACAAATTCCTTGTCCAGTCGCTTCAGTAACGTTACTAACTAATGTACATGCATTTGCAGCTGGTATAATTACACTGAAATCATTTTAAGGTTTTAAGGTGTTGTTTAAGATAGGCTGGGAACATTATATTTTACCTTCTGAATTTTCTCTAATTTAATATTTAATTTAAAGCTTTTACAGTAGCAACAAATGTATATTTTCATGGTACATTTCTCACCTAAGTGGTACTTCTCTTGGTGCTTCAGCCTTGCAAACCTGGATTTGAAGTATTCGTCACAGAAGGAGCATTTGAAAGGCCGGTCTTGCGTGTGAAGGATCATGTGCTCCTGCAGATGAGGTCTGCGGGTGAAGGTCTTCAAACAAATCTGGTTCAGAAAGTTCAAAAGTTATATACAGTCAAGATTTGTATAGTCTCAACAAATTATTATGAATTACCTGAATCTATTATTTCATTATAACGCCTCATATAAACACATTTGAAAGCTTATGCAACACAAAATACATTTCTATATATACTACTGTTAATAACAAATGAGTATTCTAAAACTGAAACTGATCCTTACAGCACACTTCCAGCCCTCACTCTTCCTTTTCCTCTTGGTGAGAAACTCTTGGATGTGGTCCGGATGAAACCTGGCAGCACAATGAAAATACGTGATTATACACAACTCAGCTAATGTCTTCATAGAGATCCAGCAGAGAATCAGTGCTGCACAAAGTATTTTGTTCAGAAAACCTAACCAGTACAATCAATCACTACAGCACAGTCAGTATGAAAGCATTCAACACTTTGACAAAATAATCACCATAGTCTGTGCTGATGCTGTTTCCACCATTTTGCAATAACACCGCCATTTTAAGTATAAAATGGTAGAATTACAGTCAAAGCAGCGGCTGGCAGCGTCTATAGGTGAACCACTTTTCCTCTAGCACCACCATGAGGCTAGACTTGATGTCCGTTTATAAAGTGTCTAAGTAATTATTTCTATTTCCTCCATTCTTCCTCTAAAATATTTTATAAAAACAACTAAAATGACTTCACATCTATGTGTAATTGGATGTGTAGAACAAGGGTTGTCAGCGAACAACATACTAGAGCTAGCTATTTTAAAAAACACAATGTCATATCTGAAGTTAAAATTCAGAAACCACCGATCGACACTGGATTCTGATCAGCTGGAAGTTCACTGTGCAGCCTCGCATGGCCAACTCTGTGAACCAGACTCCATATAGAAAGTAAAATGAATTGAATGTGGCCATGTCTTACCTCCTTACATGCTTGGCCAGGGTTTTCTTGCTGGCATGGAGTTTGTTGCAGAAGGGACATTTGTGCTCTTTCTTTTGGAAGGGAGCGTCGCTGGCGTGTTTCTTCTTGTGTACGGTCAGGTTGGACTTGGTGGAATAACGCTGAAGACAGATGTCACACTGGAACGGTTTCTCTCCTGTGTGCACTCGGGTGTGACTCTCATATTTCCCTAAAAATTGGCAGGAAAGGTGGATGAAGTGATAATATATTGTATCTGAGGCACTGCAGAGACATTAGCATAATCACAATCGATAAATGTGCTAAATGTTATAGGAAACTTGCTGTGTTTCTGAACAGGAAAAAGAGGAACCTATGCAGTTTTAATAGATGAATCTACTTAATGATTTTTGACATGGGTCCTTATTTAAAGGATCTCAGACTATCATCGGGAGTAAGGACACCCTAAACCTAAACACTGCTTTATTATAAAAGGTACTGTTAGTCAGAAATACAACACATAATTTCAAATTAAAATGTTTTATGGCTAAGAAATTAAGCTGTTTATGTTCTATTATACAAGGAAAGATTAAAAGAGTGTATCAAGAATATGACTGACATGCAGTCAGAGCGTGACCTAAACATGGTGTGTGTAGGGAAAAGCAACAAATATAACAATTTTACAGGCTGCAGAGGGAGGAGGTAAGAAGGAGAGGTGTGCAATGGGAAACATCTATTTAGATCTAGTTTCTCAGAGCTTCAAGATTTGTTTGCCTGTGATTACTCTAGAATACATACACAGTCGTAAACAAAAGTTTGCATACACTTAAGGTTTTAGATTGCTTTCCTGAAGCTCTGACTTAAACCCCATCAAGAACTTGTGGACCGTGATGAAGAAACCAGTCTGTGTCAGAAAGCCAACAAATTTGGTTGAATGGCACCAATTCTGTCAAGAGGAGTCGTCAAAGATACAACAAGAAGCTTGTGAACGGTTATCAAATGCACCTAGTTGAGATGAAAATGGCCAAAGGACATTTAATCAAATATTAGCTTTGCTGTATGTGTATTTTAGACCCAGCAGATTTTGTCATATATCTAAAAGTCCTATAATAAATCTATGAAAGAACCAAAATGCATGATTTTTTTTTTTTGGGACAAAGACACGTGTGTTTCAGGGAGTCTATCATAGAAAATTAAGAGTTATAGGAGTCATTGAAAGCCTAAGAACTGCCATGATGTACTTGGTCTCTACAAGTGACGACTGTAGTTCTGGGTGACAACAGAGTTGTTTTTTCAGGCAATAACAGAAAGCAGATCAAGATGGGAAAGATTTGGCATTGCTAAAATTTTATAAATAAAATAATGTTAACTTGAATTTACGGAAAACCAAATGACACCACAATTAAAGGATTGTAAGTCAGCTTTTCAGCACTAATGTGGTTTAAACTTGAAATAAAAGCTGCAATTTGTAAGAAAAGTATATATTTTTGTTTTACACAACATACAAATTAAATGTAATTTAAGTAGCCAAGTTGATATTTTGCTATGTCCTTTGTTTCTTATAGCTGCTGGTTGTCCCTGTATGTTAAATATGTTGGTAGGATGAAGGTTAAAGTCCATTCTCAAAGCAGACTTCAAGTCTCCACATTACACTTGTGTAGGAAGTCTCCTAGACCAGGACTGGCTTCCCCAAAAAACATGCAGGATAACCTTTATGACTTTAGTCATAGCAAGTTAAATTTTGAGAATAGAGGCTATTTTTGGTAAGATGACTGGCAACACAACTATCCCTCTACGACTGACACTCCAAGTGCAAGAGAAAGCATTAATGATAAGACTGATCATCTAGATCTTACTCCACCTGCACGGTCAAAGGTCTTGTCACATTTGGGACACTTGAGAGTCTTCTTGCTGGAGGTTTGGATGATGACCGGAGCCAGACCTTCTGGATAAACTGGACTCTGGTTGGAGCTTCCTGCTGCTGCTGTCACATGTACTTCCACCTGAACGGACTGTTGTTCCATCCTTTCTGCTTCTGAATCCGGCTGACTTACACTCCGGTCTGCTCCACAAACTTCAGTAACTTTCTTCTGGGCAACAATGTCTGTGCTCAGATCTCCTCCCTCTTCCTCCTCCTCGTCCTCATCCATTACATCGTCCCCCTCAGCTGGTTTAGACGCCACATTCAGTGTGGTCATCTGGGTTTTCACAACCACCTCTGCTGCTGCTGCTTCTGCTCTGCCTTCATTTTGCTGCCTTGATGATACAGTTCTTTGTTTTTCCTCAGGAGTGGCGACAGAGCATTCTGCATCATCTCTCTTGTATTTGGTGGGCGTTCTCTTCCGACGAGCTGATCTCCGTGTAGTAGCACTTCTCTGACCGGTC
Source organism: Dascyllus trimaculatus (assembly GCA_024666655.1). Taxonomy (NCBI): domain Eukaryota; kingdom Metazoa; phylum Chordata; class Actinopteri; family Pomacentridae; genus Dascyllus; species Dascyllus trimaculatus. The sequence goes on from CM045454.1 coordinate 19,030,054, forward strand.
GTCTTCACTTCTTCAGTTGAGGCTTCCTGCTGTTCATCAGTGTGAACCTCAGCTATGTCGTCCTGCAGGGAAGTTTCAGTGCTAAATCGGCGACTAAACGAGGTACACTTAACTTCAGGCAGGCTCTGGATGTCGGCGTCAGGTCCTGATGAGTCACTGGAGGTCACTTCCACCTTAGGAGATCCTCTTGTCTCAGCCTGGATTATATTTACAGGGTGGTGCTCTCCTTCTTCACACAGCAGCTTTAATATATCCATCATGTCCAGGAATCGTGCTGCTTCAGTCAGAGCCGGGAGCTCCGTCTCTGCAACGACGCACTCAGCTGTGTACAAAAAACCAAGCAGGTGCTGGAAAACAGAGTCCTCCACGTGGTCCAGAGTCACTTGTGTTGTTGCAGCAGGGTTCTTGGACAGCTCCGCATGGAAGTAGCTGCTCCCGTGGGCCAACACCACCTTGTGGGCGCTGTAGATCTTCCCACCCACAGACACTGACACGTCGCAGAACTTCTGCCGGGTCCGGTCCTCATTCAAGAACTTGAGGAGGTTGTGGCTGTGCCGCGACATCGTCAAGTGTCTGATGTGTGAGGCTGATTCTTGGACAGCTTCAGAAACTGCTGGAGAACTGGACCCCAGTGCAGTGGATGAGTCTGTAGCACATTCATTGGTGGCACTGACCTGCCTGCCACGTTTGGGACGCAGCATCGTACCGAGCTTCTTCTTCATCGCTGTGTCTGATGGGCAACCAAAAACACACAGAGTGAATATTAAACTAAGCCTGACTTCAATAAATATCACAAATTAAAATGCAATATCTGAGAGAAAAAAATGCAGTTATGTACACATTTTCCTCATATTTCTCAAACATACTAAGTACTGGGATTTGATCTGTGCTAGGAGAGCATGTAAACATAATTTGGAATGCATTGTTAGATTGCTCAAAGTGAATAATGTATTTTAAATAATTTGAATGACTCACTTGACAGCACTGTGAATGCACAATGAACTAGTTAAACAAAGGTCAGTTCAAGTTCACGTAATCAGGCTAATTCGATATAGGTTCAAGAAGTCAAAATAACTGTGTGTGCGTATTATTCTTAGACGATTTTCTGTAAGCTTCCATTTTTGGACTGACACTGTATAATAAAGTCAAATAATGTGCTATCACGCCGCTGAGTCTGTGGAAAAATCTTAGCTTTCTTGTCAGGTCAGTGTTACAGGAACTCTGGTTAAACAAAAACTCAGGCTTACCATGACAGTTAGCCTGCCCTGGACCCGTTTGGTTTGCAAGCAAAAGTTGGTAAAGTAACAAATTTTTGATGCTGAATTTGTTTTAAGAAACCAAAACAACCTGGAAGTAAGCCAGATTAACTGATATAAACATGGCTTATTTGGCAAACCTGCTTTATGGAACAAGCCCCCTGGAGTCACTCTGATGGAGATGTTTAGTTTGAAAAAAGATGAAGAGCAAATTTTTCCTTGACTTTTTATTTTCCACAACATCAAGACTGAGTGAAAACTTACAGTCAAAATGGTGAAAACCAGTAAACAAGATGAAAAGCCGACATTAGCTTGTATGTATGTTTAAGTTTGTGGATGAAATAATCTGGACAACGATCTCAAATAAGTACAACTATAAAACAATTTAAGAAAATGTACAGTAAGAAAAAAAATTCTTAAAAAATATAATTTTGTTCTTAGGGTTTCCTAAGATCCCTGTAAGCATAGGATTTGAAGCAAGTAGGAAACAGTGAGATATGACGTGAACAGACATGTAGCGGATAGAAATTCACCTTCATCCTACTGGTTTTCAGACATTACTTTAAGGTTTGCGATTTCTTATCATTTTTTGTAATTTATTTTCAATCAATAAATTAAACATGTGGGTATTTGGATTTACAGTTCCATAATACATTTGTTTTACTTTGTTACCTCGTAATAACTCATCTTAAAGTAAAAACGGCTCCAGAAAAGGCATTTTAACCCACTGTTTTCCCATAAATAACAGTAATGTAAATCTGCAATACTGCACAGAGCAGGGGTCAGCTAGTTTAAAAAACAAAAAAAGGTTGTTGCTGTTCAAGAGTTTCGACAAACTTTGGTTAGCATATAATACTGGATAGAGGTAATTTGTCCAGAAATAAAGTGCAACAAACTTAGTGGTTTGCTAGCTAAACCTGCTTAGCTAGCTAGCAAACTTTAGACAATGCTAACAAGCTAACAATTAGGCTAACTAAGTGTTTTGTTCAATAAGCTATTTACATTTCAACTAAACTACAACTACTTGTCAAATATATATTGCAGACTTAAAAGCATATCTCTATAAAGAATGTAACTGTATTATGATTAATTCCCCTTCAATGCTGTAATTGTAACTGAATAATTACTCAAATACTGTATTCTATATACCGTTACATGTATTCCGTTACCCCCAACACTGGTTGCGATTCACATTTTACAGGACTGTGAGGCTAAACAAACGACTTAGCATGTAAATGACCGTGACGTTAGTGATGTTATTACCAACACGAAGCTGACATTAGGTGGACATTGTGGTGAGAAGTTGCCATAAATAAAATAACTGTGCGTTAAAATGTGCACAATAATGACATACTGCGAGCGTTGAAAGGTATGTTTTTTTCCACTGACACGCAACAGTAAACTGCCTTTTGTTGTAAACACTGTACTCGGCACACAACAGAGGCCTAACGGAGACGTGGAATTTAAGTAGCTTTGAAACCAGACTGAAAATGAAGAGTCAAAACAGCTTCATTTGCAAATTCGCTCCCACCTCAAGGACCCCCACCATTATGCTGTATTCTGACGGTGGCCCCCCTCCGAGGAGAGTGTTGACAAACGACCTTTAATGTAACCCGGGAAGCTAACGTCTACGTCGACGCGTATTTTTAAAATCTTACCTTAGAAGGGCTGGAGGCGTTTAAAAAGCTAGATACGCCGTAGAAAACATGAGAAATATGGAAAATAAACGGAGGAATAATAATTTCCTGAATATCTGTAACACCCCAACAGAAATGTCCGACACCGAAACAAGCCGCTCTCTGATTGGCTGCTTCGGCTTTTGTCTCCGCAGAGCCGCAGAGCAGACTGAGGCGTCACCTCCGCTCTATCCTAAGGAACATTTGTTCTGTATTTTACAGAAATAATATTTTTTCTGGAGTTTCCAGTCTTAGACAATACACGCAAAAGTAACTATCTCAGTCTTTTTTAAATATCACATTATATTTGTGGAATTTTACGTCAAATTATGTGTTTTTCAAAGCTAGTAGCCTAGAATTTCTGTTATTGTAAAATAAAATATTAGTGCAATCAAACTGTCAAACTTTCATGAGACAAGTCAAGTTAGATTTATTTTTTTTACCACGTTGTGCCGAAATGCTTTCTAGTAGTGTAATAAGACTGGCATTTACGAATTTGCCGAGCAAGTGTAGATATAAGTTTAATCATCTACAGTATTATTATTTGAATTTGAATATTATGGTTATAACTCTTAAATTTCATATAAAATACAAATTTGCCTTAGTAAATGAAATATTAAAGTTAAGACCCTGCAATATTATATATTAATTAACCTTTCGACTTAAATTGTATGCCATACAGTTACTTCAGGAATCATAAGAATGTGGAGAGATATACATTTAGCATGGTCACTTATCTAAAAAGACATTGCTACACTTCCTTACATAATCCTATTTTTGAGTGGTAGAATATATAACGTGCTTTGGGGAAAAGCAGGGTTCTCGCCTTGCAAGTAACTTCCTAATATTAAAACAGCAAAAGTATTGTTTAAATGGATTCACAAAATCAACCCAGCAAAATATTTCCTTGAGAGATATAAACAGTGTTGTGTCTAATGGTTCAGATGAAAATATCTCACATGTTTTATACAAAGATTTTTAAAAGGAAAATAAAGGTAAATATTTTACATTACATCCTGCCACATCCACAAATGTAAATCCAGTTATTCTAAACCACTGACTAAGTGAATCTGTGGACACCATTAAATACTTAAAGAACTCTGAAGCTACGAGGACGGTGCTGCTACATATCTGGTATCTGACCTCTGACCTCTGACTGAAGGTGGTGCTCTGATTAAGTCTGTTTAGTGTTGTCTTGTCCTCTGTTACTATTGATTGGTCTTTGCTTATATCCCTCAGTCTTGTGTTGGTGCATCTTGTATTTGTATGTCATTGTATGTACCATTACCTTTAATAAAGTGTGAATTAAAACATAAGTACATCTTTACAGCAAGTAGCAGCACTGCAAAGTTGCAGCAGAGGAAACTGTTTCTGATGCACTTTTAAAGGTTAAGATGTTTAAAGAGTAATATTGTATATCATCAGCAAATATAAATCAAATTATCTCTTGTTTAGTGAAGTAAACACAAGCAGAAATTACATAAATAGCAAGATGAATGCATTTGAAACCACTATTAGTTAATTCTGTAATGCATGAAAAGTCACAAAAGCATCATGTGGTCTGACAGGTAACAGGATCCTTCCTTTAGCTTTTCGTTGTTGTTGTTTTTTACCGTACTACCACTTACTCTACAAATAACAACAATAAATGCTGTGTTGCTTATTAAATAAAATTTCTACATTCTATTAAAAAAGCCTAAAAGACTTGGCAGTTACAATATTAATAATATTGTAACTGCCATTAACCGCCAATAATATTATTATTAATAATAATAATAATAATAATAATATTGTAATGCATATTATAAATAATTTACTGGTACAGTTATAATAGTGTAACAGTGTCAGAAACCATTTGGGCTGCATGTCACTGTTTTGTTTAAGCTTTATGTACATTTTGTTTATCGTATAACTCTACCTACTTTCCCTTATGTAAGATTTTGAATGCAGAAAGTTAACTTGTACCTGACTATTTTTTAATTGCGGAAGCTGTGCACATCAATATTTTTATGCATGCTGTTATTTATTATCTATCGTTACATATCTTGCACTACACCTGACAATATAGATATCTTATCTTATATATGTGCAAATACACCAGCTCCATGCTCATATGCTGTAATACAATGAGAAACCTAGATCTTTTTATTTTCTTTAAATTTGTGTTTACCTTTTTTCATGGCCCATGGAACCATATTCTCTGCAATGACATGCCATTCGGAGTCACCGGAAAACCTGAACCGCACTCTTCAGAACTTAAGTAACGCTAAAAGATCAGATATTAATAGTTAACTCTTAAGACGGAATCACTTGTGATGCGAGGTTTTAATGGCAAAGATGCTTCCTAGATTAGAACCACTGTCCTCAGTTTACTTCATTTTAAAAATGGGCCTCGGTCCAGACAACTCCGGTCAGGACACACCCTGTAGATCACATGTGCGTAAACATGCACACATGCTTTTGTTGTCATGTCCATGTGTCAGTGTGTGTGTGTGTGTGTGAATTGTAGGATTATGTCCCCTTGCAGGAAAGTAAATTTCACTTGTACATCTGCTTTACCATTCGTGCCTAAACTCTCACTTCCTGGTGCTATCACTTACATAAGAGGACATGTCTAAGAAACATGTTTGAAGTCGCTCAGATTAGCCTGCTGGATGCACCCCTCCCTTCGCCAACACGTTTAATGTGTAAGACATTGTAAGTGCATTAGCTTAATCCCTCCTATCTGGCATGCAGCGATCGAAGCATTTCAGTGAAGCGTTCAGCGGCTGAGGTGAAGATGGAGCTGCACACACGAGTATTCTCTGCCTGTCTCTGACTTAAAATGCATATCTTGCTGATTATCTGATAATTTTGAATAGGACTTGTAAAGGACAATGTTGAGATTCAGCGCGCATGTGTGGATGCTGCTGTTGCTTTATGCAGGTAATGTTTGAATAAAGTATGTTTGTTTTCATCAGGCATTTTATCATAGGTTTTAGCCAGTATAGTTGCATCAGTGGGGTGATAATTAATGTATTTTTGCCTGATTGTCATCTCACATGGACATTGTCATATTTGGAAATGCTGGCTGAGGTGATCAACAAGTGTTTAGTAAAATACAATGCATAAGTTTGGACAGTTGCTTTATTTATTTATTTATTTTATGTCTAGATGGTTGGTTTGCTTTTCTGCATTTCTAAAATGTTCTAATGAATTGTAATCATCTGCAGGCACTTTGTTCGGTGAAGACATCAATGGATGTGATCAACAGCTATGCCAAAATGGTGGTGTGTGTGAGAGCCACAATGGAGGATTCAGATGCCTTTGCTCCCAGCAGAGCCTAAACGGGCGCCTATATGGTGGCGAGAACTGCACAGTCGCACTTTCAGGCTGTGATGACAACCAGTGTGAGAACGGAGGAATCTGCTCTCCGTTGCTCGTAGAAGATCATCACACTTACACTTGCATCTGCCTTGCAGGCTTCACAGGCTCCCAATGCCAAACTCCCACTGTCTTCTCCTTTGAGTCCCCAGGCTACATGTACATAGAGACCCAGCTGCTGGACCCAGAAGCTCCTCTTAATGTCACATTCAGCTTCAAGACAGACAGAGCCACTGGCACTCTCTTGCAGCGCAGAGTGGACAACCTGCTCCTCAGCATCGAGCTGATGGACGGGCACCTCTGCCTCCTCAGCCTCAGAGGTCAAGGTTCCAGCACCATGGTTCAAGAGCTCCCAGAGTATTTGTCCAACAACAAGTGGCACACGGTCGAAGCATCGCTGGGCGGTGTGGTCAGTCTCATCAGGTTGCTCTGCACTGAAGGAAGCTGCACCAAAGACTCCAGCACTGAAGTCCAGCTGCTTGAACAGGCCTCCAGTCTGCCTGAGCCTGGAGCTATTCGTCAGAGCCTCTTCTTTGGAGCAGTCGAGGGGAACTGGACTTTGGGCAGAGCGGTAGATGAAGCAGATCATCCAGCTGCTTTTCTCGGCTGCTTCAGAGATGTGTTTGTGGACTCACATCTGGTGCTGCCTGTTAAAGCGCCAGAAGATTCAGGCGTCCAGGCGAACATCACTGTGGGATGCAGTGACAAAGACAAATGTGACGAGAGTCCGTGTCAGAACCGAGGTCGCTGTGTGAGCCAGGGCTGGAGGAACTACATGTGTGAATGTCACAGGCCATATGAGGGAAACAACTGTGGCGAGGGTAAGACGTGAACTCACAGTAACACCACCACATGCCATTTCAAACGTCAGTGAGATTACCGATCTCAAAATGACTGGTTAGTTCTCAGTATTTCTTCTTATATTCTGCAATTTTCCCTGAGAAAATGTACTGACCACACAAAACCCTAAGGAAGAGCCATGTAAAATACTGTATAGCACATGAATAAGATGCATATTATAAATATATGGAAAAAATATATATATACAGTAAATAACGATACAATACATTATGACACAATAAAACTTCATGATTTCTGAAGGAAATTATTTTTGCAGATATTGCTCCGAAAACCAAATTCCCTGGAACCTACCTAAATAAGAAAATTAATGCCAAATAGAAATGCAATAAGATACAAGTATGAAAATAAAATGAGAAAGCTAAAATAATGCTATACAATAACAGATGGGAAGTAATAAAATGATATATCAGGAAAGTCCAGTGTTTTGTGGACATGTCCATCAACCCCGACCTCCTCCCTGCACAGTCCTTGTGGCTCTTTAACTACATTAACTCTCTCAAATCTTCTGCTCATAATTACTATGGCTGCTAGTTACAATGAATCATAAGTATGAGGTCACTTTTATGAAAGAAAGGTCTTAATCTGGAGCATAAAGTGATATTAAGAGCTTTTAAATAAAGTCTAGGTACCGAAAGTAAAATTCTTTTTTGGCTCATTTTACTTATAAAACAGTGAAATTATGATGTGTAAGAACTGATTCCCAACAGAAGAACATGAAGGTGATTTATGCAAATATTGATGTGTGGTGTTTAGCAATATTTCTTTAATTAATTCAACATATATACTTAACTGGCTAGATATAGACACTTTAAATACTGTGTGTGTTTGTGTGATCTCTGCATATTCACCTTGACAAATGACACCTCCGCTGGGTTTAGACAGGATCAGGTCGTGTCAAGTTCAGGCTCATTCGTGTCACTGCAGAAGTCTCAATGGGTGGCTTTCCCTGCAGGATAAAGTTAGTCAGTACGCTTTAAAGGAGCTTAAAGGAGCCAGTAGAAATAGCTCAGAGTCCAGCCAAATAGTCGTGCATATAGAAAGTATTCAGCGACACCTGCGGTGGGGATTAAGAAAACGTGGGGCGCAGGAACTGATGCATTCAACTTTGCCAAATCAGGGAGTCTTATTGACTTATGCCACCCTGAGGCATTTTCGTTGGTTGGCAGCCTCAGCTGCTTGTTCTGTCAATGAACAGAGAGTGTTGTCAAAATAAAATAGTTTCTAGTCCAAAAGATGGATAACTGCACAAAAACTGCAGATTTTATTTTGCTTAAAGGAAAACATTCTGTCTGGAAGAGGGTTAGGGGAAATGCTCCCAGCCAGGAAATAGTCCAACACTTTCTCCTTTAAAGATATAATGTGTTAATTAGCGAGCTTTAGAGGTGCAGGTAGATTCAATTTTAACTTCAGACAGAATCCAACTTGCTATTTAGAGACTTCAAGTTGAGGTCTTCATCTGCAGTAGTGTTATTCATCTTAACTTTAACTCCCAGTAAGGAAATGACTGAGTGTACTTCCTAAAACATTATGCTATTGTTTTAAAATGTACTTTTCTCCAGGTTTTGTTTGACTGTCTCTCTCACTTCTCTGCATCCATACAGAATATATCACTGCAAGGTTCGGCAGCAAAGACCAGGAGAGTTTAGCCGTATTCTCATTGGACGACGACCCAGGTGACTCTGTGATTATATCCATGTTCCTTCGCACCAGACAGTCCAGCGGCCTCCTCCTCATCCTGGCCAACAGCACCACCCAGTACCTCCGCCTGTGGCTGGAGGACGGCAGGGTTAAAGTTCAAGTTAACAACTTTGAGACCCTCGTCGGCCGGCGAGCGGTCAGTGACGGACATTTCCACCTGGTGACGTTGAAGCTGGACAGAATTGCGGCCACCTTGTTCCAGTCAGCCCAAAGCCAAGGCTTCATGCCCATTAGGCATGTGGACATCCATCCTGGAGACCTGGTTTTTGTTGGGGGACTTACAGACTCAAGGGCCTCTGCTTCATTTGGTGGCTACTTTAAGGGATGTGTGCAGGACCTGAGGATTAACAACAAACGCCTGCAGTTCTATCCAATAGCTGCTCCGGTGGAGTCGTACAGCCTACAGGTGCTCAAGGGTGTTGCAGAAGGATGCAGCAGCGACAACGCCTGTGCTGTGAGTTACATCGATTACGTTGTCTTAAAAGAACCACACACAATATCAAGCCTTATATCTGCAGTGAGGCCATTTCTTGATTAATTCATACTGTTTTCTTTACCTTAGATCAACCCCTGTCTCAATGGGGGAGTGTGTTACTCCATGTGGGACGACTTCATCTGCAACTGCCCCCCCAGCACTGCAGGCCAGCGCTGTGAGGAGGTGAAGTGGTGCGAGCTGTCTCCCTGTCCGGCCACTGCTGTTTGTCAGCCCCTCTCTCAAGGATTTGAGTGTAAGTGTCCTGTGATCACAACCTGGAGTTGCACTATTTCTGTCTTAGGAAGAACTTTGCCTTTAAAAAAAGACATGACCAGGAAACAATAAAGACTTTCTGAAAATGGGGTAGGCTATAAATAGTGTCAGCCAGAGATTCTATTCCTGTTCACACATAGAAACATTTCCAAAAGTGATAAATGCGTAAGCCTCATCTCAGTTTGTATCCGGGGAAGGGACTGTTTGCATCGCAGAGTTTATTCAGGGCAGTCAGCGGGGCAGCCACTGATTAATTACAGTGCTGCTGGTTACAGGAGGGAACAGAATTGAGGCAGAGTTCCTGCATGGGATTCCTCTAAGACGTGGTAATCCCTGGACAGATTAAGTCTACCGCCACATGCCTGGGGAACTTTATGATGACAGGTCTTCCTGGAGATGTCACATGAGGCGAGCTGTTGATCCTGAGTAGCTGCCAGTCCAATTGTGGCAGGTCACATGGGTCAGTGTTTTGTGGTGTGCAGTTACGCAGGCAAAAACAAACAGTTATGGTTTAAAGGTTCCTAAAAATAGTTTCCTAACTAGCTTTGAGCTTCCACTGATGGGTTACTGAATAAACACGTAGATTTCTTTTGCCAAAATGAGAACAGTTTGGTTATTTCACATTCGAGATTTCTGTCTTTGTCCATGGTTGACTTAGTTTAAATTGGGAAGGTCACAGATGGACACAGGTGATATCACACACTGCCATGCACCAATATGAACAGCTGTCATATCAAACCAAACACACACAGTCTGGACAGAGAAGATTAGTTAAGCTTTTGGGTATTAAATTTAAAGATAAACTCAGTGATTCTAATCCAATACACTTTTTGTCAGGTTCTATGAACATCTCCTCACGGTCCACTAGCTGTCTGCTTTGTGGACCGTGAGGAGGAACTGCAGGACACTGTGGCTTCACTGTAAAGTGTGATTAGAGATGCATGAAAACAATCTTCTGCTGGGTTTGGTTCAATGCAAGCATGTTTATATTACATGGCTGGACTGGATATGTATTGCAGATATATATATAATTCCGTTCTTCCTACTCAAAAACAACATTTCAGATATTTACATACTAATTTGTCATACAACAAATCAAAAAGTGCAAGAATCAGTTCCGCCATTTTTATGCAGGAAGCAGTATCTTCGGCTGTTTGTTGCTTTTATTTTGCTCAATGAAGCTGCCCTCCTATGACAAATGATGTCACATTTCTTTTGCATAGGTTTACAAACATCTTCAAATTAGCTGCAGATGTGAATAGTGGATATGTGCAAGTGAATGATGACTATTAATTTCAGTTTCCGATCTCTACTGTTTAATTGTGACTAGTCATATATCTAGTTTCAAATATATTTAATTCCCCTCTACTTAAGATCTACACTGTTCTTTTTCGATATTTTAGATTAAGTTTGACCTCATCAGAATCATGTAGATATCATAAACTGGATTTAAAACGGATAAAAATAATGCTGTATGTATCTCAAGCTGGAGTTCTGCCTGGTTAAAATGTAATTACAGATAGCTTGAATTAGAGTTTTGACTCAGCAAAACAACATTTAGTTATCTGTCGTTAGATCAGAAGCAACAGCAAGTCAGAGGCGGCTTGCTGATTACACATACTACGGCACCGTAACCATAGCTGCATATTTTATCATCATGTCAGAGAAGCCTTTGTGTAACTTTCGACCACAAGTCTTGACTGAACGAAGCTCTTTCTATCTATCCACCATAGCAGCTGCTATTACTTCTGCTAACACTGTTCAAATACTTTGCTGGACCATATATTCAATGAGAAGCCTGGCATGGGCAGAATCTTGCACAGTTTAGACTAGTCAAAACTGAGTTGCAGATACCGTTAAATCATTTTGAATAGTCAGAATGATGCCATGGATATCTGGACTACATAATTTTTATTAGTCACAATATAATCACAACTAGTCAAAATTATGATCTTTATATCTATAATTTTAATGCTGGAACGTCAAACTCAGCTATTGAACGTTAAAATGTCTTGAAAGTGTCAACCACACAGGGCAGTAACAGCCGCCCGCTATTAAAGGTGCAGTAGGCAGGTGTCTAGAAAGGAGAAATAAGCCTCTCCCACAAACAGACGCATGTGCATGTGATTCAAAGACACAAATAGTCATGCAGACAGTCACACTGGTGTTTGGCTCCTCGCAGGAATTGATCCTCACTCTGCTGAATGAAAGCTCACCATTAAACCTATTAATACATCATGCCCTCCTCCCACATTGGGCCTTGTTACTGTTTAGACTCCCTCACCTGATCAGCGCAAAAAGCCCCATGATTCGCTATAGTCTCCTGTCAGGGGAAAGAGTTTCTAAAGCCTGCACATGAAGCCAAGCAGAGGAACAGAAGTCTGGTTTCCTCTCAGGCCACTTGAATTAGATTACGGTGAAAGGTTTTTATGAATTTTTTGCCGGGTAATGTGATAAAAATACTGTCACCCAGCTTTAAGTTACTTTTTAAAAGATGAAAACAAGTAATTGGAGACTTTAGTCTTAAGCAGGGAGAGTTGTAAGAAAGTAAATAGTGAAAATCTTTCCATTTCCCTATTTCAGGTTTGTCTAACGTGACATTCCGACTTGAAAGCGACGTTTTGCACTTCCGCAGCAATGGAAACATCAAACGCAACCTCACCAGTGTCTCATTCAGCTTCCGCACAAGACAGTCTGACGCCACTTTACTGCACGCACAAAAGGACACAGACTACCTCATTGTCTACCTCCTGGACTCTCACCTCGTCATGGAGCTCCACAAAGATGCCCTCACGGTGTCAGTTCAAAGCCAGGGTCTGATCACTGATGGAGAGTGGCACATAGTGGAGCTCAGCATGGAGAACCAGAGTCTGAACTCCAGGTGGATAATGGCTGTGGATGGAGGCAAGGAGGAGTTGTCCAGATCAGCTGGGGGGGATCTGGGGTTTCTCAGGGAGGAAGCGGACATCTTCCTGGGGGCACTGAGCCTGGACTCTGGCGTGAACCTGTCTGGCTGTCTAGGTCCTGTGGAGATCGGGGGTCTTCTTCTTCCTTTCCACCTGGATACTGAGCTGAACCTCCCCCGACCTCAGGAGGAGCAGTTTATGAGGGTGAATGGCAACGCTGCTCCACAGTTTGGCTGCTGGGGAGCGAATGTTTGTTCACCCAACCCCTGCCAGAACGAGGGTTTGTGCAATGACATGTTTGACCTGCATCAGTGCACATGTTCCCCTGAGTGGACGGGACCGCTGTGCAAAGACCCAGCAGACACCTGCATCTCCAGTCCCTGCATCTACGGCATCTGTACCAACCTGCCCGAGGGTTTTAAATGCATTTGTGAGCCGGGATACAGTGGTGAACGATGTGAGGCAGAAGTGGACATATGTGAAAACAGCAACTGCAGCCATGGCGCCACGTGCCTCAAAGGCTTCCTGAGCTACGCATGTCTCTGCCCTCAGAATCTCACCGGCCAATACTGCGAGTGAGTTGATCTCTATGACACCTGAGACAGCACAAAGCTAGAGAAGGTTAATAAGTTGTACTGATTTACAAAGTTTTCTCTTACAGTGAGAAAATCCCTGAATACCCATGGTACATCGAGACCAATCCGTGAGTGCTTTTATAAAAAACTACAAAAAATGTTCAATGTTTGACTGAATGGAGTAAATAATGGCTCCACCCGTTCCTAATTAGAGGGATTTAACTGTGTTTTTTCATCTGTCTAGGCTTCCTCAGTTGCCTGTAACTACATGCAGTGGTACAAGATGGAATTACAACTGCTTTAATGGAGGAAACTGCTCTGAAGCAGACACCTGTTACTGCCTGCCAGGTTTCACAGGACAATGGTGAGACAAGCATCATGATATGTGATCTTTTTGTATCACTGGGAGTAGGTGACTAAAACTGATATCACTGTATCTTGTTTCTGCTGCACTCAAGTGGCCGAAAAAAAATCAGTTACTGGAGTTTCAGGTCATTCAATCTCGGTTGATTCAATTTTTAAAACAGTTTATTTTTGACCATCTCTGATTTGCCTGAAATTTTTATAACACTAAATATGGATATTTAAAATCTTATGTTGTGGTTGGTGGTAGTGGTTGTTGTTGTTTGTTGGTGGTTGTGGCTGTTGTGATGGTTGTTGTTTGTTGGTGATTGTGTGGTGGATGTTGTTGTGGTTGTGGTTGTGGTTGTTTTGATGGTTGTCACCCATGCCGACGGAGTCCACCGTGGGTATTGCGGTCACTGCCGTCTGTCTGTATGTATGTATGTGGGTGTGTGGGTGGCTATGTCCGCACCATAACTCGAGAACAAATAGAGATAATCAAACTCAGCACAGATGTTGATCTTGACCTACCCTGGTCACCCATTAATTTTGGGGTCAAAAGGTCAAAGGTCAAGGTCACAGGGCTACCTGCCATGTTTAGAAAGGCATCCGGCGTGGGTCTGCAACTCACTTGAGTGCATTCTTCTTGTTGTTGTGGTTGTGAATATCTATCATTTATAATGAACCAGTTCCAAGCAAATCAGACATGGTAATTGCAGTGGGAAACCTATTTGGATTTTATTTGGTGTAAAACACATTCTTTAGAAATTACAGAACAATACAGCACATTTCTCTCATCAGTAACTACTGAAATGGTCCACCCCCACGAACATAGCACAATGCCATAGACTTAGACTTGATTCTTTTTTTCTGCATTTTCCCTGCAGGTGTGAGAAAGATGTGGATGAATGTGTCTCAGACCCATGTATGAACGGAGGCTTCTGCATCAACTATGTCAACAGCTTTGAGTGTGTGTGCGACCTAAACTACTCAGGAGTACACTGTCAGATAGACGTCAGCGACTTCTACCTGTACCTCTTCCTGGGCCTGTGGCAGAACCTCTTCCAGCTGGTGTCCTACCTTGTGATTCGCCTCGACGACGAGCCAGAAATTGAGTGGGGATTCCACATCAACGATTAGAGCCCTCTTTATCTATTCAGATCAAACTGGAGTAAACTGGGTGTAGAAGGTCACTCTGAAGCACACAAAAACCCATTTTAGTACCTAAGAATAATGGAATATGTAACCAGAAATAACAGCACTTCACTTGGAGGAGAGCCACAGCATCTTTTAGCTTAATGAATGTCTTTCACATAGACACTGTGAGTAAATATCCACCTACACATTCTCCTTTTCCTCATGGCCTCTTGTGATTTAGGCTAATGAAACAGGTTTATCTACATTACACACATTAACGTAATTATCACTGCAAAAAACAATTTAAACTACAGTTTTCTTTGCAACCAAGAAGCTTGTTGCCAGTGTGAACTCCTTATTGTGAGACTGTTAACATATTTTTTTAAACAAAAATGACACCCATGAAGGTTTTTCTGATCTCAGCAGTTGATAGAGAGGGTTGATTGATTATCTGAGTTGATATTTAATGTGATGAGAAATGAATTTAAAAATCAGCTTAAAACTGGTTACACGTCATGAATATCAGCTTATCAGTAATGAAAGAAAATTGCTTCAAGTTCTCTTCCATTTAATATTTTTGATTTAAACCTATATAAACAAAGGCATTTCAATGAACAAATTTTGACAGGTCTGTACCAGTTATAGACGTCCTTGATTATTGATAATCATTTGACTCCTAATTAACACAAGGAGCGAGTTCACAAGACCAGAATTAAAAGGAACGGAGGCAGTAAATATACATTATATGTGAAACTGTACTTTATTTCATCTAGTGTACTGACAAGGTCAGCAATAGTAATGTGTCTGTTGTGAACAGATGTATCTGGTAATATTACATGTTGCACTATGTTAATCACAGTATTATACTCTGGTTCTCATACTGAAAACCACACATTAGTGAGTTCTTCATGTGCCTTAAAGGTCCCCTTTTTATCTAGAGCACTGCTTTCTCATCAGTGCATTTTTGTAACTGTTCAGGGATCTGCTCACATACAGTTATGATGTACTGGAGATTAATAAAATTCCTGTCTGTAGGTAGGACGTTGAGTGTTTCTATGTATTCATGTTTCCTCATATAATCTGATGGAGGTTGTTCTGCATGCAGTGCATACAGTACCTGATATTCAAAAGGAAAACATCAAATAAACTTGAAATGTTTGGAAAATGGCTCATTTAATTTAAACCTTATATACATATTTGTCTAAAGCAACAAAGAAATATTCAACAAAAACACATAACTTCAGCCACCTGGTTCTAAACAGTAAATTATGATGCCAACGATTGGAAATAATGTAAAATGTGCAAATAAGGCATTCAGACATTTTAACGGACAAAAACAAAGTCACACCTAAACATACACATGGGCCATGACAGATTCAGTAAGTAAGGCTCTGCTGGTGCACTTATGATGACTTCATGTCAAGGTCTAACATGCCTGATTAAATATTGATCATATAAATACAGTAATCACACACTGATTATGGTTTAGTCTGAACAGTGCAGCCGATATAAACGATCAGCCACAACATTAAACACACTGACAGACTCGGTCTGATTATCGACGGCACCTGATAAGAGATGGAGTATATTAGGCAGCATGTGAACAGTCACTTTTTGAAATTCATGTGTTGGAAGTAGGAAAAATTAGCAGCACAAAGATCTGAGACACTTTGATGAGGGCAAAATTGTGATCTTTTGACGACTGAGTCAGATCACCTCCAAAACTGCAGGTCTTGGGGAGAGTTTGTACCCAGAAACGATACAATGAAAAACAACTAATGAAGCAGCGACAGATTAAATTCCCAGGCTGTGTGGAAAGTGAAGGCTGGCCCATAGCTACTTCAGCACAAACTGCTGAGAACCTTAATGCTGCTATGATAGAAAGATGTCAAAGTGACCATGTGACTCCACCTACAACGGTTTTATGAGCATCAGATCTAGACCATGAAGTGGTGGAAGAGTGTTGTTTTTTTTTTTCAGGAAGAAGCGGCAACAGGATGCATTATAGGAAGAAGGCAAGCCGGCAGAGGCAGTGTGATGCTCTGGGCAATGCTCCGCTGAGAAATCTTGGGTCCTGCATTCATATGGATGTCACTTTGATGGACACCACCGACCTAAACAGTGTCGCAGAGCACATTCACCCTTTCATGACGACACTTTTCCCTGATGGCAGTGACCTCTCTCAGCAGGATAATGTTCCCTGTCACACAGAAAACATTGTTCAGGAGTGTTTTTTCTGAACATAAAGAGTTCAAGGTGTTGATTTAGCCTCTAACTTCCCCAAATCTCCATCAAAAGCACGTCTGATCATGGAAGATTCACCTAACAACCTCAAGGACATAACACAAGACACCCTTAGAGGTTTGTGGAGCTCCGGCTTCAATGGATCAGAGCTGCTTTGGCGTCACAATAACACCCAGGTGGTTTTAATGTTGTGGCTGACCATGTAAGACTGATCCTCTCCTGCTGGGATCACACATACAGAATGCACAAAGCCCAGTGCTGTAGGGCTGCTACGGCGCTCCTCATGACACCCGACAGAGAGACCAGTGAGACATTTTATACCCTAATCAGTAGCAGCGCAAATCATTCATCATCAGTAAATTTATTGTAAACAACATGTGAGTCCTGTTCGTGGAGCCTACGATCACACAGCTCCTTGTAGATCCTCTTTCGTATCTTTGGTATGTCGTTCTGTGAAAACTGGAGCGGTCTGTTCAGGGCAAGGCATCTAGAATACTGCAAGAGAGAGCAAAAATGCCATGAGCAAAGAGCTGGAATTAATCTCACTAATTTCACAGGTGTAAAGCTTGAAGATCACAACTTACCTCCAAGACAAAGACGCCACAGTCATTCTCGTTGGTCTGCTGTGGGATTTTCTGTGACGAACAGCAGGGGGAGACAAAACATCATGTCAGCCAGTGTGAAACTCCAGCAGAGGAAGCCTCCTTTTGACATTTCGGGACACAGCACCATACCTCATCAAATGACACCACCCAACCATTTTCAAAAGCTGTTTGCTGCTTCTCTTTCGCTTCCGTCATCAAGTACTTCAGGATGTTCTGTTGTTAAGAAAAGCAGGTTTACGAGGTTCTACAGATCAGTACCTCCTCCTATTGTTTGAATAACAATATATGTAAATGCATAATTACCCTTGCAACCTTCTGGAGTGCATTCCCTTGAGAGTCATAAAGGCAAATTTTCTTTTTGACAATGTCGGCTGTCACCAGACACCAGTGAACCTCCAGGTGGACGGGCACCAGAAGGAGGCTCTTGGAAAACAAATCCACCTGGTCAAGACAGATGGGGTTAAAGCCACTCATGCTGCTCTCACAATTACTTAACTCATCTGTTTTTTTGAACATATTTTGATCACATGGACTCTAAAGTTGGTTTATTCTCTCATTGTCATTTTTGTTTCCACCTAACCTGCTTTGTCCATCGCTTAACACCATCATATCCTTTGGTCATGAGCTGCCGGTGGAAGAAGCTGTTGAGAAAATGGACCTAGAAGTGGAAACGAAAAGAGATTAAAGTTACAAAAGTACGACTCAGAAACAGACATTTAGGCTAGTTTGTGTGTTTTTATTGTAGTCTAATTTTGCAACTCAAACATATAACATTTTTTTTACAGGTGTAAGAATCCAAGAAAAAAATGAGACTTTCTGAGACTCAGGTCATAAATGTAAGAAAATATTTTAATATACTGAGATTGTAAAGTCTAAACTAGTGGAATGAGTTTATTCAGAGAGAAATTTCTAATGTTTCTGACAATAAACAACAAGCAAGGATACATTAAGCTAGAAGTACTATAGCTGCTCAGTGCAGTTCAGTCACTGTCGGTAAATTCAGTCTAATCTGCTATAATTCCAGGTTACACCAAAAATATATATTGAAAAATGTACCTGCAGTCATACAGTCAAAAAGATTTTGTTATTGATGTTGTCTCGAGTCTATTTTCAGCAGCACAGACACTATTGAATGATAACAGAAACATTGCGTACCTCTTTATGAACCTCTTGCCAAACCATGACTGCACCTTTGCTGCTTACAAATTATAGACTGGGTGCAGAGTGACGTGTGATAGGTGTAGTTTATTTAAGTTACAGGGGAAGAGAAGGAAGATGGAAGATGCTGTAGAGTTTTACATCCCTCTGTATTTTCATTTATACTGTACCTGCTACATTCTATGCTCTTATTTCCAGTCTGTATTCTGAGATAGCTGACTGCTGGTGGAAGCTCCAAACTGAATGTACACATGTGAGCAGGGTCAATCTTCTTATCTGATTCTCAGCAAAAGAGAAAATCTGTGCATTTCCCAAAATGTTCAATATTGACAGGTCCCTGATGGCTCTACTGAGTCATTTTTTGCACTGTCCTTTACCTGTTGGTATGCTTCAATCAATATAAAAACACACTAACAGAGGTGATCAGCATTTATACAAGAACCACAGGCGTTCAACAGAATAGTCTGTCTGGGCTGTGTATCAAGCAGCTGCTGAAGAAGAAGCAGAACCATGTTCTCTTTGTGCTGCCATGTCTGACAGCATAAAGAGCTTCAGACCTTGCCTCCAGGTTCAAGCTTCAAATAGTCACAAGTCAAAATCAACAGTTATAAACTCCTTCATATCATTTAATTCTCAAACGGCAATTTAAAATAGGAAATATCAACTTGACCATCCAACCATGTCTACTAAACACATTTACTTCTTATTATACTCTATTGTTGTATTATGTGTGTTGTGTGTTTTTGTTCTTGTGCTCCTGATACTTGAAAAACTTCTCTGAATTGATTCCAATGTATTTAATGAAAAAAGAGTTTGCTACGTTCATGTCTGTTGGATTACCTTGTGATTGGAGGACTCCATAATCAACTCTCCGTACATGTTCATGACCTTCAGCAGAAACACAAAACATACATATATCAGATATATTCAGCCTCAGCATTCAGGTTTTAGTTCATCATGCAAATCTTTGCACTCAAAAATGTTTGGCGTGTTAAATAATAACCTGATCATTGAGCCAGTTCTGATCTGCCAGAGTCAACAAATCATCCAGTGTCAGTGTGTGTTTCTTGTAAACCACCCGGAAAGAGGGAGCAGGTTTCTGAACAATCACAGTTTGGTACCTGATAACTTCTGAGAAGATGGTGTTCTTCCTGAACAGGCAGGATCAAAATACAATTAGGTCCAGACATAAAACAAATAAGCTTTACAAAGTTACAACTAAAGAACTGCTGCTGTCAAGTTAAGATTTACCCGTCGCTGAAATGACTGTTAAACTTCCTCTTCAGATGCCTCAACACGTCGCTCTTCTGTAGTGGGATGAAACTTCCATATGTTGTGTAGAAATCATCGAGAAATTCTAGAGAAACAAGGAAACTCAGTCATCTCAAATAGCTGTGAAAATAGAAGTAGAAGTAAACCACAAGATAAAACTGTACAAACCATGGATGTCCTTGGTCAGTGCTTTGAGGCTGACATCAGTCTGAGGAGGAGATGCTGTGTGTTTACAGCTGATTCTCTCATCAGTATCACTGTTTGTAGTCTGGTCCTGACCTGCAGTGACAGTCATGTGGCGTTCTGATGGGCCGCCAGCCTCAAGCCTTCGAGCCGTCATTGTTTTTGGTACCTTTAACTGCGTGATCTCTTTGCGTGCATCACTGTCTGTACTCAGTAAGGGTCTGACAGTTTCTCTCAGCTGTACCAAAGTTTCTGTATTTTGAGACGACACCGTTGCCATTGGTAACAATGGACTGATGGTGCCTGCAGTAACATTTGTGTCCGAACCCTGGTTTTGCAAGACCCTGAAACCAATGAAAGTTCCCGACAAACCATCAGATTCAGTCAGTTTCAGGAGGCAATTCGGCATTTTAGAGGTGTCCTCTGAGCCTTTAGTATCACATCCAAAAGCTAATGCTTTTACTTGTGAGTTTTCTCCTTTTAGTGTCTGATATGTTGGACCTTTCGTTTTATTTCTCTGCGTCTCTGTCTTCAAACCGAGGCAGGGGCTGGAGCCAGAGTGGATCCGTTTTTTACCTCGGAATATCCCAAAACGGCCCTTTTCTCTCCGCTTCCTCCACATCCAGAGCTGTAATTTACAATACAAGCGCCTCTTGGCTCGTCTGGACAGATGAGACACTCCCTTGATTGAAGAGGCGAATCCCTTCCTCCTCTTCAAGCATTTTGCTTTGCTCCTCTGGCTCTGTGTTCGGTGCATCTGGCAGAGCTTGAACACAGTGAAGGTTGGAGACTCACATGTGGAGCTGTGGGAAACCTTTTGTATGCTGAAGGGGCAGGTGTGACTCAGACGCTCATTTGCAACAGTGCTGAAACTTTATTTTTTATTTCTAGTCTTTGCAACGGGGAGATACTCAGTTTCCAGGCCATGGTCCGCCTCTCCGATTTAGCTTCCGGTTGATTCTTCAGATTAGCTTCTAGATTTTGAGAATAAAGGGAAACAGTAGTTCTGGATACTGATGTTTCTGAAAGATGACCCGCAGCTCGACAGAATTTTTCTAGCTTGCTTAGTGGTCCTCGTCTGTGCCTCAGCTTCCCATGGCTTTGTCTGCACAGTCTGCACATCAGCTGCAATACAGAATCAATGTGTAATTACAAACATGGCTGCCACCTTTAAAGGTCACATATTGTGTCTCAAAATGTCTGATTTCACCATGACTGTACAACCCCTGGTTTTAGCCCTGCTCTAAACAGGCTGTTTCAGTGTCTGTAGCTTTAAATGTGACTGAGCTGCCGCTGTACGACCGAGGCTTTCTGTCTTTCCTAACTTTGTCTCTGAGCCATCATGTTACATGGAAATATTGTCAAATTCCCGGTACAGCTGCTGTTGTTGGGTTGAGTGTAAAGTAAGTGTGAGCAGTGCAGAGTTGCACCTCGGAAATGGTGACTGCTGGTCAACATGTGGTCTTAATGGGCTGCGTTTCAGTCACTATTTCATACTCATTTCATTGTCTGACAAAAGAAATATATAAATGAGTACAGCTTTATTGGTAAAACAGATATATTAAATTGCAGTATATGTGAGCATAGAGAGCAGGTAAGAAACAAACAGACATAAACACTGACAGAGCTAAGGTTGCATTGAAGCACAACAGGCAAGACAGTAACCCACTCAGTCCTTGTTTATTGGTTTTAAATTGCTCCTGAACTTGCCACTAACTCTGAATGTCCCCCATCTTTACAGTTTCCACAGAACTCTGACCTGTGAGCGACACACCAAAGGTAATGGTATGCTAGCTACATTATTAGCACACTGAGCCAACACTCAGGATTTTCCTATTGTTGTGGTGGTATTGACATCCATCAAAAATAAAAGTAACTCCCTGGATCTTCAGTTCCACAGATGCTGGGAATGCATGAAGACTCCAGTGTTCACTCTTGCAGCCAATAGCGGACCATATGGTGTGATTTGCTCATGACTGAGACAGTTTAGAGTCGGCAAAAGCAGTTTTAAAGTGAATAAACCTACAGCACAGAAAACAACTGCTCTTTCTAAATGGTTCATCTGGAAGCAGAATCATACAAAGTTAGAGCTGGATGACTGCTGGTTTATTAGTTAGTATGCAGCAGCAATTAACTCAGCAGTGTTGCAATATAACTAAGTGTCATCACTCAAGTACTTTTTATACTTTAAGCACATTTTGCTAATATAATTCATCCTTTATTTAAGGGTTTAAATTTAGGTCAGGTTGCTGCAGCTTCATAAAATGTGTCAGATGTGCACGGCTGTCTCATTAACAGCTACTTTCACAAATGACTTACAGTCCAAAAGTAATAAGACCAAGAGAGAAACAAACACACTTCTTTACCACATGTGAGCACATGTTCCACACAGTGAGACATGTGTTAACAAGCACACGTGCTAACAAACATTAGCATTTGATTCTCTGCAGGTTGTCAGGCCGCACAGGACTCCCGGTTTTGGCCAGGTTTACTTTATACCTTCTAGACACGTGTTTCAAGCACAGACCTTTGCTAAATTAGCTCATTAGCAAGCTGACACAACAACTGGGTGCAACAAATGTTCAAGCTGTTAGCTACACACACTCAGTCTTACCGTTACTGCCTCGTTTGTCTCAGTTAATCCTCGGAGCGGAAGGAGCTCATGTCTGACAAAGGTCTCCTATGTCTGCCTTCTGAATATTTTTTATTTAAGACCAGATATCTGACCCCCTTAACCTGCAGCGTATTTAGCATCCAGGATCCAGTACAGTCCATCATGCACAAAGAGTCGCATGTGAAATACGTCACTGTGGCCTTCACCAATCAGATTTTACGAAGGTAATTTGGGGGGTTTGGGGGGGGGATTTTCTTGTGTCGCAATTATTTCTTCTTTAATGTAGGGTTAGGGTTACATTTTTATATCAGATATAAAAAAAATTATCAAAAGTGGCGACAGGATTTTTTTCTCCCCTTTTGGTTTCATTATTTAGTAATTTTACTGATAATTCTGCCATGTTTGAGGTATGTATATACACCGATCAGGTATAACGTTACGACCACCTGTCTAATATTATGTTGGTCTCTCTTATGTGCTCAAAAATGCTTTGAACCATTGGGCATGGATAAGAAGATCTCCCAGGGTGTCCTAAATCAACATTTTGAGCCATTGTCATGTTCCTCAACATGTTCCTGATTGATTGATGTTTTTGCCATTTGGAGTGCATTTTCCTGCGGGGGTAGAGCAGTGACATTTGAGATTTCCATTTTCATGACGGAGTGTTCTTGTTGTGGGACAATGTTTATTTGGGTGTCGAAGTCTCATCAACATGGATTTTAAAATCCAAGGTTTTCCATCAGAACACCACATAGTACCAATATGATCAATGCTACTCACTTCACCTATCAGCGTTCATCGTAATGTTGTGGCTGACTGGTGTGTGTGTGTGTGTGATATACACACACACACACACACACACACACACACACACATATATATATATATATATATATATATACTGTATAATAAGGTATTAGCATCCTGTTCTTCTACTCATATCTTTTGATATTTGGTTGATTATTTAAAATCTCTACAGAATCACATATAAGCACAAATAAGCAAAATCTGTTGGCCTCTGATATCTGTGTTAAACTGATAGGTTGGACAGTTTTACTAAACAACTTGAAATATGAGAAAAGTTCATAGTTGATTGCTATTTTGAGCATCTTAAAGAAAATAATTGTGAAAATCAAATTTTCTTATTCTTATTTCTATGTCCGTACAGTGTTTTTTTTTAAACATACATCATAAGCAAAATAAGCAGTCAGTGGAGGCTGAGTGGAACTGCATTGTACTGACAACAGTCTTAACAACACAGATTCAGACTTCCAGGGTTTCATACATAACAAACCTGAGGAACCAAATCAGGTAAACTTGCAGGATGAGGCTTTCCGTATCATTATTCTTCTTCAGAATCGTTTTCCCACTTGAAGTTGAATAGTTTTAAATTGTTTGACTGTCTTTGGCTCTTCTGGTCTTTTTCTTGGAAGACAAAAAACACTGCGCTTTCAAGCCATTTTTTAGTTTGGGAAACAGACAGAGGTCAGACGGCGCAGGTCGGGTGAGTGAGGTGCATGGGGCGACTGTCCAAAGCCACATTTGGCTGCTTCTTCCACGCGTGCTGTGAGGATGGACACACTATCCTGGAGCAACAACACACCAGCTCAAAGCTTTCCTCTACTTTTTTTCTTTGTTTGCTTCAAAAATTCGAATTTTTGTGGACAGTGATAAAAGGCTGTATGTCATCTTGTGTTGTCACTGCCTATTTTGGACTAATATGGATATTTCATTTAAAGCCTTTATCAGCCGATACCAGCGATAATGTAGAATGTGTGTGTGAACACATAATATCATGCAACTTGTTCCACTCATGTATTCTTTGTTTGTGACTGTGTGTATTAATTTTTAAAAAGATAAAGACAAAAGAAATTAGTGTAACGTACACCTCAGGTTTCTTAACCCATCACTCCTCTGTAGAGGTATGAAACTTCCATATACTCTGTAGAAGTCATCAAGCCCACAGAGACAGACTGGGAAAACCTGTCATATCAGAAAACTCTAAGAAAACACTGTCTTTTTCCTAGAAACCCTCTCATCAGAATCTCTTTCTGTGGCCTGTTCCTGACCTGGAGTGACACTAGCGTATCGTGCAGATGGTCCAATACCAAGCAAATATGTTGGCTGCATCAGCGAGTGTCCCTGTCGCTAAACTGTGCCTCCCCCCGTTGTCAAACACCCTCTCTTCTGAAGTGTCATTGAGCAAGTCCCTGAATCCCTGCTGACAGTGAGGCCCAGCTCTGCGGATGACCTCTAAATCTGCCCTCTGTGGACGGAGACAGCTGGTTATACAATACGAGGGTCTGAACATGAATCTCTTCACACATTTGGATGACATTTTATTTAAGACTCATTCACACCTCAACTCGGGGACAACTATTAAATGACAAGGGCAGATATGAGTCGCAGATGTCTCACATAAAAACTGACTTAAACTGGTGGCCGATCATCCCACGCCAGACTTTGTCAGGCTCCATTTGTTTTGGCAGCCGTCCTAAAGCAGACACATGTGACGCAGGAATCAGGAGGGGTGATGGTGGTGTTTGACTTGGCTCTGTTTTCGTGTTTAAAGTACAGGATATATACACACGAGGCTGCACGAGCTCTGCCTCTTCTTCTTACCGTTATTTGCTGCTGATACCTTTTGCATCTCACACAGAAATGAAACTCCTGGGCATTACCGCCGTTCTGGGACTACTGGTGGGGGTTTGGGCTCAGAATGGTGTGCTGCGGCCTGCGTGCGACGCCCCTGAGGTGGAGGAGGCTGCTCTGGTTGCTCAGGATTTCCTCAATGCCCAGCACAAACATGGCTACAAGTATGCACTGAACAGGATCGAAGACATCAAGATCTTCACAAAGGTAACACAGTAGGTGTAGATGCTGCTTAGGTACAGACATACAGATAAGATGGATGGGATCATAAACTTTCACGTGAACTGCGTTGTAAATGTCTTACAGTGCATTGAGATGCTGTTAAGAGAAGAATAAGCTTAAAAATGTAGCAAAGTTTCAAGGAAAACTGCATAATTTCAGCACATCTTGTTAAAGATACTTTCCTTATTCAGTCATTACATATGTTAAATAGCATGTCTTTTTTCCTAATTAATTAATTTCTTGTGTTCTTTTATACCATTAGCACTCTGGATAAGACATAACCCATCTAATTAGACTTCTAGTTCAACTCATTTTCCCAAACAAATCAGAATACACTAAGTCAACATGTCTACATGCTCCATTTTTATCATTAGAAGCTACATGTGCACATTAATCCAGGTAGCATATCATTTTAGTGACTTCTGCTTTGGAAATAATATAAGCAGCAGTGTTCTGTCAAAAAAAATTGTCTGATGCATTATTTTTTCTAGCCTGATGGAGACGACACGTACGTCATGGAAGTCGACCTGCTGGAGACAAACTGTCATGTGTTGGACCCCACACCTGTTGCCAACTGCACAGTCAGGCCCAAAATATTGACGGTGAGACTGCACACTATTACAATGATTCAACCAAACGTAGTGCTGTTTAGACAAGTAAAGAAAAAAAGTCCGATTTCACAGTCCTACACAAGCTAGACTGACTCTTTGTCCTCATTCAGGCGGTAGAAGGAGACTGTGACGTTGTGCTGAAGAAAGTTGGTGGAGCTCTGACTGTCACCGCCTTCAAGTGTAAAACAGAAGGTAAAGATCACACTCTCCACCATATCATTACACACACTAGTAGACATGTATACATACTGCATACCCTCCATACAAAAACCTGCATGCGTCTGGATGTTATATAGAATCAACAGAGGACATATGCCTGGGCTGTCCGTCCCTCCTTCCCCTAAATCACACTGAAGCGCTGGACTTTGTCAGCACCTCTCTGGGAACCTTTAACAACTTGACAGCGAATGTGTCTTACGTGGTTCTGGAGGTTGGAAGGATGTCATCACAGGTGGGCTAAAGCACAGTCAGTTGAATACCTACTAGATGTGAAGCACCTGCATGTTCTAATAATTGTCAATACCTTGTTTCAGATCGTGTCTGGTGGGCCAATGTATTTAGCAGAATACGTTGTAGTTGAGGCCAACTGCACTGATGATCCCTGTGTGCCCCTGGATGATGCCATGGCTGTGAGTACACCAAGCAGTTACAACTCTTAAAAAAAAAAAAGAAGAGTGGAGTACATTATCTAAATTATTGTTGGAAATAAACATGTTAATCTCAGAAGAAATTATCAATCTGCAATAGTTGAAAATGGACAAAAAAACAATGTTTCTCTCTACTAGACCCGTGGGCTTTGTACCGCCAAGGGCTTGAACAACGATCACTCAGTGGATTGCAAGATGTTTTCCACTCTGGTAAAAAAAACTCTATTTAACTTCTCCTTGTAGTTTTTAATGGCCAAATATAAGTCAGCATATTTATAATTTTACATTTATATAGAAAACAAAATTTCTGCATTCTTCTTAATGCACACAATTTTTCAGATTCCCCTTGTGGACGCCAACAGCACAGCCCCTGCTGACCCTGCCCTCCCACCGATGGTTCATGTCCACACAGGCAGTCTGTCACACAAGCATGGCCTGAGACACCACAAACTGACCACTCTCCATGACCCTCATATGAGCGGCCTTCTGTCTGCAGAATCAGCAGAGTCCGCTGAGGTTGTACCTGTAGTCCCTGCAGTGGTCAACGCTGCTGTTCCTGTTGTTGATCCTACTGCTGCTGCTGCTGCTGCTGCTGCTGCTGATCCTGCGCCGACTGCTGATCCTGCACCAGCCGCTGATGCTTCAGATGCTTCAGACGCTTCAGACGCTTCAGCCAGTGCTGAGGTCCCTGTTCTTCGGTTTAAGAGAGAAGCAGCTGCTGAACCTGCGGCTGCCCTGGTCGATGCCCCTGCAGCTCAAACAGATCCTGCTGCTATTATACCAGTCTGCCCAGGAAAAGTCAAATTCTTTTAAGTGTTCAGGTCCCACAACTCTCTATGGTTGCCTTCTTTGACTACACTGGTACTAGTAACTTTGACACAAAAAGGTGTGCTGTGGTAGGCAGATGTAACAACAATACACTGTCAAACAGCGAATAATTCATTGTTTAAAACTGTCAAATCACAAACACCTCCTGAAATTTCTTTTAAAAATGCATTTTATGCTGAAAAATAAATCTCTCAAGTCAAAATTTGTGTTTTTACCTTCTGCTCATTACACCGCCTTTAAAACGTATTAGTGCAATTAACGGTAGCAGTCAGTGAAGGACTTTTACAGGTTTAATGAGTACACACTGATAACCTGTATCACTGTGTTCTCTTTCAACACATTTGTACCTCAATGCATGTTATTATTCGTACTACATCTGTAAGAGTGATTGCAAAAGTGCACAGTACTGTTTGCACATTGTGTTGACTCATGCCAATGACACTCTTGTAAACCCATTGACATTTCAGATACCAACACAGCAAATAAGTGTGACTCAAGTTTTGTCCCGTTTGGCTCGGCACTTCAATACTTGAAACATGACTTAAATGTTTCTAGACTCAGGATTCTTCTAATATCCAAAAGTCAGATAATTTGGGACAGTTCACATGTTTCCATACCTCATGTAATCTGGTAGATAATTTTAAAAAATAATCTACAAATTCATATGCCACCACTGTAAAAGCACAGATTGGTACAAAAATTCTGTGTACAACAGTGGAACCTTGCACACACCAAGGACATAGTTGATGAATGGGTAAATTCTAGTAACTATTGACATGAATGGGTCAATGTTCATGAAGCATCAGTTCATGGTGAGGCAAAATAAGCAAGACAAATATGTTCAACAAGCCAATGCACCCTTTGACTCTAGAAAGCGGATACAATGCAAACGGACAGATTTGAGAATAGTCAAAGTAAATAAAAAAAGGAAGTTGTCCTTGAATGCCCACAGATGACTCCACCATCCTGATCATCTACCCACTTCCCAAATATTTCCCAACCCACACCCACACCTCTCAAATAAGCTTGATAATTTAGGCTAAAAGTCTTTTAAAAAAAACAAGCTTGGCGAGTCTGTTTCAATTGTTTATTCACACTGAAGTCAACTCATTTCTGCTTCCGATTTTCATGTTCTGTCAGGAGGGAATGCTTTAGCCCTGCAAAAGACACACATATTAGTACAAGAGACTGGGTTAAGAAATTTTAAAACTTCAACAACATACCATTTCCCTGGTGGTCAGCTGCAGAGCTCCAGTGTTGTAACATATTTCCAGGAACATGAAGTGGATACCTTTGGATGGAGCCTTGAGGAGTCAACTGTTTCCAGGGATCTTCGAATGACTCAGGGATTTTAGGATTTCCATGTGCGGCACTGAAAGATGGTTCGTGTGGCATAAACACAAATTGAAGGCCATCCGAGGCAGGAGATAATAACGGCCAACCTGGCTGATTGCCAAACCTTTGCTCGTCATTGACATGAGCAAGTAAGGGATCAAACGTCCCTTCTTCTGGCAATTCAGGGTGTTTGGTGTTTTCCTGCAGGAGCCCAAAATTTGGAGGAATCTGGGGTTTACTACTGTGATCGCTTGCAGGTTCCTGTGCTACAGAGTATGTGCCATAAAGCAGGTCTCTGAAAGGCATTAGAGAATCACTGAAACTGTTGAGCTCCTTGCCTGGTGGGCCATGCTGTAGCAGCAAATAGCTTTTTGGCTCAGAATCAGGGTTCAGAGTCTGTCCTTGTTTGGTCGAATTCTCCGGGTCACTCACAAGTGTCTGCGGTTGTGAATCGTTTGGGACCACAGATTTGTTATAAATGGGTAATGAAGCATCTTGAAGCATAGAGTAAGGAACCAAAAAACGATCACGTTCACGGAGGATGTTAACGTGTGCTGAGCCTTTAGAGTCACTAGATTTTTTGTAATACGGCACCCAGTCAGTGGCTTTAGGTTGATTGGGTGGCTTTGGCCTATAGTGCTGCAGTTGATATTTACTGATATAACGCCCTGTGGGATTTTTCACATTCCCAGCTGGCATTAGTGGACTGTTTTGCTTTGTTGGTGACTGAACATATGGCTCATAATGCGCCACTGGATTTGCAGGTTCCTTACCTGAACCCGGAGGTTCATTTTGGGGAGCTGGGGGCTTGCTTTGTGGCAAATTTTGCAGCCTTTCAATTTCTAGAAGATTTGGCCTGTGGGGATATAGGGCATTGGGTGCAAAATAAGGGTAAACAGGTTGGTTAGGATTTGTAACTATACTGGGTTTACTTTCAGGTAATGCAGCAGGATTGCCATCTAGTGGCTGTAGATAGGGTTGCTTTATATTTCTGGGTGGAAGGGACGGAGGTGAAATGGCTGGAGATGTGTAACTTGTAGCAGCTTGCGTTGCTGTTTCAGTTGGCTTTTGAGGAGAAGGAGCAGAACTTAAATCACTCCCAAACTCCGAATATGCCACTGAAGGAAAAAATGACAGACCTGGATACCATGGAGGTGCATCCTTACTGCCATGTCCAGTAGGAACAACATGAAGATGCTGATGAAAAACAATTTGTGGACAGCAATTAGACACACCTATGGGGCAAAACTGGGAGCAGTACGGTTGCATGTATAGAGGGCTGGGCTGACCCCCTTGTTGGACAATACCAACATAGCTAGTTTGTGGAATGGCTGATCCTGGGAATTTTGGATCACTGGCTGGAGTAGCAATCTGGTGCTGCATGGAGATATAAGGGGGCATCAATACAGGCTGGGGCTGCTGTGGGTAGTAGAACAGGTTGAAAGGTTGATGCATTTGGCCCTGTTGAGGACTGTGACTTTGGACTGGCTTTTCCACAGGGGCTTTACCATTATTTGTACCTGGAATCTGGGCTGCAGGACAAGGTTTCTGGGCTTGTCCCATAGGAGTTTCAGTTGCTGGCTGTGGAGCAACAGTTGGATTCTTGGCTGGCTGATATCCAGGCTGTGGCTGAGGGTGGAAGTACATTGGTTGGTGTACTTGACCCTGTGAGGCTTCAATCTTTGGTGACTGTGGACCAGCAGGATTTTTCGAAGCTGGTGGACTTTCAAGCTTAGGTTGGGGGTAGTAGGGATAGTAAAAGAACGGTTGGTATACCAAGCCCTGAGGGTTTTCAGGCCCTGGTGACTGAGGAGCAGCAGTGGGTTTTGAAGCTGGCTGTGTTTGGGAGTAGTAGGAGTAGTGGTAGAACGGCTGGTATACTGGGCCTGGAGGAGCTGCAGGCTGTGGTGCTGCCGTTTGTTCCTGAGGCTTCACAGGAACCGTTGGTTGTTGTGGCCCTGGTTTTTTCGATAACGTTTCAGGATACAGTGTATGAGAAGGTGGCTCTACAGGGGGAGCTTCAGATGGTAGTGGCTGTGATGGCTGAGAGTGAAAAATGAGTGGATAAAGGGGTTTTTGTTCTGGGCCCTTTAGCTGGCTTGCTGGTCGGTCCACAGGTTTCTGAGGCTGCCTAGTTGGGAGGTTGAATGGATTTGGAAGAAACTCTTCATCCAATATACCTGGTGGCGGCTTAGTCATTGGTGGCTGTGTAGGGGTAGGTTGAGGATAAAATGGAGCAAAGTAATGCAGTCTTTGGTCCTTGGTTGTTTGCTTCACTGGAGGTGATGTAGGTTTAGGGGACTGTACCGTAGAACTAACATCTGGACTTGTAGGATACTGGTAAAAGAAACTAGGATAGAAAGGATAGTAAGGTAACGGGGGTTGATTGATATCCTTTGGCCCCTGATTTGGATTCTTGTTCGGAATCTCTGGGTTATGATTAAAACTTGGAGCCTGAGGGGAAGTCAACTTTTCAGGATTTGGAGTTGGCGTGGTTGGCTGTATTGGAACCATTGGGGGATTTTGGGGGGATTCAGGTTGAGCTACTAACAGTGATGGACAGGAAATTTGTGTTTCTCCATCTCCAGACAGGCCAAAAGAGTAAAATCCATCCTGAACAGAAATGTCAATAGATCACAGAATAATCAAAAAAAAAAGTAAAATTATAATAGAATTTTTAGAGCATACCTTTATCTCCAAGCAGGGTACATATTGAACAGAGATGACCACACCTTCAGGATGTACAACTATGCCAAACCCACATCTTTGTGAGGCCTTCATCAGCGGCTCCCAGTCTTCATTCACTGTTAATTAAATATGCATTACTGCTCAAGACACTTCATAAAAAGGTCAACTGGCATCAAGTCACAAGGCAGAAATTCCACTGCAGCTGTCTCCACTCCAAGTCATACCTTCCTACTTACAAAAAATCATATGTCAGGCTACGCCATCATTTAAAAAAAAGATACATTACTGAATAGTCTTCAAACATAGGCCACAGCTAAAACCATTATAACCTGCTACTCTGAAAACATCAATCCTCAAATGTTTCCACTTCCAATTCTGTAATATGAGCAGGAACGCTCACAGATAAGGTGCATAGGTTGAAATTATTTATCTTATATGCCATAGTTGCTTGTCTGATAACAGTCTGAAAGCAGTGCAGCTGACATGGTAAACCTTTAGTGATGATTATCTGAAACATAACCCAGGACATGAAATGGAGAAAACAAAAAAAACTTACGATTTACTTTCATTTTTGAGGTGGAGATGGTCCACTCCGTTTTCACGACCATGCCCTCAGTGTGGCAGGTGACCATTGGAGGGCTCGTTGAAGGCTGTTTCATCAAGGGGCATGACATCCTCACGGGTAGCCCCCACCAACGCAAAGGGAGAACGTAGCTGTCCTCCTGAAGCCAGAAAGGAAAAAAAAAACATAGGAGTGTGTACATGGTTGAAATATGCTATGCTTTCAGAACAAGGTGCCTCACCTCCATAGTGACAAAGCAGCCATCGTACGGTGCAACTAAGATCAAGTCTCTTTGTGTCGACCTGATGGTGTAACCACAGCTTGGAGGCAACTTGGACAGAGGCAGGGGAGACAAGTAGCGTCCTGAGGAGTTACGTTGAGGAATGTCAAAATGTTTACATCAAATTACTCATGCATGACTCCACTTGAAACTTACAACATACCCCTGTCCACAAAGAAGAGAGATCCAGGTGTAGAAGCAACATCTTGAACAAGCAGCTTCATGGAGTCTCCTGTACATTCCACCTTTGGTTCCATTTTGAGCAGTCGTTGTACTGCTGCAATGTCTTGCTTTGGCCCTAGAACCTGTCCACTAGGGCCCCCCCAACCTTTTCAAAACAAGGTTTTCAGTAAGATTAAAACAGGCAGCTATCCAATTCTCTAAGAATGATGCACACAGAATATGTTGCAAGCATATAAAATCAAACTGATGCACGAAACATGCATGAAACATCATATGTAGTTTAGTACTAAACATCACCTTACATACCCATGTCTGCCTGGTAATCTGTTTCAATGCCCGGGATGTCCTTTGTGATCTTGGTTTCATTGAGTTTAACACCTTTTAGTGAGTTTTGCCCAATTAAGAGTCTTCCATGGTGTTGATTTGTTCTTTTGGATTGACTTTGGCTATGCATCGAGTCTCCTCTTGGTTTATCTAGTGCCTTAAGTCTTGTCAGTGCTGCGCATTGGCAAAGTGAAGTTGCAAACATAAAAATTCCTAAACTGAGTAAAATCTTGCTGCCCCTGCTGTCTCTACACGCCATTGGAACAAAGGGGGGAAAAAAGCGCTGCCCAAAAGGCAAATGATCTCAGCAGTGTGCCGCAAAAGCTGAACACTGCTCTTAGCCGGTAGGTATAAAGGTGACTGCTCTAAATCTGAGCCTAATCACGACTAGTCAAACACCTGACCACCGCAGGTGCTGCAAATCATGCAGTTAAGGGAAGGGCTTCACTGAACAGCCCAGAACATCCCATAATAAACATTTATAGTCCGCAAGAGTGGTACTCAAATGGCATTAGAGAAATATTTCATAGCAAAACTAAGGTCTGTTTGATAGTCTTGCCAACTTTCAAAAGCTTAATCATTTGTTTTCAGACTTTTAGGCATATTATTTGAGTTTAGCATTCCCAGAGCCTGTCAAAACAGGTTCATCCTTTAGGAGGAATGCCTTTAAATTAAAACCAAATTAATTTAAGTTAAAACCATAATACCAAATATAAGTCTGGCTTTAGGGAAAATGTGCTTAAAGCGATATTAAACATATTTCCACTGTGCAGCCATAAGAACAATGGACTTTTGTGTTTGAGAATTTTACTTGGTGTGAACATCATGTAAAGAGCTTGGAACAAGTACAAACTACATGTATGACATTATGAGATTTAAGGGTTAATACAAAGGGTTTATAAAATTGAAAAATTGGGCTTCAAAAACAATGTCATGTACTGTACTGTCAGGGTTTAATTGATTTAAATAAGTATAAAACCAAGTTATACTTTTGGTCTAGTCAACATGTCTTGAAAGACTAAAATCAGAAGTGTTTAAATTGTATCACTGACATTGTTTCTTTTTTCTTTTTCTTGTCACTCAGACTGTTTTTTTGTTCCTGCAGAAAGCAGTCTATTAAAATATTGGTTTTCCTTTCTGTAATGAACCACTTTGTTATACTTATTTCTGGGATTCCGTAACAAAACCACAGAGACAACTTCACTACATCCTGATACTTGTGCACATGGTCCCTGTTGGGAATCATGTGATATCAGCTCAAGAATGAATCATTTCAGTTGTACTTCAGTGAATTTACTAGATCTGCACCATTGCATCGGCCCATACACACATTTGTACTCTCCAGGCAACAGACGGGACATACTGGCTTCACCTCTGGTTGGAATAACTTTTATTTGATCTGTCTGTAAACAAGATGTCGCATCAATTCATGGCATTTGAAATAGCAGATTTTGTGGCAGAAGGCAGAAAAAAAAGACAAAATATTGCAAACTTATTTTTTCTGTTCTTTAATTCTGTACATATTCCACAAAGTCTGGAGATTACTGATGCCAAAATATCCCTTAGGAAAGTGCCATTAAAAGTTACGTCTTGCTGGGGCAGCAGTTAAAAATCCAACTTGTAGTAGCAACAGAGCAGATATTGATTTTATGGCACAGAATACACAGTTATTTTCAGAAATTTTTCACAAGACAACTTACAAATGTTCTTATTCCAACCAACACCATTTTCAATATGTTTAGTGTACACAGCGTCATTTTTTTCTCTTTTAAATATACTTCTAAGTACCTTACTATGACAATTTGTGAATACACCTTTGATGACTAAAGCACAAGGCAAATAATTCCGAGGCGCTGGAGCCCAACAGCCTCGATTTACAGTCAAAATGTATTCATACTGTAGTAAAATGACATTGCCATTTCATTGGTTAATGAACATGGAGTTAGCAACAAATCAATTAGTGATGAAAAGTTTAAGTAGTGTTGAAGTCTAAAGAAGCGGTTACATGTTTTACAGTCATCTGAAGTAGTCTCAATGATTTACAGTCAACAGGTTGAAGCCAACAATCATCCATCAGAAAAAGCTGAAGTATTTCTGATAATCCTCTTATATTGACAACTGGTCCGAAGGGGGGGGAATAACCTCACGAGTGTGTAGTGATTTACAGCGAAATTTACAAATAGCAGGAGATGACTGACAGACGTCTCAGCTGTCACAGAGGTGGAATGTCCACTGAGACTCCAAGATGTGGTGAAGTACGATGACAGTCTCAGTAATGCTGACCTTACATTACACTCACACAACAGCCCAACACCACATCATTAACTTTTAAGACCACATTCAGGTACAACAGCAAAAGCATGTAATGGAGGGTAAAAGAAGTTGTGCTTGAGGGTGGCGAAATCTGTGCACACATACAGGACTTTGTCAGAGAAAGTTTGTCATTTCTTTAATGCAGACTTGAATATGGAGGCATATGAGAAGATGGCTTTGGCTGGAATATCGCGCTAGGAAAGGACAGGGAACAGGGCTGGGATCTGAATGCTAAAGAGGGTATGCATGCAACTTTTTAAATGCCCACATGCTGATAAGAATAAAAAGAAAAATGAACCCAGCATCTTTTAGTAATGCTCCAAAAAAAGCATAACTATGCACACTGTCACCACCATTACATGTGTACTTCCTCTTGGAATTTTAGCCAGATGCTAAGTGAATGTTATAAAACGCGAGTCCAAATTTGTTTAACACTTTTTATTACACTTTGCAATCATTTTTTTTGCACTCTTTTGGTTATTAAACATTTCAATGAACATGCCATTACTGCAGTGCCAAAAACATGAAGTACAATGTTAAAGTGGGGTACATTTAACAAAAAAAAAAAAAAAAAAGGAAAAGAGGGGGGGGTGGGGTTGAGCAAACAAAACGCTGCGTATAAAAGTAGACTGGGGAGGAAACAACATTGTATGCCACCTAGTCCTGGAAGTAGTGTCAGTACAATTATGGTGAGTGGTAGTGAGCTGCTAAATTGACGAATGGGTGACGAGGTTGCTTAATATCCAGAGTTCCTTAGGTGTTTTGCCATAACATATGATTTCTGGTTTAGAGCTCCACCATGGACCGCCTCCTTTCCCATTACTACAACCAATGCTGGAGCACACAAGGAAAAAAAGAGAAATTAACAAAATTGAAGAGTCTCCCCCTACATGATGAGGGGGGAACAAAGGTGACACAGTATCTTACCACTCTTCATTGCTATTAAAAGTTTCCAAGACATTTGACTGCTTGCAGGAGAAATCTTAACAGCAATATTTCTTTTCTCTTCTTTTTGTCCCTCAATTTTATCTAAGTGAGCTTGAAAACATTAAAACCCTGAATCCCTCAAATATTTTGCCATTGAGTAAGCCTTCTTATTCAATCCGCCTCCATGGACCCCTTCTTTGCCCATTACAAGAACCAAAACTGAAAGAGAACAGATAGAAAAGGGATAGTTAAAAGTGAAGAAGGTAAAGGAAAGGCATTCCAAGCAAGACATGTGTAATCCAGAGATGTTCAACTGTGTACAACGAAGGGCTAACACAGTGTAGAATCTATCCCAATTTATTACAGACTATTATTTGTTAAATGGTGAATAGTCAGTGAGTGATCAAGTGAGCAGTTTCTCACACAGGACTGGGATTCCAATGCACGTATTTGACATGTGACTTCTTGTAATGCAACAGGACGATCAGAGCACTTGACTAGTCCACACAGCCTCTGCTGATCTCTGCTTTAAATGTACAGTTTGAAACTAATGAGTCAGTGGATTTCACAATGAAATTTAGAGAGCATACATAGTATAAGAAGGGACCAGCTCATTCTGCTCAATCAAGATGAGACTCTAGAGGCACAGTATCTTCCATACAGACTGTAGAATCTCAATGCACCTCTTAGTCCAAATTAAATGTGTGTGACGCTTCATTTGTGCTCTTTTGACTACCTCACGAAGTACAGCATGTAGAACAAGAGGGGAACAATTGAAACAGGAAACAGCAGAGTTGGAAAAAGTTGAAAGGAAAATAGTTCAGTTTTGACTGCAATCACTGCTTCTCACCTAAAAATTCAAGCACATTTTTTCCTAATTTTTTTTTAAAGTGAGTTTTTAAATGTTTTTATACTGTAGCCAATTAGTTTAGGTCATAGGTGTCAGAGCCCATCAAATTCACAACTTGTGCGTAACACTGCAGCAACATCAGTCACGTGAGTGAAGTTATGGAGTGAAATAATAATTGAGGTAACTGTTCTGAACACTTGCATACTGCTGATAAATGCGTTTCCTACAGGGCTCTTGTTCATGTACGGCTCATAAGTACAGCATTTTTTCAGATTAGTGAAATGTGTCATCAGGAGAAGAAATATTCTGATGTTGCAAAGAATGAGTCTATGATTTTCAGTCTGTACTTACTTAAGTTGCAAATTTCATGTCAGGTAGCTCTCATAGACAATGTTTTTGCAACATGAAAAACAGTGTCTTAACCTGTGCAAGCAGCATTTTAACAGTTGCAGTGAAATAAACCATTCTGATACTACATTGTCACCTTTTCCAGCTCTTCCCACAGAGATATTGAATGTAGGTTCTCCTCCTTGACCCTTCGTCCTGATGTCCATTGTAAAGTCTCCATCATCAAGGAGGTTGTCTCTGATGACTGAACACTTCTTTGAGCCCAGAGTGAGACCGTTGGTGAAAAGGGTCTCCCTGTCCTTACCGATAAGGACATCTATTTCCTGAGACTGAAAAACACACAAAGGCACAGGATTGCAGCAATGTCAGTCAGATACTACAGATGTATCAGATATGCTTCTGGTTACATGACTAGCATGATTCCTTTTCCAAAAGATGCAGTACTGAAGTACATACAATCAACTGTCATCACAAACAAAGGACAGACAAGTCCACAATATGCAGCCATGATAATTACGGCCTTGCAACTTTGTACATTAACAATGCAGCATTTGACTTTTGGGAATTCATGTCCTTTCTTGTGCATATTGTCTACTCATGCACCCAGAGCATCTGCTTTGTGCTATACTGCTGTCAGATCAAAGAAGCGCTTCCTCATTTCTCTCAATATAAAAATATATACTCTCACATTTCCAGCTGCAGCTTAAAGGGATCAGTCAACCAACTAAGCGAAAATTTACCTGCACTATTTCTGATTATTAATGAAGATTTTAAATCCGTTACCAACTCCAAATATTTGTTGCCCTCAGTTTCTCAAACATTAGGATATGCAGCTTTTTTTTGTTATTTATGACACCAAGCTGAGTATGTTCGGATTCTGTTGGACAGACACGACACAGACCATAAATTTTTGGTATTTTATACCTCGATTAAATAACTGAATATATACCCAACAGATTATTCGATTAAGAAAATAGTTGTTATTTTTCTTCAGTATCACTGCATAATCACTAGTCAGCTGCAGTCACATATTAAATGTTAAAAGTTTCAGAAGAATAAGGGCTGGAAAGTACAAGAGTACTTTGAATTATCAGAACAAAAAGGGGGTTCTTAAACTGTGCAGTTTTAATGGAAGACCACAACAGCACAGTGCAAGAAGCTATTTGGCATGGAGGTGCCATCAATGCATTTGCTTCTCTCCTGCTCTCTGCGCTCACATATACTGTATTCTAATACAACAGAATTCCCAATCAAGCTGTTCTCGTCTGCATATTTTCACATTTCTGTTGTTAGACAATGGAACAAGTATGAAATGGTGAAAAAAACACAGCTCATTAAGACTACAATTTAACCAAGCTTCTTCTCTGTGATGCCAAAATCTTACTTTTATAAATGCAATGTCATCCAACAAAACCAACACACATATTTAATCGCACAATAAGGAGAAAAGGAGTTGCTTTTGCTGTGTTCGCGTTGCACTTTTGACTAATAAACACTTTTTCACTTTAAGGGATTTATTGAAATTGCACTACCGCCTTAATATATAAGCACTGTTTAAAATCATGTTGAAGTTTTAAGTTTCCTTTGTTTAGATTTCATACTGTGCTACATGACAGAATGAAACAGTTTTTAAAAATAAAATAACCTAAATGTAAAGGTCATTTTGCTTTTTGGGAAGAAAGGAAAATGATCATTTAGATAACATGACTTCTCAGGTAAATAGTTGACGGATTGATTGACAGAAAAACAGTCATAAGTGGCAGCTCTAGCTGATAAGAGGAAAGAAGACGTTTGTTTAAAAGCTGCTGGTCTACCGTTACCAGTGCCACAATTTGTGGAACGTAACACACCCCATCCAGAACACCAGCAATAATTAAAAAAGCTGCAACCTTTGCCTGCAGTGAGTGCTGGAAGTAAAGTGACGTCTGTGCACCGGACTAGCTCTCATTGCATTCCTCTGAATGAATTAAAACGCAAGAGTCATTCTTGTATTTAAAATGTGCATTTGCGATTTCTCGTGTTGTTAATAAGGCGGGTTTGACCAAACGTTAGCCAGTTAGCCGTTTTAACCACAGGTAGCCGGTAAACGCAGCAGCAGCAGCTTAACGTTAGCTAATCAAAGCAGCCGGCCACACAAAAGCATGCACGCTCCTTTCAGTCAAACACCGTGCCCCGGCTGCTTTCTTAATTAGCATAGCATGTTGTTTTAGCGGCGTCTTGAATTGTGGATTGAAGCCCGTTAACCGGCGCATAGTTCCTAACGGTACGTGCGAGCCACATTAAGTGAAGCCTTATCTGGTCCACACGAGGTCTAATCCCGCAACGCTTGCTTAGCAGAAAACACAGGCCACCGATAGCTCGCTAGCGCTCTAAGCTAGCCGCGTTAGCCTGCTAGTCATTTATATCCTGCGAGGATATAACGGTTCTCAAGACCGCCGAGCGTCTGCGTGGGAGAAACACAACAACACCGACAAAATGAACCACACGTTTCTCTCATTTTAACCTCGCATTGTCTCCTTACCGTGATATTGTTGAATGTACCACCGGCATGTGCTGCCCAAACATATTTGGCGTCCGTATACCCAACAATGGCGCTATCCTGACAGCTGCCATCGCCCATCAGGTTATCCACGTAGCTCTGCCAAGACATATTTAAGAAATTGATGCTATGTAAAAACCCCTACTGCTCTGGAAGTTGCCAAGCGAGAGAAGCGGCCAAAACGGGGGGGAAAAAAAACCCGACAGACGGTTTCTTTCGAGTCTCCAAATCTAACCCACACTTCGACGTTGACCAACGCGAAGGCTGGGGCAGCAAAGAAAGCCAGGGCAGTGAGGCAGCGGCTGGGTGTAGTCCGTATCAGATCACTCCGCACAATGAGCTCCCTGGCGCTTTTATGGCAGCAGGCGGCGGAATAAAGAGGGACTTATCAGCTCAGCCAAGAGTCAATCTGAGGGAATGCAAGCCGGGGTACACTTAAAAAAACAAGCCGGTTGGACATTTTGCTTTTACTCATTCATTCTTTCATTCATTTCACGTGTTTCTCATGTTGCAGGAATAAGATGACAAAGGCAGCCACATGGTAGCGTGGCTTTTACCCTCAGCGCATGCAGAAAACAATATTCCCTCTGGTGCATGCGTCTCATTTACCCCCATATTATTTCCCCACTTTTATATATTGAGAAAATAAATAAACATAACGTGTGTTTAAATTGCAGCAGCCTGCTTGGAAGTTCCTCACTGACCTCTAGTAGTAACCAATTTCCCCTGCTAAATCTGAGTTTTTAAAAATAAGCCATTTTATCTGCAATAACTCTGCTGTTCTGCTGGAGACAACCACAAAAAATATTTAAATTGTCTTATTAGCTTACTGGCTTTTCCTGATTGAGTGAATGTGTGCTCATAAACATGATTTAAACTGTTTTCTTTTATATGTCTGCTACAGAAAATTAGTTTTGTTTGGGGGCACACCAACAAAAACATAAGTAATTTCATAATACTTTGCACGTAAATACATGTTTTTAAACTCATAATCACATAACATTAAACAAAACTGGGGGGAAAAAATCTTTATTTGGTGCAGTGATCACTTCATGTTCAGATCCTTTATTTAAGTAAAAACATTAATATCACACAATGAAAATACTCCACTGCAAGTAAAACCTTTATAAGTAAAACTAATAGCATTTTCAGCAAAATGTACTTCAAATAGAAAAATATAAAAGCATCATTGTGATCGGGTTCCTGTCAGTCATTCCAGTTATATATGGTGTTTTTTATTGTTGCAGGATTCATGTGTATGTTGCATTTTACTGCTGTAGATGTTTGAAATTAAGCTAATTTTAACCGCATACTGTCTGATAGTTTAATTTAAAGAAATGCATCATGTTGTATAAGATCATCTTATCTATTCTATTAAAATCACATATCTTTAAAAACTCTGCTTTTCAAGAGCTTGGAAAAACAACTCTGTTTTTGGTGTTGTTGCATTGTCCAAGTTTTTAAATATCAAGTTATAGATCTTATCAGTCTTAAGAGGAGAATCTTCTCAACTCAGAGACACTGAATATTTCAGTTTACGAGAAAAATTCTGGTTAAAAATCAGAAAATTTGAAGATCATGTTTTTTTTTCTTCCACAGGGAGCGAAGGATATGAAAAGTTGTAATCTGAAAAGCAACTAGTAATTAAAGCTGTCAGACAAATGTAATGGAGTTTAACATAGACTATTTGCCTTCTCTTGAATGTGGTGGAGTAGGAGCAGAAAGCTGTACAAAGTTAAAGAAAAAAATGTACATAAGTGAAGTACAAGTACCTCGAATTTACACCTAAGTCCTCAGTTCACCACTAATGTTGCCATCTTTATCAGATGTGCAGTATTAAGGATTCAAGGTTCTTTATTGTCATACAGCACAAGTATTCACATGAGGTGGCATGAAACTGGCACTCGGGTCCTGGTTGTAAGTCCAAAATAATAATAATAATAATAATAATAATAATAATAATAATAATAAATACATAAAATAAATAAGAAAAATACATTAAAAAGTGAAATTACAAGCAATAAAAAAGGCAAGAATGGTAATAATTAAAGTGAAATAATATCATTATCTTTAAACAAACAGCACTGAGCAATGTCAGACCCTAAAACACAAGTAATAATGTCTATATCTATAAAACGAAACAAATACATGTTTGTTTAATTCCATATTTCCACTCACGTTGCGCTCCAGTGTTGTCTTCAAGAAGTTTAATGCCCGACTCAAGAGCAATGCCTCAGTAGGCACTTCTTCATTTAGTCAAAGCCATGAGGTCGAACGAGGCCAGCTCTTGCCAGGTTTTGCATTAGTCCAGCCACATGTTAGAGAGCAGCAACCCTCCTGTTACTGAAAAAGAGAAATGCTTGCATTATCCTTTATTCAGGTCAGATGATAAAAACAAATGGTCATCTTACTGTAATCCTCAGCCAAGATAGTCTGACATTAGAGCAGATCTGTCTTTGTGAAGATATCGTGCAAGCTAAAGCTAATGCACAGACAGCGTTCTTCATTTTTCTTCCATTATTGGGTAAATAAATTGAATGCAACCAGGAAAGCTCATGAATTATAAAGCAAGTCAAAGCAAAAGTATATTTTGGTAGAACTGATGAGGGAGGGTGAAGACTGTAGAGTCACTGAACTTCTACTAGATGGTTTCCTTCCCTCAACAACACACAGAGTTCACACTGATTTGAGGCAATAACAATTATTAATGCAAAATGGCTGAATAGTACCAGAAGCTGGCTGATCAAATGGTTCTGTAAATAAATGCAAAAACTCCATTAAAGCCACATTTTATTGTTTTGCTTGTATGATTAATGCTGAGTCAAGTCAAGAACTTTATTACCATATGTACACGGGTACAGAGGAATTTTTTGTGCAGGGCTAAAAGAGCTTGGGAGATAGGAAGAGGCTTACAAATACAGACATTTTCAAGTGACTGTAAGAAAAACTATATCAGTAACTTTCAGGTCTAAGTAACGTCAACCCATAAAACATGATGGATGTAACTTTATGCCCCCCGTGTGTAAAATACAGGATTGTATCTCTGATAATCAGTGTAGTGCCTCTGTTGTGGATCCAATATTTTGTTTGTGTCTATTTCGGTAAACAATAATAATCAGTCTGCATCTGCTATTAATATACTGACAGATAACTGTCATAAAACAGCACAATATAGAGATATGAGCCAACGTGAACAATGGAGAATTCAAGGCCCATCCAAAAAAGGAAAGAGAACTATGTTTAATTTTAAAGTGATTCAGTCCTTGGACACCAGGGGCAGTGTTCACTAAGGTTTGTTCACTAAGGTTTGACTGCTCCACAGTATACAGCACTGCTCTGGGGCAGAAATGTGAAAAAAAAAGTCTTTAAAGAGTTATTTAGTGCTTGATGCTTTTTAAATATATTCTTTAAA
This sequence comes from Dascyllus trimaculatus, assembly GCA_024666655.1. NCBI lineage: Eukaryota > Metazoa > Chordata > Actinopteri > Pomacentridae > Dascyllus > Dascyllus trimaculatus. The sequence continues at coordinate 19,073,413 of CM045454.1, forward strand.
GGCTTTGAAGTAGGACACTGAAACTGGAGCATTCTGGTTGATTGTTAATGATATAGTTTGTCTACAATATTTAAACCATTGCGCTGATTTACTCTTATACCTTACTTTTCCAGTAGCTCACATTATAACTAGGCTTAAGCTTTATTTTTCCATTTGACTTTATTACATTAAAAAAAAACATGCAGCCAGTGAGCTTTTTCCAGTTTACAAATGACAAAGATGTAATTTAGTGCTTTGATGCAACTTCATCAGAATTCTGTGTTTTGACTTTCTTGAAATGTTTTTATTCAGTTTGACCTGTGTATTGTGTCGGATATCAGACCTCAGAACCAGCAATCTGAGGCCAAGTGTGAGAGAAATAACTGTGCAATGTAAATAAAAAAAGAAGAAGCAGTACTTCTCTAATTAAACCTAATGAGCTCTCATAATTAAAAAAAAATACTCCTGAGAGAAAGAGACAGGGAATATGTTGCAGCCTGATGTGCGTCAACATGTCACAACCTGAAAGACAGTGAAGGCAACACAGCTACACATGCACATGATACTGTGTGCATAGGCTGTATGAAGAAGTGCAGCATCTCTGTATGACCAAAAATAGCTTTATATCAACAACCTTGAACCTAAAAACACAAGTTTCCTTGCAGGCTCATAACACAGTACAGTATGAGAGCTGCAGACCCCCTATAAGAAAAGCTGGGGGATCATATTTCCCAATAGTGACATCCCGTTCTATGGATAAAAATGCAGGGGTGGAGCGCACACCGAGAACTTTAAACAAAGCGCCCACTCTAAACAAGAACTGCAGGATGCTGTCATCACTTTTTATGAGTCTTCGGCTCACGCAGCAGAATGTTCCTCCAGAAATGTTCCGATAATATCAGTGTATAAGGAACACTGCAGCATATAGAAATGCCTCTAAAGGGTATCATTAACCACAGTGTGAGTAATACCCACCACCATAACAGGGACAGAGTCAGGGGCTTTCGACACAGCAGGAAATGCACTGAAAGAACAATTTCAAACAGCTCTAAATTCAATTAAGTAAAATTTAACAACTTCCAAACTCCATTTAAAATCTGGCTTTGAAAAATTCTGGTACTCAGAATTCTGCAGATGCATTTTATACATAGGCAGAAAACACTGATCATGTAGAGCAGCATTAGGTAGAAAAAGAGAAGTACTCTTATTTGAATTTCAACGCCCAAGACACCCTCCGTTCCAAAGTCCTTTAAACCCACAAAAATAGTCCCAAATTCATTTGGTGCTGAGACTAACTGTTTCCTCTCAAACACACTCTGGCCAGTCTCACTGCTTTCCAGACACCAGTCAGAATAAATCAAATTACTACACGGTGTTTAAAAAAAAATCTATCTGGAACACTGGAGAGAAGAAACTAACAGCCAAAGCAGCTTAGACAGTTATCTGGCCCCGAAAAGAGATTATAAATTGGCAAAATATCTTTCTGCTGTCACAGATAAACAAAGACAGATTCTAACCAAATACAAGCGCAGTGACCACAAACTGGAAACTGAAAAGAGAAGACACAAACAATTCTTGCAACCAGAGGAAAACAGAACATATGGTCACTGTTAGTGGTGAGGGTGAAGCAGAGTAAACTTCCACCTACAAGATAAAATACTCAATGGAATAAGGAACATTTGTTTGAAAAAAACACGGTGTATTTTCAGATTTTGTAAAGATTAATGAGTTCTGGTAATTAAAAGACAGACAGAGAATATCTAGCAACCCAATATGTATCAACATGCCACAACCTGAGGGACAGTGAATGCCACACAGCATATAAACAAACACCTGCACAGATATAATGTTCATGGGCTCTATAACTAATATCTGTCAGTCTTAATGATCTGTTATTGCTCAGTGGTAATTTTGTAGTGTCCAGATACTTCTAGACAAAGTTTAGTTTGATGCTTTGTCAACATAAAATAGTTTATTGAAGCTTTTATGCCAATAAAGCCCCATGGAAAGAGAGGGAGATGATACCTTCAGGTGCTCTCCAGTACAGTTTGACTGAGACTGGCCAAATTAACTGCTAGTGAATATACAGCAGCATTCTGATGTCTGCTGTGATATCTCGCTGCTATTTTAATTTTAAAAAAATACATGGAAACTCAACATCTAATAACAATGAAGTCCTCAGTAACACCAGTTATTCACACAAGATGCACATACTTGATAATAATAAATTCCTTTGATATTTAATTTGCTACTTTCCATGAATAGCATCTTCTTTGTGTTATTTATTTAGATTTTGTGGAAATTAATGTGTGAAATTCTTTACTATTGTTTAACTTTTATTTACTTATTTTTATTTTTTGACATTCAGTATTTTTTCTTTTTAATTTTCTTACCTCATTCTTTGACAACACTGTCCTTGATACATTGCAATACTGTCAACCTAATATTTATGCCAATAAAGTGGACTGAATTGAAAAATTGAACTGATTAAATTATCAGTATGAGCAAAGCCTATTTAGATATTTATATAATACAGCCCTTGTTTTTAATCATCTTATTTATTGTCTTTACTCCACCTAATAAAGTGGATTTTTTTTCTTTGTAATTTTCCCACCTAAGTTTTTTTTAAACAATTACTTATCTTTGACATTTCTATCAAAGTAGAGCTTTACACCCTGACTTCATCTTTTATTGTGCTGTATCATCCTTTTCTTTATTTTATGTTTTTGTTAAGATTTGTCTCTCAGTTATGGTGTTTATGTCTTATGGATTACTATTTATAGTTGTACAGCACTTTGGTTCAACTCCTGTTGTTGAAAATGCAATTTATACATAAATTTGACTTAACTTATTAAATTATTTAAAAAAATATTTACTTAAGTTAATAGTAGAACAAATACACGCAAAACTCATTGCACATTTACAGTTTTGTTCTCATTTTTTTAATCTTTCTTTTGTTCTTTTTAATATTTTATTCATTGTTTTTATTCCACTTATTAAACAGTGTTATTTTTATTTTAAACTTTGTTGTTAATCTGATACTCATTCTAATAAAGCATACTGAATCGAAACCTGAAGCGACTAAATTATCAGTATGAGGAAAGTCTCTTCATATATTTACATTTATATTTATATTGAGCATATAAAACTGAAGTGAAATAAATTAGCAGCATGAGCAAAGACTATACAGAGGTTGGGTGGTATGAATAGTTGTGTAATTAGTGTTCACTCGCTTATATTTACTGGGATTCACGGTGCGTTTATCGTAGTAGTATTTTGTCCCACGGGGCTCTGAAGGCAGCATGAGGGGGGATTTTCAGACGCGTCGTACGTAAACATCCTTGCGCGCTCTGCCTTCCCACGATGCAGCGCGGCAGCACACAACATAGCCATCTTGTCAAGAGTGACTGTTGAGGGAGGCTGGAACTGTAGGCGCTGCTTAGGTTATCATTTGTTTTCAGCGTCAAATTTAAGAGCCTCTTTCTCTCTCCACCGCAGTTAGCTTCGAAGTGAGTGTCGCCGGCGGACGAGCTGAAGCCGCTGAAGTGAGAGGACACACCGGACCGCTTTTGGGAAGATGTCTCGCATACTTGTTCCGACGTAGGGGGAGTGTGCAGCAGCCAGTTGGCTTGAATTGTTAGCTAGCTCCGTGAGTGGAGGGCTGCGGGCCCTCCTCAGCCTAAAGTAGCTCCCGCAGCTGTGCAGCACACTCTGCGACAACGGCCGCTCGATAACTGGACCACCGGGACGTTAGCAGGCCGGTCCGGACCGACGGGGAGCTCCGGAGTATCCGCCGTACGGGCTGCCGATACCCGAAGCCGCACTGCCGGACAAGACGACACGAAGTGCGGCGTTGCGTTATGAGCTCATGAAACGCAACAGGAGACTGAGAGAGGAAGAGGATGGCGCAGATTCATCTTGATTACAGTTAGGTAGGCTTAAAAAATCCAGGCAGGTCTGCTGTTTAATATGATCTAAGCTCTTGAAAGCTGCAGCCAACTCGTCTCTTTTTGACGAAGGATAAACATAGCCATACGGGACTTGGAATCAGGCTGTCAATATGTCGAAAATGCCGGCAAAGAAAAAGAGCTGCTTTCAGATCACCAGTGTGACTCAGGCCCAGGTGGCGGCTATAGGTGCCACCGACGACACGGAGAGTCTGGAAGACCCGGACGAGTCACGGACTGAAGACGTGTCGTCGGAAATATACGACATGTCCCGGGCTGAGTACGAGCCTGCGTGTGACAGAAGTTCATCCGAAGAAGCCCTAAATAATGTCGGAGAGCCGGAGGCGGTCAGTGCTGTGGCTCCATCCAACGTACCTCAAACCAGTCAGATGTCTGCGCTGTCAAACAACCCCATGGGAGAGTTTCGAAAAGTGGGAGTGTCGAGCTCAGCTCAAGGTGGTCAGCAGCAGCCGGGGATTGGAGGTACAGCTGGTTTACAACTCATCCCTCAGCCTGGGGGCATGCAGCAGCAGCCTGCAGCCAGTGCTGGGCCATCCAGTGTGTCAGTGACCACAACCCAACCTGCTGCAGTGACCAGCTCTGCTCCCCCTCCTGCCACCTCCGCTGTGAGCTGCACTTCACGGTTCAGGGTCATTAAGCTTGATCATGGTACTGGAGAACCCTTCCGACGAGGCAGGTGGACATGTACAGAGTTTTATGAGAAAGACTCTGAGGGTGCTGTTGTTAGTAGGACTGTAGATAGCATACGACATCCCAGTGCACCACTGGACCCTACTGCAGACAGAGACAGTGGGCTCGGGCTTACAGGCGGATCTGTGGTTGCCCCGGCAACACACTCAGGTCAGGGTTTGGGCTCCGTGGCAGATACTTCTGGCTCTTCAAGTCGCATGCATCCAGTGGAGACACTACCGCAGCAGCAACAACTCCATCAGAACTACAGGCAGCAGAGTGTCAGTGGATCAGCCACACACAGTACTTTTTCTAGTATCAAACCTACAGTTGTCCCAGCTCAGCCAGCGGTAGTAGGAGGTCTCCAGCCTCCTGCTACCCAGAACGTGCTGCCTGTCGGACAAAATGGCCTGCCTCAGTCTGGTGTCCACATACAGAAGTCACCCATCATGCCTCCTTCAGCCCAGCCCATTGCTTATCATCCCCAGCAGCAGCAGCAGCAACAACAGGTTCCTATGGGCCACCACCTGACCAGCCAGTTGTCTGGACTGATGCAGAACCAGGCTGAGTACTATCAGCAGCAGCAGTCTACTTCCATGCTGCCAGGGCTTGCCACTGGCCAGTCCCTCCCGGTGTCCAGCCTCTCTGCATTACAGCAGCCTGTGGGACAAGGACCTGCTTCGGTCCTGCCTCCAGCCTCTGGAGGGGCTTCTGTGCCAAGTCAGGTTGGAGATGTTGCTGGAGCAGGAGGAGGATCTGTACCTACTGGACAACCAGCTCCAGGAGGACTGGGAGGTGCCGGAGGCTCCATACTGGTTGGTGGATCCACTCTGCAGCAGCAGCCTGTGAGTCAGTACGCCACTGCTGGACAGCCTCAACCCCATGGCCATCCTGCATCCTCCAGTGTACAAAATGTGCCTGCTATCACAGCAAGTTCCAGTGTCCCCCCCACTGTGCCCACTGCTGTGCCCAGTGCCTCCAGTGCAGCCATGCCAAATGTGACAACCTCCAGTTTGCCTCCTGGTCAGATACCCCACAGCAAGACTCCAGTGGTTTTGGGGGCGCAAGGCATCCCAGTGACTGGGTTTGGACTGGTGGAAGGTGGTGGAAGGAAGTCAGAGGGACTCATTAATGCACAGTTTCCCATTATCCCTGGGAAGGAACCGGTGAAGCCCCTCATGCCTGAGAGCCTACAGCTCACTACTCCGACTGTCAACAGCCTATTTGGAATCCACATACCTGTCGACGGGGAGGAGGACAGGTAACAAGTTTCTGTTTCTTCATGCTCAAAAATTGTTATCCTTGGTGAGCTTTACAGCATCGTCATTCCTGTGAAACTTTACCAACAATGCACACAGTTTTAACAATCACACAAGGGCAGTGTCATGCCTGGCTGTGCATACTTTAGTGTACATCTGGGGAGAAGTTTGTCATAGCAGATATGTGTAGCTATTTGGTAGGAGGGTGAAAGCTATTACTAACTGCAGCACTGAGTTTTGCTGTGCTGCAGTGCCAGTTGTTTCGTGTGACAGATGGACAGGGTTTTCCCCGTAGTTTAAGGGAGGGAGGGAGGGAGGGAGGGCAGTTCACAGAAGGAAGAGAGTAGTGGTGCACAGGAAGGAAATATAATGTTTGTTGCTTCTTATTAGGGCTTTAAAAAGTAAGTAGCGCATTTGAGGCACCCCAGGCTGAACAAGAAACAACTTGTCAAACATACACATGACTCCTGTATAACTTCTTGTGTGTAAAGGTGTTTGCTCATGTTCTGTGCAAGTATTTTGTTGCAGGATCTAATGTCTCCAACCTTTAACTCTTACTTCAACTCTAGCACTACAGTGTGTGAGGTGACTGCAAACATCAAAGATGTTGTTTCTCTGAGTTAGCTCTGTGCTCTGATAGCATCAGGCTGTGCTGGCCACCCTGTAAATATACTGCATGTCTGACCTTTTAATAGGTTAGTTCCTGCTACAGAAAATACTTTCTAATGCGAACAAGGTGAAGAGTGTTTGATTTTATGTTGCTACATTCATGATTTGCACTCAGAACTCCATCAGGTACTGCTCATCACCAGAGGAGCTTAGTGCAGTTAAGATTTGCTTTGTATTGCACTGATATTATGTTGCTTAGCAATCCTCCATATACAAGTATGTGTAATTCACAGCAAAAGTCATGGCTGAAGTGTAAAATCTGCAAACAAGCATTGTTTTTTTTTAGATAATTAGGTAAATGTGTCTTTTTGTCTGTGAACAGCCACACACAACTACATACAGTATGCTTCCCTTCCAAAGTTCTCAGTGTAGTAGATGGCGCGAATGAGCGGAAATGATACAGTGCCTGAAATCTCTCAGTGGTTTCCATCTACATATGTAGCAGAATGTAGACCAGACAGGATATTATGCAGACTGCAGAACACTGGCACTACTTTTCTCTTCACATGTGGGTGGACAACCTCTTAAAACAGTATTTTGTGTGTGTCTCATTCGTCATGTGCACTTCAAGGGAGTTTACGCCTATCGCCTCTGAAGTTTATCTTTGCCATTTCTGTGCCATTGATCAAACACACCTCTGTAGATTAGTTTCTTTACACACACCAGGGTAGTATGTGTCAGTAATTTGAGGACCAGTGAGACTTGACTGAGAAAACAGTTGATAATATTGCAATTTGTCACTTCTCTTATTATTGTTTGCCTTTTTTGTTTGGGGGAAGTTTTAGGACTGCAGTTCTCATCATGCTTCAATGGTTATAATCTAAAGGATAACATTGCCATAGATTCAGCAGAAAAGTTTCGCTGTGGCCTACAGTGTGAGCCCTGTCTTTTTAGGCTGTATTTGTTTTTATTTTGTTATTTTGGGTAATAAGTAGTTATTAGCATTTCCTATTACTAGAAAATTAGGTTCTGCAGTCATAACAAGTCTATTCTTAGTAGTTCTAAGCAGGTTTATGGATCTTTCTTTGCAGTGGACATTGGAAATAAGGGTTTTTGCTTCATAGAGGAATATTTGGTGACACCAAAGAGATTTTAGTCAGTGCCAAAGGATAGTCACCAGCGTCAACATAAAAAAATGGAGAATATATATATATATATATATTTTTTTTAATTTTTATTTATTTATTTATTTTTTTAAATTTTTTACTGAAGCGTACTAGACATTTTTGCTTATCAACTACTCAGAAAGAACAGGAAAATGTCTTTGCCTTTACTGTATGCAAACTGGTCCTGCTCAGAGTCGTGGGTAGTCACATCCCAAATGCCCATTCTGACATAATTAAGATAATCATATCTTGGATAATGATATGTGTATGTTTCACAAACCCAAACATGTATCTGTTATTTATACCTGCTCAAATATGACGTAGTTGTGAAGTTGAAAGAAGTAAGTTTGTAACATAAATTAAAATGTTTAGTCTCAGGGAGTTTTATGTGCCTTAATTGTCTCTGGGAGCTGTGTGTCACTACTGTTGACCGTGGTGATAAGCAGTTCAAACAATGAGGCAAATACAGTTACACCAGCACGCACCTGTCCCTTTCATCTCATGCAGCATCTTTTCCTCATGACTCTCCCACTCTGTGATAGTGAGGCATATGTCACAGTTTGAAATCCTCTGACAGAGACCTTCTAAATTCACATTCTCCTCCTCACGTAAACTGTTTATGTTTAATAACAACAAGCTGTACTTTTATGCCTGTTAATTTTTAGCCAGGTGCCATTTTAAGCATTATTTACGTTTGTGACCATGCAGCTTTCCTCAGGCGCTGTGTTTTTGGAGTACCTACTGTATGTGCTGCTTGTGAGAAGACCCAGCTCCCAGGCTGATAAGAGAAGGGGTCACTTACGACAGCCGGGCCCTATCAGACATTGAGCAGTAGTCTTTCCACTGTGCCTCTATTCTGCCGATAAGAGACCTGACAGTGGGGTGTGTCCACCATGTGTGGCCGTTGTCACGTCATGACCCTTTTCTTATGAAATGCTAAGCTTATGCTACATTATTTTATCTTCTGTAGGCATCCACACTCCCTCTATAAGTCTTTCAGAGCCGTAGTTGACTAGTGTTTTCAGCTGCTGCTTCATAGTTCTTGTTTTTTTTCTTCGTGTGCAGCATCAGTGCGGTCGGTGCTTTGTACCAACCAACCTACTGATTGACTGACAGACGTGGCATGACAGTTGTTCATGTACAGATGAAGTGCTGAATGACATTCCTTCGGTGTAGCAACTGCGGTGAACTCAGAAGAGGTGGAGGAAGCTGCAGAGTGAAACTTGCTGTGCTGCCTCTCTTCAACAGGCATTTTAGTTATGCTCGACACACCCCCTCCCCTCCCTCCCCTAGTTTTTTTGTCTCTTGCTTAATTTCTAGATTTCCACAGCACTGTTTATCTCCACATGCCACATGACAAAACACACCTTCTCTTCAAATGAACTACTCCAGTGGCTAATATTTACCATCTCTACAACAAAGGAAGATATTACATGTATTATATTGCACTGACTGCTTATTTAAGAGGGTTGTCGACAGCTTGCACAACGTTGAAAGACACTTTTGGTCATTTGCTAGGCCCTAATGTTTGCCCATATTTTCGTTCACCCTGTAGTTTTCCCCTGCGAGTAATTAAAGTACAACAATGAAGATACAGACGAGAGACTGAAGATGTTTTTCTCATACTTCGACTATGGTTCGCTCAGCTTAATGTTTCCCAGATGGCTTCAACGACTGAAGGCGTAAATTAACATTGGTGGATTGTCATAATGTCTTTATTGCACTCACACAGGGTTTGCTTCTAGTTTGTGGGTTAATTTGCATAAATGTATTGCATCTTTAGCTTGTATGTAAACGAACTCCTGTTGGGGAGGTATGGTTTATTGTCCTCTCATAATGGGAGCTTATGTAAGATCAGACTCCTTAGGAGGCAGGAGAGGGGAGGGGAGTCCAGGTTTGCGATGTAGTTACTGCCACTGTGAATTGAGACACTGTGCTTGTGTGGGTGGATGAGGGTGTGTCTTTAAGGGGATGGGTTGACTCAGTGTGTGCACAGGGATCCATGTTGGGGGCAGCTGCTGGTGGGGGACACTCCCTGAGGAGAAGACGCATGGGATTCTGGACAAATTCAGCAGCATTTCGAGTCGTGCTGAAAGCGTGACTTTGTGTGTGAGAGTGACACAGAGAGACAACATGCACCACCGGGTCTTTCCCTCCCCTCGATGACCTCTGGTTTACTGCTGTATCCTGTTTTCAGTCACAGTCCCTCTCACTGCTCTCCACCTTCTATTCATTTAATATTCCTTAGCTCACTCCCCGCTTCCGCACTGGGGCTCTCTGGTCGTATCATATGACATTTGGTGGGCACATTTTATCCAGAGTGCCTCACTGAAGTAGAAGTCAACACATTTCTTTGTTGGACATCTTTTGCCTCAATACTAATAAATGTTTTTAATCTGGCTGCCACTGTTGATGCTGTAATACTTTCCTTTAGGAGCTGTGCAGCTCTGAGCACCACCGCTCGGAAGGAGCAATAGAGTGACCTGCAACTGCATTTAACAATAGTATAATAGCTTGTGCTTCTGCCCTCAACTCTTTTAATCACTGGTATGTGTTTCTGTGTACTCCAGTCAAGTTGTTCATCCTGTGTGACCCCAGCCCTTCTCAGCCTTTGAGCTATTTTCAAAAAGAAAGATGCATTGTTCTGGTTTGACTGACACCTCGAGTATGTTTGTCTGTAGGCTTTGCTTCAATCATCACCTCCACCCCTGCCATTGAGGCCCACCATTGTTCTGACAAGCAGAAGATGGCTTTTTTAATGGCCTGTTTAACTGGGGATGTGCTGTACTGTGCTGAAAATAAGCTTAGCTCAGAATACGCTTGTTATCTTGTTTTTGGAAAGTGGAACTTAAGTCACTTGAAGCTAAAACGTGGCACACTTTGCAGCTATTTTGTATTTCTGTCTTTTTTCCAGCTTGACACCAACTAGTAATTGTTTTAATATTGTATGATTAGTTTTATATTAATTGAATTTTTAAATTATTCAATAATTTAATAAAATCTTTAAAAAAAACAACTGCCTCACAGGTTATCACACCATAAACGTATGTCTTCTTTGATCACATGCCTTCTTTGATCGCTATTGCTAAAACAAGCAGGTAACTGCTTGTTTTAGCAATAGCCTAAGGGTAAACCCTGTCACCGCAACTGTCAGTTATTTTATACTCCATACTATATAATCCACTTAAATGACAGATCTTGAACATACTGACGGACTAGTAAGGCTGCATACAATGACAGGCATCAGACTTAGAATATTTCTTGTATCTCAGTAAGCACAAAGGTTAGCAACAAAAAAACTCAGATTCCATTGCAGCTGCTTGCTTTAAGATAGTTCTTGCTTGTGATAAGACACCTCAGTACACATGGAGGAGGTTGAGGTTTAAAGAGTTTTTCTTTAAAACTTGTTGCTGGTTTATGGTGTTATAAAATGATGCTTTATGTTTGTGTGGCAAAGGAGGCAGAAAGTGTTGAGGGTGAAATGTAAAAACTGCAAGATACCAGACTCCAGAGTATGAAAGATGTTTCTTTACTCTGTTCCCTTTAAACGAGTAGCCTTGTACTTCTCTGTAACATTTTCAGACTCACAATAGACAGTTTTTTACAAAAAAATTGTTGCAGTCAAGCCAGAGATAAGTTGTTTTTTATTCCGTACTTCTTCTTCCATGTCAGAGCCTCAGGTATGTTATTCTAGATCGCACTAGCCTCAAGCAGAGATGAGTCGCAGGCTGCAAAGGTCTCATAAAGTCACTTCTTTCTAACTCTACACCCCAAAATTTGATTTCATTCAGACTCCTCAGCGGTCACTAAAGTGACATCACTTGAGAGAAATGATCAGACTTTGCACAGCTCCCTGTGGAGCCACAAAAGGCTTTTTTATTACAGTAATGTCTTAAAGAGTTGAAAATTAAGTTTCAGTTTATCTGCTGTCCTGCTCACTTAGTTTAACTCCCATCAGCTCTCTAGTTTTTTTTAGTTAGGAGAAGTTTACTGCATAACGTTGTGTAATTCATTTCTCCTGTTAAATACCACAGATTAAAAATACTTAAAAAAATTCAAAGTAGTTCCCGAAAGCAGGTGTTATTGACCAGTTTCCAGTTCTTGGAGGTGCCTTGGGAGAAGGGAAGTTTTAGGGATTCAAACATTTAATGGGGACAAAGTTCCTGGATTTACCCATGCTAGTGGGTCGCTGGGCTCCAAGCTTCCAGTCTCCTCTGGTGGCCAATGCCGTAATCATGCAGTTGCTCCGGGTCCTTCCTGCACTCCATCTCCCTCGACTACAACCCAAAACCTGCTGAAAGAAAATCCCATGAGGCCGCTGAAATCTAAATAGTTTTGACCTACTTCTGCTCTGTGGTAGATGTATGAATGTTGCTGAGAACCTGATTCCTCATGCCACACCAACAGTGGGAGCTTTCAACACCCTCTTTTAGCCTCCCCCTCTTCCCTCTGCGCCCTCTGCCTCCCAATTACTCTACCTGTCCATTTGCTGCCACCCCCACTTTGCCAGTAATCCCTCAGCCATTTTTTCTTTCTGCGCCCCACCACACTAAAGCAATCACTTTGTTAAGCAGAGCAGAATGGCAGGGTTTCGACTGCAGCCCATGTCTTCCAAACACAGCGCTTGTGGTTTTCATATGGTAGCTCGCGTCGCCCCTATCTGCAGTTAAGTTTTAGTGTGTCTGCTTCGGTGGGACCTTCAGTGAAGCATGACGCCTCTGCAGCACCATGACACACAAGAAAAAAATTTATTTTGACACCTTGTATTCTGCATGCGTACCTTTCACACTTGGCTCTTTCCTATTTTGTCCTCTTGCACTTTTACTTGCACTGACTTTCCAACACAAGCGCCAACCTCCCCTACCCTGCTCATCACTTAAGGCTGTTGTGGGTTTTTCACATGCTCACTGAGTTAGCAAGGTTATTAAGAGGTTCTGCACCGTGAAACTGAACCTGTGACACGGCCACTGCTTTGCAGAAAATAAAGAAAAAAACATGTGTCATGCTGCGGCTCAATGCGTGACATCAACCAGCAAAAATGCACTGAAAGGTTATTTTCATCTTGCTGCCAGGTCATACATTTGCTTCAGGGCAGTATCTGGCAAAGCCTGAGCATGTGCAGCCGTATTTTTTTTGTCAGATTAGCTTATGTGCTTTGAGGAAGAGGTTTAGAAAAAGAAAAGGGGGATTTTCTTGTGTGTGCATATCTGTTAGACTCCCTCCTCCTGTCTTTTTCACTCTCTGTACTTTGGGGTTTTTGGAGGGGATTGCACTTTCACCATTGCTGAACACATTGGTTGGTTTACAAAGAGGGGCTTTCATAAATGGATATTGACTTGTTGCATTTTAGACTTACAAAGAGAGCCATTGAGAGCCGAGTGGTTGCTACTTGAAAACAGGGAATGATGACTCCTCTGGTTTTTACCTCATTCATGAAGAGGACTCTAAGTCATCTGATCTTGTTGATTTCGGTCGATGGCAGGCTTGTACAGAGTATTAGTTGTGGAAAAGAGAGGTTTTCTGTGGAGGTGTGTGGAGATTTTTTTTGTGCCAGTGCCCGCAAAGTAATATTAAGCAGAGCCATAGGAGGAGGTTTGTGAGAGTGTTTAGTCATGAGGTAATGTGACAAAGGGAGTTTGTGCCAAAGATTTCTAGGAAAAGAGCCTTGGCTGCTATAATATTCACACACATGCTGTAAATCAACTCCTCATTCCCTTGCGCTGCCTGTGTAGCTCTGTCCTCATTGGCTCACTCCTCTTTGTGCGTATGTGTGCATATGCTCTTGTCAGTGTGCATTTATGTTAGTGTGATTGTGGGAGAGCAGCAGTTAATTTTGAAAGGCATGAACTGGGAGTAGATGAAATGTGTGTGTGCCTGTGTGAGTGTGAGTGTGTGTGTGTGTAGGGGTCAACATGGGGGTTTCCTTTCCCCTTCCTGAGATACATCTCTGGCATAGAACACAGTGTCCTTGTAGCTAATTACCAGGAATATAGACGGTAACGTTAAATTCCAAAAATTGATAGTATTTGAACCAAGAAAGTGACAAGTTTTTAGCTTTAACCTTCAAAAGACACCTTTTATCAACATTAATGGCTGACTGGTATGTTTTTTGTCAGGGTTGGTACTTATTATTAATAGTAAAGGAGATCTATAATCAGCATCAGGAACCAATATACTTTAGCAGAAAAAAAATCTGGGGCTTGAAATTTAAAATAGCACAAACTTTGTTGAAATGTTTGTGTTTTTGAATCAGTTTTTCAATTGAAAGATAACTTTTCAACATTTATCCTTAAGTGTTGCTTAGTTGTGACTCATAACCAATCAGATAATACTGTTGGCAAGACAGCATCAGAGCAGAGGTAGTGCATTTTGAAATTAATTTAGAATATATCCTAATCTTCCAGGCCAATAATCGGTCAACCCCTACTCCTGTAAGTTATATATATATTTAAGAGTTCATTTGTCGTGTTAAAACTTCAGAATTTATGCAGATAATTTTCATCAAAAATGCTTGAATTTCTTGTGTCATGCACAGTTCTTCACAGTGAACAGAATTAACATTTATCAAAACACATTTTTGTGTTTAACTGAAGCTGTGTATTGCTACCATGCAAAAAAAACAACACATCAGTTTCTTGCAATGTTTTTACAACTATATACCATTTCTTCTGCTATAAAGTGAAATTTTTCACATTGTAACTTGATCACTAATATTGTTGTAAGAGAAAACCCATGTTTGAATGACGAAACGGTGTGCGTAGAATATGGCTCATGTACATAATTTAATTAAGTTCTAGTGCACACTTGGGGAGCGTCCTTTCTAATTAATCAGCTGAAGGTCGCTGAACTCTTCATGGATACATGACTTATCAAGTATCATCCATCGCGCTCAGTAACAGCAGAAACTTGCCATGTCTTAACCAAAGCATAAGGTAGAGCTTAGTCAAGTCACGTAAATAATCATTTTACATTTAAAAAATGTCATATTATAATGTGATGCAGATCTTTTTATTCGTATTATGGCAGCAGTACCTCACCATACTGAACACTTGAGTATGAAAATTATGACAGTGTGACAATTTTGCCACTGAAAACAGGAGTAGTGACTTCTTTTTAAGGAGGATAACCTAAGCATGAGTGGTGAGCAACATACTGTAGGTAAATGGCCTGAGGGAGGAGGCCTTTAAAGTTTATGAAGCTGTCCCCACCTTTGAGCGTGCATTCCTGCGTTTAAATCAAGGCTCCCTTTGCCCTGCAGCCCCCTTTTGCTTTGCTCTGTTTGAATGTCCTCATTGAAGAATAAGAGCCCTTTTTTCCAACCAAGTTAACTGCAGCATTCGGGTTAAAGAGTTTTATGAGAGGGTATGGAGTTGTGCAAGAAGGCATTTCTAGGAATCAAACTTGAGTGTATTTCATTGTTTCAGCTCTTCACTGTGTGTTTCTTCTCTCTTCCCCGAATATGGTTGACACAGGAACCCCTCCAAGGCTTTCTACCAGGCCTTCCAGTCTGGCAGCAGATTAAGAGACTCAAAGGCCCACAGTGATAGGTACAGTACTATACTGGATTGGACTGGGCAGGCCTGCAAGAGTGTAACAATGTGTGTGCAGTGTTCAGTAGCAGCGAGCTTTGCTTTCTCCACGTGCATGGAATGAGTTTGGAAACAAAGCCTGGCAGCAAGCGCAGGATTGGCCAATAGACTTCTCAACAACATCTCTGTCTCTCTCTGTTGTTTTCCCTCAACCTCTCTCTCTCTGGGGCTTTGACCCTGTCTCTTTATATATTGTCTTTGCCACTTAAAAATTCAGCTTTATTTACTGCCTGGCGATTACTTCCATAGGTTTGGCCTAGATTTCAAGAGTGTTGTGTGCCAGCTTAAATGCTGAGATCTTGAGTTGCAAAGACAAACAGTAAAACAGAGTCCAGTAGGGCAGGCAACACAAGCAGTCAGAGAGTAACAGTAAACAAGTTTAACCCAATTAGGGCCATGACAGATAATTGTTTTTAATCAATAAATATGAAAGGTATTTACCAAATTGATTTAAATGATCAAAGCAATCAGTTTCTTAGAGTCCAATGTGAAGTCTTAATGCGTCTCGGTATGTCTGGCCAACAGTCCAAAATCCAAAGATATTAAGTTTGCAAAGATTAGAAAAAAAACATAGCTGGAATGAGGAATCATTAGGTGGATATATTACTATGTTGTATATTTCGGCTGAGAGGTAACAGCATATGGGCTGCAAATGTAAAAAATAGATCAGTCTTTATATTTTTATGCAAAGTTTGTGTGGCTGTTAAATACAGAAAAGGGTCATGAAGTGTCCATATTATCAAACTTAATTGACATCTTTTGCTAACACCAGCTAACAGTTGCTTAGTTGCTTTAATCCTTACATAGTTGACTGCAGTCTGTAGATGTTAACCTACTCATATTACACAAACTGTAAAAAACGTGCAGTGTGCTGGATGGAGAAGCTGAAGACATCGTAATCCCAAAATCAAAGCTCACTGTCTTGTTTTGCCTCAGCTCTATGACGTACTTGCTCTGCAGGTATAGCCACTAAGAAGATACATTCTCCAGCACATCAGCTCTGCTCTGCATACATTATACGTTCAGTGTAGCCATTACGTTACTAAACTAGAAGCTCCTCTTCATGGAAAACGACCCTTTAGCTGCAGTGACTTGTCAGGTCCCAGTAGCCAGTGCGAACTGAACAGGCGTAATCTTTCCCCTAGTAATCGGCTGATGCAGAGCTAGTAATCGGTCGATGCCAGTTATCTCAGAACGACATTTAATCTACCAGATTCTATCTGTACTCTCAGATATTAAAGACAACATCAGCCTGCTGACTAACCAGTTCATCAACTAATTGTTTCAGCTTTAAATGCGCTCATCTCATATTAGTTATTTAGAAGAAACTGAGTGTTTACAATCTGTCTGATGATTTAATAGTACACATTGTTTACAATACTGGACTCCATTCTGCTTACATCTCTGTTCAAAGACCTGCAGGTAAGCTGAGGGTTATTTGTTTATAGTAAATGGCCCAAACTATGAAAATAGTAATAGTAATATTCTAAACCTGTTGCTTTCAGCTTTAAAGCGGAACTAAAGGGTTGAAGAGTGCTGGCATGCTGTCTTTAACTCAGGGTGTAAAAAACCTGAGTGACGCCAGGTTTCTAGTTCACCCTCCACAGTGTGACCGTTTCTGTCAAACGGCTTTTATTCACGGTTGCCTTTTAAATTTGATAAACGACAGTGTGGTATGTAGATGTTGGGGGCATGCCATCTGAGAGGCTGATGGCATTTACAAAAGTAAAAAGAGAAGCGCATGAAACCATATTTGAGTGACAGGAAATGAAACTTGTTTTTAGAGAAATATACAGCTGACACACCATCACCAGCCTCTGAGGAACTGTAAACACGCACACACACACACACACACACACACACACACACACACACACTATATTTTCAGTCCATTTGCTGCTTTAGCTGCTTTGGTTGTACATGCAAATACAAAAATTAACATTCTGTGTAACGTAAGTGATTTCCACTCTCAACAGAGAAAGATTGTGCGAATGTTACGAGCCCCTTGCTTCAGTTCTTGTCTTTGAGTGGTGTTGTTCTGGATACACTGTTCGGCCAAGAGCTGCTTGTGTTTCCATGGAAGCAAAGATAACCAAGCATTTGTGTTTGGTAAATCTTGGCAATGGCTTTTGATATTGACTTATAATTGGTCTATTTTATTCAGGTTTGTTTAGGATCGTGTCTGAGGCAACCAGATGAAATCATAGAAAAGGTTGTGAAAGTGAAGATGTGCCAAAATACACTGTATGCTGCCAACTGTGTTCCTGATGACACCCCTCCATTAGAGTCAGACCACCTGGTCAGCTGTGTAATAGCACCACTCCAACCAACCACTCATTTTTCTAGAAAAGTAACATAAGGTTGACTTTTCTGACTCTGCCATAACTTTGCTGTAATATGTATTTTAGGCCTGACCAACTGCCCCAAAGTAGAATTATGTCAGAGGCGTTGCAGAGGAGTGCGCTGTCAGAATAAAAGTCCCCCATTGCAGAATCCTCACGGCTCACTTAGCACATGTTCCTGGCAGAGAACCATTTGTAGTGTCATCCTCCTCTGTGTCTCCATGGGTTTTTTTCTTCATTTTTCTACATGTTTTTCTACAGTATTTAACCTTAGAAATGCCTGTTCAACAACCCTTTTGGACATTTTTTATAGTTCGATTTGCGGGAAGTTACATGCAGAACAACTTAGCTGGTCAGGATTAGTTCTTAGGTAACCAATGGAGACTCAAGGAAGTTTCTGTGCCTAACCAAGAAATAGTCCCCTTACATACCTCAACCCTCTGAAACAGTGAATTGTCTTTTTTACACTTTGTTTTGTGCACATACAAAATTAGACAAGTAAAATCAGTGTAGAGGTGCTGATAGGCAGATTTTGGATTTAATATCCGTTCCTCTGTGTCTTAATGGCTTTTTCTTATGAAGCACTTTATGATGTTTGCTCTTGAAAGGGGCTATATAAGTAAAACTTGTTATCTTTGGATGGAGGGAAAGCATCTAGCTATTTATCCTTATCAGATCCATGTCTGTACAATACAGACCTGTGAGTCGTATCAGTCTTGTATAACTTTTTATTATAACTTTAAATTGGACCAAATTTAACCCAGCAATTAAAACTAACACTGAATGTATTCGAGCTGCAGAATACTTTGAACCCTATTTTGATTGTTATCTTTACATTACTTACTATTTTTATCATACTTGGTTCTCAACACATTCTTGCTGTAGATTTCCTCATGTCTTATAAACTTTAAAAATAAAGCCCAGTATATCCAGCTGCTTAAGTACACTTAATTTACGCTTTTCACAGAGAGTTTTGATGCTTGCCTGGTTGTAATTTTAACACTTCCTCATTTTATTCTCTGTTGGCTGACTTGCACCGCTGTCTGTGTTGTTACATTAAGTGGAAGTTGTCAGGTCTCAGATAAAATTAATGCAGACGTGCACATCTGAGTGTGTGAGAGACTTGTTCTGTAAATGCTTGGTGATTATTTTAGTTTACATGTGCAATGCCAAGCCACGAACCTAGACAGAAAAATACAGTCTAGTTTAGCCAAACCACATTAATGGAATTCAAATTAGAGGCATTTATGCGGCAAAGGTGACTAACTAAGATTGACTTGTGCACCTGTTGTCCTTGGGCTTATGATCAGGCCTCGCCTCGTCAGCTCCTAACTTGTCTTATCATGTCTCAGGCAGGCAGTGGACGGATTTGTTGTTACTGTGCCTCTGAAGGAAGCCTTCTGCTCTTAAAAATGCCAGCACTGCTGCCAGAGGCAAGGAATGACAACTATCTGATGCTCCGTTGATTTATACATCCCACCGCTTCACTTGCCCACGATATGTGCGAGTGTAAACTTTCCTGCCTCTAATGGACTTTTTATTGACATTCCTATTTTACAGCTTGCACTGTATGGGAAACGCCAAATTCTGCCCGGAGCTTATAAACGTCAGTCCTGTTAATGTAGAAGTTGAAGTTTACAGAAGTACTGGTTGCACAATCGGTGGCAGAGTAAGTTCAAACCTTCATTAGCATTTTGTTTGATCTCAGCCCAGCCCTTAGGCCTCTGAGGCTTGACCTTACATACTGTACATCAGTAGTTACATAGTGTTTGCTTTGTGATGCTGGAAAAAACCGAGCAGGTGGCTTTACTGTGCAATCACCACAATTTGGTTTGATGTCAGGCGCTCAAGGAGATCTAGAGGCTTAAATGAGATCATATGTGTCAGGAGTGGCGCTTTAACTGGAACTCCAAAACGATACTTACTCATGTTGAGGTTTCCAAACCCCCCACCCCCCACCTCCACCTCTCTGGTGCCAGTTGTTCTTGGAAGTTCTACTTGGGAGTACCAGATGGTGTCCTAATATGGTTTTGAGCTGATTGTTATTCCTGCTTGTTTCAGTGTAACTTGTACGTTTGCAGCTAAAGTCGAGAGAAGCCGCCCAAACCATCATGACTTAACAGAATCATCTCACCCACTGTGACTCCAGGAAGCAGAACTACAGCTCATTATCCAAGTCTTGGCTCGAGTCTCTGTGAAAATCTATCTGACTCTGGAAAAAAAGCGATGATTGTGTTATTGATGTTTTCCTAGTCTCCATAGCTACAGATCCATCACTCGCCTGTCACATGTTCCTCTGACAGTACACATGGGTGTTTAGAGCTTTCCTCTCGTGTTATTCTCTGGTTTGATTACAGTTGTCTCCCTCCACTTCATTGTTGCCTCCAGTAAAATCAGCTGGAGGAAAACCTCAGGAGAAAACACTTCATACCCCCCACTTTAATGACAGTGAGGTCATTAGCACAGAGAATTACAGCACACTATCAATTTCAAGCTTAGATGACAACAGAGCTAAAACGATTAGCTGAGAACTCAACAGGCGGAAAATTCATCTGCAGCAATTCAAATCATTGATTAACAGTTTAACTAAATTCTTAATAGCTTTTCAAATGTTATTTGGAGTTTTGCTTAAGCAAAGCAAGAATATTTGAGCCAATAGCATGCTTGAAGAGTGTTTTCTTTCTGTATTTATTGATTCAGTCATCTAAATAAACTGTAGATTAATCCATGATTTAAAAAATCTGCACAACATCTCTTTTTCCACCTACTGCTGTTCACCTGTAAAGCCTTTGTATGAGCTGTCAGGTGAGATTTGGATCCCAAATTTCCTTCCCCAGGCGCACTTTATTCACAAACTTATCAAATTTGCTCCTTTTAGGATAATCCAGGGAACGTCTGCCTTTGGTGGTGCACATCCAGACACCCTTTACACAGAACAGCTGCCTTGACATCTTCATTACTGCGCAAATTTTTCCCATCTGTCTCCCATCGCTCTCACACATGACAAGTTTAATGTCTTTATGAAAACTAATATTTGTGTGCCAGTTTAAAAAAGTAGTTTTGCTTTTAAAGCTTTTAGCAAACCCCTTTGGTTGAATTTCTGGCTTTTATTTTTTGCAATTAGTTATTTTTCTGGTTTCTCTTATTTCTAACTGGTCGGCTCTTGAAATGGCCATGCATGTTTCTTAAAAGTAGAACTAGGGATGATTGATGTGCTGTTTCTAATATTTGTGATTTTAATTTCGCATGTGACCTGCTGTTCAGAGGAATTGCATGATGGTGTCGTTGAAGGTGCTATATGCAAGTATTTTATTTTTGAAAGTTCAGCTGCTGCTAACTGCCTAGCACTATCTTGTGTTTCCTTACCTGAAGGCTGACCATCTTGCTGTGGCCCTCGATGTCCTTCAGCTTCTTCTCCAGTCAGTTTTTATCTCTCAGACGACCTCCAACTCCAAGACTCACTGAAGAAGTAGTTGAAAGACATCAGGGAATGCCACAACAGCAATCTGGCAGCATATTTTGCGGACGAAGAGTAGCGGCCAGTGAACCAACACCCTGAAAGATGTGTCAGATAGGTGGAGATATGGTAAACGGAATGCAGGGATTTGTGAGTTGACCCTTCTAGACTTGAGGTAAAGTGCCAAGCTTTGTATGCAGGGAAGCATATGCACAACTAATTATGTCATCACATGAGTTCAATTAAATCTGTGAGAAGAATTATGATTCAGATTTGATCTCATCGTCATATGATCTCTTGGCCAGATCGCCCACCTCTAAGTAGAACTGCGTGCATCTATGAGTGGGTTTGAGCAGGCAAACGCTAGGCTACAACAGATGATGTATTTAATATGCAGTACGTGCACATAATAGTGTGCACATGTGCTGCTGCAGAGTGTGATCCTATTAATAATACAGCATGTTTTTGTTTTCTGCGCCGTCTGAAGCCACTGGTGAGGTGAAGCAACAAGGGTGTAACCCAGAGAGTCCGTTGAGCGTCTGTATTTTATAGACTGAGAGATTCCTCTGGGCAAAGGCCTATTGAAAAGTCCTGTTAGGGAGGAAGACTATAGGAGGGCCTGTGTGTGACGCCTCGTCTAAATTAAACACACATTTGGGTGAAGTCGCGGTTTTCTTTTTTACAGCAGTCGGTTATGTAAGCGCTCGTGGGGGGGTCACACAGTGTGGTCTCTAAGGGAGCAGTGGAGATACTAAGTGAGTACTGACTGCTGAAACGTACATTCTTCTCTGTGATTTATTTTTTCAAATGATGGGCGTGCGACTGCCTGAGTGACACCATGTGGATTTTGTTCAGCGTATCCACATTGTTCACTGCTTGATGTACTCATGTAGCTCGTGTTAGACTTCATCATGTCAGAGGGAGATCAAAGGTGAACAGGGGATGTGAGTGACAGTGTTTCGTAGCTGCGGAGGTATGGGGACATTCCTTCCCCTGTACAGTCCGCTGATAACAATCAACTGAGAGCTTCCACCAGGCTCACACACATAAATTGGATGGTGCGCAGGAACAGAACATCTTGTCTCCAGCGGGAGTCTGTTCTTGACGTGTTGCAGGCAAAAACCTGTATTTATGATTCTTACTAGAGCTCAAGTAATACTGTATTTTGAGCTCAGTAAATTCACAGGACAATCAATAATTGAAACTTTCTACAATTAGACATTAGTATAAATGATGATTATAAGTCTTCCTTACATTTGTTTATTAAAATATTAGGACCAATGTACTGAGTTAAACATTTTACAATTGGGAAAATAAGCTCGTCATGGCCCTCTGGTGGAGAAAGTATTTAAAGATGACACGGCTTCTAAATTTCCTAAAACATGTGGCATTTCAGTTTCACATTATTTACGTGTGTATTATATAACTGACCATTGAAGTCCATAGGTTTAGAGATAACATTGTCTGTGAATCAGTCCACTGCTTTGGTCCAGACCAGAGGTTTAAGGGCTGAACAATAAATAAATTTCAGATCAAAATCATGATTTAAAACCATGCACATGGCAAATCACAAAATGTGCAATTACAGAAATTCTTTTTGGAAATGTTAAGTTATGCAGCATGTCTGATTCAGAGTTTAAACAGTTGTGTTCATGGTTTTTCAAATTCATGCCATCCTTGTATGTTGCATTTTGGATGGTATCTTATGTGTTACTGCTCCTTCACGTCTTAAATCTATCACACAGTAAATATTAAACTGAAGCCTGACTTTAAAAACTAATATAGCTAATCTAATTGTAATTGCAGTATATGTCACAGAAATCACAGTTGCATATTTTCTCCAAATTTTCAGCCCTGTGTGGGGTGGGAAGAAGTACTCAGAACTTTTACGTAAATAAAAGTACCAACACAGTAAAGTAAAAATCCTCGATAACATGCAGAGTCCTGCATGAAAAGTCCTACTTCAGTTACAGTACACAGGCTGTATTAGCAGCAAAATGTCGTTAAAATATTGAAGTCAAAGTTTTAATGAGGTGCCAGCAACTGATATATTATTATGTATGACATCATTAGATTATTAATAGTGAAGCATTGGCGTGTCAACAGCCTGTTCCTGTTGTAGCTGCTGGAAGTTTCAACTCCTTAATATCCAGTTTTAAATACAAAGCGACAGCAGATGAAGCTTGTTAGAAGATAAATTAAAGAGAAAAGAAGGAAA
Organism: Dascyllus trimaculatus; assembly: GCA_024666655.1. Classification (NCBI taxonomy): domain Eukaryota; kingdom Metazoa; phylum Chordata; class Actinopteri; family Pomacentridae; genus Dascyllus; species Dascyllus trimaculatus. The sequence goes on from CM045454.1 coordinate 19,096,669, forward strand.
CACACTATAAGTGTACTTTTCACCACAGAGTACTGGATGCATTTTCTTGATTTTATTGTATTTTTTTGTACTGACATGTTTTCCAAAGTGCGTTTGTTTCCTGCCATACGCTGAGTAGAAAATATATGAACACTTAGATGGTAAACAAAGCTTGCTAAACATTACATGACTTTAAAAGTCTCTGAGGAATATGTTTCCTTTGTGAAGTAGTCCTGCTGGTATTATGCAGCTGTTGGGCAGGACTTTTTTATAGCACAACGATAGGCTGCTGATAGTGCTTTTCAGACCCTGGATAAAGTTGGACTGCCTGCCGTTTGATGGGCTGACAAACTAACTTCAACCAAAAGTCAACCTCTCACCTTCCACTAGGTCAGAATGCAGCAGCTCAGCTTCTAACTGGTTTTTAGCAGACATCACCCCACTGCAGGCCTCTTTTCATTTTTAAACTGATTGTAAGATTTTACTGATGACTTTTAAAACTTGTCAGGGTTCTGCCCCAAGCTACACAGCAGAAATGTTGACCTAATTTGAGCCAGATTGCAGTGTTAGATCCTCAGGTGGGGCCTGTTCCAAAGTTAAATCTAAAGGTTGTTCATGCTTTCGCCATCAGGGCCCCTCAGCTTTGGAATGACCTGCCTGAGGCAATAAGGCTCACAGAATCACTTCTTAAAGCCCATTTTTAGACTCGCCTCTATAGAGCATCATCAAGTTTTGCATTGCTCTATTATTTTATTTGTATTTAAAAGTATTCACCATTTACATTTTGTGTTGTTTGCATCTATTGTATCTTTTGCCTGGCTCTGTTTGGCCGTACTGCCTCTCTTCCTGTTGTTCATGTGTTTTGTCAACCTTTACTTTTAAAAAACAGTGTATCAACCAAACAACTTGTAATATCAAAGGTCACTGGAGTCTAGTGTTTTTGTTTTCCATAATTATTTTAGAGGCTTTTTGATCAGTGTTTTAATCGTTGATGGCCAAAATGTGTTGCATTCTTGTTTTCCATCAGCTTCAGTAAGATATTTGAGATATACACGATTCCTAGAAATCATCCACAAAACACAGATATGTGTGATATATTTTTAATGTTTTACAATATTTCAAACATAACAGAAATCTACTGAAACACATCTAAGCTTTTAAGCTTCAGGGGTTTTAGTATAATAAGTGTAGTTGTGTCCTTGTGTTTATGTATAAGAGCTTTTGTGTATGCATACATCTATATATTTTATACATATTTCCATTGATCTAGTGTGCTGTAGCTTCCTGTAGAGAAGAGGTGCTATGATCTGGATTTAGATCTGAGGTCAAAGTTCACAGTCCTGAGGGAAGGAGCTCTTCCTGAGTCTTTCTGTTTTAGCTGATCTTATGCAGGCCCTGGCCAGAGCGTAGCCATTAAAACAGTCTGTTGCTGGGGTAGTAGGAGTCTTCCATGAACCTGTTTGCCCTGATCATGCTTCTCCTTATGTAGAAGTCTTGGAGGGTGGGGATCACTGTTCCCATGGTATGCTCTGCTGACCTCAGCACTCCCTGCAGGCATTGACCAATCACTGGCCTCGCTGATTATCAGGGTTAATATTCATCTTCTTTCCAATTATCTGTATCGTTATTTTTATCAACCATTTACTGCTGAAATAAATTAAATGTGCCACTTTGGCTCAGATGCAGCCGTCCCTCTCTCTGTATCCACTCTGTGGTGTTGCTCACCTGGAAAAACTGAACAAGAAGCACAACCTTCACCACAAATCAGGAAATCAGTGGCTAAGGCTACGCTAACAGCTAAGTTAGGAGGCAGCCATAGTTTACCCTGAAACAATATCTGGAAACCAATAGAGAATAAAGCTTTAAGATCAGGGCTGTAGTGGACAGTAAAAGTGATAGAACAAGGATTAACAAAATAGAGAAGAACAGCAGATGTAACTGCAGGAGACAAACTGATCAATCTCAGTCAATCTCACAACAAAGGAGAGCATCCAAACATCTCATGATGCTCTGACATCTTCACTGCTCATTCTATTGTACATATTCAATTATAGTATTACTTATCAATGAAGTAAACTAACTATGAATGTCACATTCCCTTCTATCACATGTAGTCAGTATATAACATTTAATGTATATTGGTTCCAAATAGTTATGTGAATTTTCTTGATCACCAGTAATTGGTATCTGTGCCGGCCCTGAGAATAACATCAGTCGATTCCTAGTTCCTGTATCACTGGTAGATGTTCCTGGTCCAGAGCAGAAAGTCTTCAGGACCTTCATAAAGACTGTCAGCTGTCTGAGGTGATGAAGACGCTGCCTCTCCTTCTTCACCTGGTTGTCAGTGTGTTTGGTTTATGACAGATCCTCACAGATTGATCCTCAGTGGAAGCAGCTTGGCTTCCAGCACTTTGGGTCCCACTGTGGACAGAAAAACACTGGCTGTAAAACAAGTTGTTAATATAATCATCCTTCACTGTGTCACAGTATTAAGATTAATTCAAATGTAGTTTTAATAGGACATGTATTTCCTGCGGTTTATATTCAGTCTACTTGCCCTGGAGTCCCTGAGGCCCCTGCATACTACAGTCACTAGTTAGTGGGCGGCGGGCGGAGCCAGAAATAATCCCACTCCTGTCTCCGCCTCCTGTCAGCTCCTCCGACCTCTCCACCGACCTCTCCACCCGTCGCTTCGGGTTGCATTATTCCATATGCGGTCACAGTAACCCCCTGCTACGCCGCCTCCGGTGCGTTACGGCGGCCTTCTGTCCGCCGCTACCGGAGCCGCCCCAGCAGCGCCATGCCGTGCACGTTTTCCTACAAACCGCCGGGCTGCCCCGGAGAGCCCGATCGGCCTCCCAGCTGCGACCCACCGCGCTCCCACCGCGCTCCCCGCAGGTAACGACGCTCCGCTGCAGGGACCTGAGAGGAGCTGCAGCCGCGATAGTAACAGATCTCCAGGATTCAGAGCAAAGCAGGACAGGGTTAATCATAGCACCAGTGTATTACTTGCATGTTTGGAAACTTTTAATGTGGCAGTTAAACAAAGTGATGCATTATCTGCTCTAACTCTGGGCCTGTTGCGTTGCCTGCAGCCAAGCTTCCCTCATTTTTCCTTCGCTGACTTGACCTAGTTTGGAGTAGTAATGCACATGGTATGGCCCAAAGTGGTGACAGGTCATTTTGTATGATCTGTCCGAGATATGTGCTGACTGATGGCCTGTTGTTTGATTAATTGAGCACCAAAGTCTCATCTGCTTCCCCCCTGATTCAGGTTTTTAATTAGTTCATGTATTTTTTTGTAAAGATTCTTGTTTTTTTAATGTGTGGTGGTAGTTTGTGCTTTTATCTGTTTGGGAAAAGACTTTAAAAGCAGAACAAAATGGCAGAAAAGTAACCAGAAGTGTAAGAAGTACTTAGATCTCACCCTTAAGTAACATTACCCCTGTGTAGAGACAACATGTTAAAGTTATGCATTTGAATTTGTACGTAAAACTACAAAATAGTAGCATCAAAATGTACAATTATGCAGAATACTGTCTATTATTGGATTAGAATTACTGGTGCATTAATGTGTTCATTACAGGAGGAAAATGTGATGTAGGTACTTTATAACTGCTGGGTAGCTTGTGAATTGCTCCTCAGTGATCAACAAAGTTTTAACTTCATTTCCAATATTAGATCTAGATTTATTTCCTTGTTATGGGTGCTATAATATTATAGTAAGTAAGTTGTCAAATAAATGTCATGGAGTATACAGTACAATATTTGCCTTTGAATTGTGGTGGAATGAAATTATAAATGGAAGTACTCAAGAAAAGTAAAAGTAACTCGAAACTGTGCTTAAGTGCAGTAGTTTTCCTTCACTAAAACCAACACTGTGAAAGCGCTGCATACTTCTGTGATGAATTCTAACGTGACTTTTTGTGTCTTCTCTTTCTTTTGCAGTGCCTCTGGAACCAATGTTGTTGCCATTGATAATAAAATTGAACAGGCAATGGTGAGTAATCCATTTACCAATGATCACATGCCTCTCTGCACAATGTTCCCTCACTTTTTAATTTGAAACATATGAAGTAGGTATTCAATTGCATGGAAAGCAGCAACACCAGGACAGAGAACTTAAAACAAACGTGCACCCCTGAAGTGTATCATGTTGCTGAATTCAAGTCATTTAGATTGACCCATCCTTTTTCTATTCTTGGAAGTAGTGCTTACATCTGTCTTCAAACACAACATGGTCTTTATATTCTGTTATACTGACTGACCACACAGCTAGGCGGAACATATGAGCAGCTTTAGCCTTGAGGTTCTCTAATGTGTCCTTGTTTGCTGCACAGAACATAAAAAGTCAAATAAAACATTAGGCGGTGCTCTGTCGTCTTGTCGTACTGTATGTTGTTGACTCGGCAGCATAACTCACACTGCCCCGTCTTCTCCTTCAGGACCTGGTGAAAAGCCATCTGATGTATGCAGTGCGCGAGGAGGTAGAGGTGTTAAAGGAGCAGATCAAGGAGCTGTTTGAGAGGAACTCAGTGTTGGAACGGGAGAACGCTGTGCTCAAGTCGCTGGCCAACAGCGAGCAGCTGTCTCAGCTGTCCACCCAGTCGACCACCAGCTCCGGCGCCACGCCCCCCCAGCAAGGACTCAGCCAGCCTCAGCAACAAGCCCAGCCGCCGCCGACCCTCCAAGCTCCGCCTCAGCCGCAGTCGCACCCCCAACTCCAGCACCACCCCAAACCCCAGCAGCTCCAGACTCAGCCGCAGCTCGATCCCGGCCAACAGCAGCAACAACTGCAACCCAACGTCACCTCCGCTTGAAGTGCATCTGCCCTGCTTCATACAGGGCAGGAAAAGAAAAAGAAGAGCATCTTCTCTGCAACTTATTACAAATTAGTGTATGTGAAATTTAAAAGAAGAAAAAAAACTGTCTTCTTAGCCACCAGCTTGACCACAAAGTACAGTGCTTGTGAGTGTGTGCGTGTGAGTGAGTTAGCAAGCAAGCGAGACTGTGAATTGGTGTTTGAATGTAAGTGTGTGTGTGTGCATCTGTACTGTGGGCCTTTCCAGTGTTAATGCAATCATCTAGTGAGAGAGACGGAGGGACTTGGACAAAGTGTGTGTGTGGAGACGGAGCGTCAGGGAAGGTCGGGGGGTTTTCTCTTTTGTTTTTTCCATCTTGGCTGTGATCCTGGATCGATGGACTGCTGGGTTCGAGCTTGAGGAGAGGAGATCTTTTCTTGGAGCCAGAACCATCCTGCGACCTGACCTGCTCAAAGCATGGCTGTGGAAAAACGAGGTGTTCGCCTCGCGTTGGGGACAGATGGGGAGTGATTGTCAAAAGAGAGCGATTATTTTTTTAAATGAAATAACTGAGTGGGTAAAGGGGTATTTTTAGCCTTGCTGTTTCATGTTGTAAAGTAAGAACTGGGAGAGAGAGTCTGTTTTTCGGAGCGTCACACCGCTGCCGTTACTTTTTACTTAAAGTCCAACCCTTGCATCAATCTTTTGAGTTCTACTGTTAAGTGTTTTTTTTTAATTTATTACAGGGCTGCTATTTTCATAAATGAACAATTTCATGAAACTTGTTTAACAGTAGCCCTTTTCGACTTGTTTCTTCCTTTTCTTTTACAGTGTTTCAACAGATTGGCCGCACTTGCCAGGCAATGCTATATATATTTGTTAAATGTAGGCAAAAAAGAAATTCTGACAAATGTTTAACACTAATGCAGATTTTACTCTGCAGTTGCCAATCCATAGCGATCCAGTTTGAATGTACATTTTTGTAAAGTATTAAGAGGCGACTCTTCATCTGTTGACATCAAATTTTAACCTGCAGAGGCAGTTGATGAAAAATCAATTGTTGGTAGTTTATCTAAAAGTGAATTAGTATTGCCACATCCCCCTCCTTATTTACATTTTATTTCTCCATTGTTTTTCCTGATGGGGCCAGGGGAGGAAAAGCTGTGAAATCATTCAACATACTTTGTAACCAAAGATGCAAAGCTGTGTAAATTGATTATTTTGAAATGCACACGTGTATTTTTTTTTTGTTACTTCCTCCTTCACAAAATATTTTGTTGCTGTTCAGCATGTTCTGCATGATCTGTAATCTTCAAACCACTTTCTTACCTCATTTTTATTCAGCACTCTTATTGTAAGATAGTCTGTGAACAGTGTAAATGGGGGGGAAAACGATGTGGAGCGGCGAGTCGACCGAGAAAAATAACCTAGTGTTACTGACACTAGTCACAGAAAAAATGAAGTGAGCCATGTTTTGTTCATTTAAATGGTGTTTGAATTTCATATGCCAATAGTTTTGTTACATTGCAAATTTTAATGTATTTAAATAAAAGCAATATTCAGATTCAAACAAATGTCAGTTTTCTTTTGTTAGAAAGTTCCAGAAACCAGTTTATTCATACAAACACATTGCAAAATATTTTCTTGCTCTGCAGACATTTGAAACCTTTGACTGTTCATGGGTAAACCACCTAAAATATGTGCAAACTTGTGGAAACTCCAATTACTGTTTACAAATCAAGTTTCAGTGTATCCCCTTCCTTCCATTCTTAAACCCAACACCTGCACAGGATACAGTGCTACAGATGCACAGAAGTAAACTTTCCAGTCATGTGAAGCACATCACATAAAAACCGTCACACCTGATTGCAGTAAATTAACAGGGAAGTGTCTGGTTTACGTTTCACAGACAGATGGCACTGTTTGATTACAAGATTCAGATTTGAAGCGTGTTCAGCATCAGTGTGCTACAAGCTGCTCTGAAGCTACACAACTATAAGAAATCTTCAAAGACAAACCATTTATTTGAAGAAATATTACAAAACAAACCTCTCAAAAATGTCAAAAAACAGTTTCAGAACATACGTGCCATCCTTGCAAATACATAGCGGGCCTTGCTAAAAAGTAATACTTCTAATAGTGTTGACAGTTTCAAGTCCAAATGGGAAAAAGGCTCTTTGTTTCCCAGTTTAAAACATACACAATACAAACAGCCGAGTACAATGATATGGACAATGAATGGGAACTTATTTCAGACAAAGTCTTCCATCAACACTTGCGTGCTTCAGTTCTCACAGCTGACCAGTTGTGCACGTCGTACTCATCTGTCCCGCGGTTGCCCTCCCTCCTATTAGCAAAGTCAGTCAGTGGGTCATCACTGTCCAGTCCATCAGAAAGGTGGGGTCACTGAGTAGGTCTGAGCAGGACAGGGGAGCTTCAGAGTGTCAAATCTCTCTTTTTTTTCCTCTCCTCTCTCTGCTAACCCACAGTAACAAATCTGCTGCCTTTACTGCTCTGAGCTGTGGCGGTGCGTCGATCCTTTAGGATGCGGAATCGCTCATTCAGGGTCATCGATGTTTGCTGGGAAGAGAAAAATCCAGAGAGAACAAGTCAACACAGCAAAGACCTGGAATCAAAATCACCTCATGCCTGTGTGTTAGAGATGGTAATGATTCATTGTTGTTAATAATTTAAGCAATTAAAAAATGTTAACCAATAAGGTAGAAGACAAAGGACATGCATGTCAGAAACTGTATTGTAGGTTTGCTGTAGTGCCCAGATGTAGCACCTCTTACTGTTTAATGAAACAGAGTTACAGGTGTGTTTGCTGACCGCCAGTAAGGGTCGCATAAAACAAGTGCACCTCCCTGCTCTCCAACTGCTAACTGTGGGAGTTGTGTTGATGAACTCTGCAGCATCAAGTTGTGAAAAAGGTGTCTGGCAGTTTCGTTAGCTACTTGAGACTCATGCTAACGCTAAACTACAGTTTTCAAACTCTAACAGGCAGAGAGCTGAGTGTCTGTCAGCAGTGAGCAGCTGCAACTGCTATGGAGCAGCAGGACTGTAATGACATGCTTCCAACAACATTCAAACTAAAGTGATGAAGGAAATCAGCGGCGGCGTGCTCCAAGTATAAATACATTTTAGATGTGACAGTAAATACCGACAGATTTTCTGGACTGATGAAGTTGCTGTGACAGTAATTGTATCAACTGAGCAGCTGTTTCCTGCAGCTGAACTACCGTTGACTACAGTGAACAGTCACTCCATCATGTAGGTCAGGGCTGAGGATTATTATCAAACTACTGTAAAGAGAGATTAATAACACTACAGGCAATTTACTGTGTAATACTTTGGATTTCGTCAAGTCAATCACTGAACAGCAACTTTATATAAAGACGTTATTTTTTGCTATGTACCTTAAAATTCAAGTAACATAGCATTGGTTTCATCTGTTCTTCAAATCCATAATGTAACCGTGCTGAATTGGCAGCGTGTTAGTGATTATAAAAGTTTTATCAGTACATGGAAATATATCCACTATATTTCATCTATTTCAATGATTAACTGATCACTGATTGTTAACGTGGCTCTCTACCCACCGAGGAAAAGGTTTAAAATTTGCATCCTTCCTGTGTATTCAACTACATAGAGTAATTTAAAGTAGCAGACTGACCGGTTTCCCAACACTGTTAATGTCAAATTGCAGAGGCACTCCTTTTGGTATTTTCTTCTCCACTGTTTCCACCTTAACAGGAGCAGAACTGGCAGCTGGAGGATGCAGAGTCCAAGCTGTGGGAGGCCTAGAAACAAGTCAGAGTGTTAGGAATGTGACAGTGGTTATAAAAACCATTCCCAATATGCAAATGTATTACATATATAATGTATTTATAGACATGTTTAAAACTAGTCTGTCCTGTAAGGTATCCTGCAGGGTTTGTGCACTTACTCAGGCTGAGTCCTGGCTGTAGGGTTGTCAATTGAAACTGTTAAGATTCCACTGCTGCTTGTCGATGTATGCCACCTGGTGGACAAATGGAAAAGGTGTCTCATAGTATACAAACAGCAGACACTGACCCTATATCGGCAAACAATGGTCCTCTTTCCCCTCCGAGTGATTCATATCCTCAGTGTGAGTTCCTCTTCCTCACATACGGACATAACAATGGTCCAATATGGACAATTAGGGAGCTGAACAAGTGGAACCAAAATAGACTGTGAGAAGAAACTTACTGCCGTGTTTTGACAGGAGGAGAGCGGGGATTTGGCTTTTGCACGTGGGCTTGTACCTGCCAAGGATGAGAAGAACAAACAGTGATTCATTGACAGCTGAATGACAAGTCTTGAAGTATCCAGATTAACATTCTTAAATACGTGTTTGCTTAAATCGATATACACAGTACATGTAACTGCTCTCAGTGCAATGCATTAACTTTAAGTACCTTGAGTCCTCTGTGAAAAAGAAAAGTGGCCTGTCGTGCTTCCCTCTGAGTCTGCTGGACAGGCGGCAGTGGTCTGCATGGATAAAACACAAAGAAAACACTGAAATACAGCTGTGTTAACAATGCAGATCGATCAAAATGTGCTGCATAAAGACTAAACCTAGAAGATGGACATAGACCTTGGGTTTGTAAAGTATCATTCTGAAGCCTTGAGTTTGTAAGTTTTGCCTTCGATATCCTGATTCTTGTAAACTAGAATTGATGAACAAGGAGTGGCTCAGACAGAGGACTCGAGGACACTTTGCATGGTGTTACAGTAGAGACTTGTCAATCACAAGGTAGCCCCTCCCAGTGCAGCCCCTGATTTTGCTCTAAATTAAACTATAATTTACAAAATTAACACTATTCTGTACTGACTAAGAATTAACTAGTTATTAAGACCTTAAACTAATGAAGAAAATGTTTGTTGACGTAACAAATCAAATTATAAGTTGGGTCATCTTCTCATATACTTCAGCACAATCAGACTTCTTTCTGCAACCACAGGACTCGCCCCCTGCTGGCCGTCAGAAAGAATGCAGGTCTAAGTCTTTTCCGTATTGGCTTTGCTTTTCAGACCCAGAAGCTACATCCATATTGTGTATGTAGTCTTATGTGGTAAAGTTAACAAAATAAAGTAAAAAATTTACATCAGTCTTCACTCCCCTATGCCTGTTTAAAATACTTTCTCTCTGATGATTCTTCCTGTTTTCACCGTTTCTGGTTCTGATAAATAGTGTCATCTTGGTGATTTTTTTTTAAAGATAACACGACTTTCAAACCCGCCAGCAGGTTTTAAGTTGCGGTGGGTTAAAAGTGAGTCTTTTTGTAATAAAAATAGCGCCACTTCAACAATTCTCTATGTATTCAGTGCACTCTGAGACACAAGTATTATTTGGTGTTCTCACCGTCGTCGCAGCTGAAACGGTCTCCTGACTGGTGTTGCATTCTGGCCTCTCTGTGGGTCGGGCTGCCTGTACAGCCGCCTCTGTACCTCCGGCTTCCTGTACTGGGCTTCAGGGCGTTGAATGAAGGGCCTTGTTTTCTGTCTTGTTTTCTGGACAGGAAGGTGAAAGGGATGATCTTTAGCATACAGTAGATTTACCCAGAGGCAGAAACAGTAAGAGAAGATATCTGAGAGGTTTAGGGTAAAAGATTAGTCGAAATATGAAATTGCATTTTCGTTTTTGAGGCATACAATGCTAAACGATAACCAAAATTAAATGTGACACAGCTCAATACTTAAAAGGCTGATGGTACTGGGAGACAACTGTTTCATCATAAAACTCTTAACAGTACAGGGGGTAAAACATAACTTTAATGAAAAATAAGAAGAGGAAAAAGCATTAACTTCATATTAGCATGTAAAACAGCTTTACCAATGTTTCACTGAGGCTTAATAGACAAAAACAGAAAAGCCATTAGTGACTGTGTGGTGGTTTGTGAGAGCTCAATATTAAAACCACAGGGGCCAAGATTCAGATTGTTCTCATCAAACCTTAAATATCAAAGCAGACAATTCTTGGATGAAGGAATCAAAAATAGAAAAGTTTTTATCATTTTCTGGGGCAGACAGCAGGAGAGGCAGCTAATGAAACAAGTCTGTTGTTCCTGGATACCAGACAGTGGCTGCTGATGTCTGTTGCCAGGCGACAGGATGAGGAGAAATCTCTGTGTCTGGGTGTGATGAAGGTCAGGTGGATGCAGGTCTTTACACTGGGCTTGCTTGTAGACTGTAAGACTAGATTTGGTTACCATGGTAACAAAAGTTTTTCAAAACTATCTGAGTCTTTTTTGTTCTTATTTGTCAGCAGTTGCAGGGAGGAGGCAGTACAGTTGCAATGCAGGCACCACTTAGATTAAGATTAATGGCTGGCTGAATTTGTTCTCCATACTTTGTTTAACTTTCTTTCTTTCTTTAACCAAGAAATGACGTGTTTTATGGCTCGCTTTTCAGCACAAGACAGTTGCTGTTTGTCAGTGTAAATAGTTGGCCTAAGAGTTGACGCCACCACTTTCTTCTATTACACTTTAAGAGACGGTGTCTCGACAGCTAGCACATATTCAGCCCTATGAGTCTAAACATTTCAACTGAATTAATGTTTATATTAAAAGACAAAAGTTGATCAGGTACTCCAACATTCCTTTAAAAAGGTGTAACATTTTTTAACAAAGTGGGCGTGGGCAATTTGACAATCTTATATCATGGACCAGTTTAATTTTATCTGCTATTCAAAGGAATCATACTCATGTCATTTAATGTGCTATATGTAAGTATTTTATTTTGAAAGTTTAGTTGCTTGCAGCTAGGACTGACCTGTCCTGTCTCATGTTAGCCTACATGTTGGCTGGTCAGGTCGCTGTTGAGGTGGTTCTCATTGTCATTCAGTTGAGTCTCTCCTCCTGCAGAAAGACTCCAACTCCCATATGTTGGAAAGCAGCTGGTGATGGCAGTCGTTGTTCTGCTCTCCAGAAGACTAGGAGCTGAAGAACCATTCAAACCAGAACCTGCAGCAAGTGGAGAACTGGCTCATGTGCTGCTACGCCACCAAGGCCACAGAGCAGAAAATGGATTCCCTAAAGTCTGCCCATCATGAGAAAGCCGGCTACTGCTACCAGGTGCAGTCCCAGACAGTGGAGTCAGAGTCTGTCCACAGTATGAGAGGTTCACTGGAGAAGTAGTTGACTAACATTGACGACTGGCACAGCAGCGATCTTGCAAATAATTTTGTAAACCATGGTGGTTGAAGAATCGCAATGAGTGGACCAGCATCCTGAAACAGGCGGAGACACAAACCATCACTTCTAGCCAGAACTTTTAAAATAAAATCAGAGCAAAAACAGGATGCAGAGGTTTGTGATTTCACTCTTTAGCCTTGAACTGAAGTCACAGGCTTGTATTTAGGTAACCAAATGCACAACTAATCATGTGACCACATGAGTTGAGCTAAACAGAGGGCAGAACTGTGATTCACATCGTGATCTTGATTCTGCCCCAAAACATCATCTTATGATGCTTTGTCCTGATCACCACGTCTATCTGAAAGGACACCAGCTTGAAGAGAATTTTAGGTTTAATGTCTGGTCTCCAAAACAACCAGACACAAAAACAAATTCTTCCCACAGGCCATAACTCTGATGAACAGTTAAATAAACTCTTTTTGAATCCATAACCAGCAATACTGTATACTACATACCTGTTATTATTTCAATCCAGCTCCATTGTTCTTTGCTCATTTGCACTATCCTTCAACTAAAGTATATGAAGTGGCAAAAGTCCTGTATTTATTGTTAATAAATGTACTTATTTCTGTTATCAGGACTGGCACAACTTGCACTAAACTTTTGGTTCACTTCAAGCATTGGCTCTTGCACATATCTATAGCTGTGCATAACAAAACAGAGCCAAATTCCTTGTGCGCATACTTGGCCAATAAAACTGATTCTGACTCCTTGCAGACACCTTTTTCAGACACAGTCTCAAAGGAAGGATTTACAGCAACAAATACCAACGGAAGACCAGGTCATACGGGTTGCTCAGGCTCTCACTGTTGAGAAAACAAAATACTGGCACTGGCCACAAATGCAGGAAATCTCTTAAACTGGTCATCATTGTGGCTAAAAGATGTGAAGCAATATACTGCCCATTTCATAACATACAAGAGGAAAAGATTTCTTTTTACAAGTTTCCATTACGCAAAAGTTCTCCACAGACTGCTGTCAACAAGTACAACAGAGACAGCAGTCACTGAAACCCAGAGGAACACCGAGCTTTGTGTGGAAAGTATCTTATGACAGGTGCTGCCTTGAACAAAGCTTCAGAGTCAGTCATTAAACCTAACTTTATTTTACCTTCCTATATACCGGTATGATGATTTAATATGACCGCAGTGTTACAAGGTGTTTTGTTGCACTCAAGCTTAATCTATGCGGGTATTCTGAGTCCTGTTAGCAACACTGGCTAGCACTGTCACCTCACAGCTCAAAGGTCCGGGGTTCCAATCTTTCTGTGTGGAATTGGCCGTTTCTTCCTGTGCCTGCATGGGTTTTCACCGGGTGCTCCAGCTTCCTCCCACAGTACAAAGACATGCTGAGGTTAATTGTTGATTCTAAATTATCTGTTGGTGTCAATGTGAGTGTGTTTGTTTGTCTGTTTCTATGTGTGGCCCTGGGATAGAATGGTGACCTGTCCAGGATGTACCCCGCCTTTGCCCTGAGTCAGATGGGATGGGATTCAGAGAGAACAAAGCCGAGTCTAGATAATGTATGGGTGGATGGATGCATGTTTGCAATAGGCGTTACACTTAACAGTCTTTAACCTGTAACACTTCAAACAACCATTTCTGCCTTTGGACTTTTGTCATGAAACGTTTAAATATAATTTCTATGCAGTTGCAAGTCGGCTCAGTTTGGCATGCTGACAGAAGACACAGTGAAGGACGTCGTTTTCCAGACATCCATGTGTACACATACTTGGCCAATAAAGCTGATTTTGATTTGAACACTTTTTCAGATCCACAGTCTCAAAGGAAGGATGTACACCAATGAATACCTATATTCTGAGCAAATATTCTGCTGTGCATCAACATTATGAGCCTACAATAAATCTGGACTTAAACCAGTGTTGCATATTTGGGTCTCGGGTCAATACTAGTAAGTGCCATGATTGCAGTGTAGTACATTCTCCATTACCTGGGTGACAGCTGGTCTGTTGAGTGTGCCGGCTCGTTTCAGCAGGGCAGCTGGTCTCCTCGCTGCCAGCCCTGTGATGACCCCCTGACCCTTTCGTCGAGCTGGTAGAGGTGGGACCCTTCTGTTTCTTAATTTAGGTGCTCCTCCTCGGGGTACGCCACCTCCTGGTAAGTATAATATTACACATATGCAGAGCTGCTTCGATAGAAATGAAAAAAGCTTATCAACTAAGTAAACAGTGGAACACACCTCTCTGGAATGGTCCTGAAACCGCCTTTCCTTGGGTTAAACGGCCTTTCTTCTTGACTGGTCGGCGGTTCACAATGGCCTGTCTCCTTTTTAACTGTTGCTCTCTTTTGTTCAACCGAATAATGTCATCTGTTGAAGTTATCACACGAGAAACGATCAATAAGTGCAGCTAGAGGTACAAATGGGAGCTATTTATCCAGGTTGGCTAGCTCCTGACAGCCTCCCACTGGAGAGCAGCTAACATTAGCTAGTACTCTATTTTAGTAACGTTGGCCAGAGCTACTGAGCAGCTTACCCAAGGACATGTCGACTTTATCCGGGACCGCCGGCCTTTTCCCCCGACCTGCTGTGAAGTCACCTTTGTTCATGGCTAAAACCACGGCGAGCAAATCCCGAGTGCAAAAGAAAGATGTAGTAGTAGTTAGCAGCCGTGCTAGCTGTTCGTCACTGTCGAGGCTACGCTACAACAGAACCTGACCCTCCCCCGAACGTAAACGGCGTCGCGCATGCGCAATGAAGACTTGCATTATGGGTAATGTAGTTGAAATTCGATGAAAACAGTGTTACAAAACCTAAACAGCAACGTGCTCATGTAACTGGTTGTGTAAAGGGAAATTTTCTTGACTGGGCTGCTGCTGCTGCTTCTGTCTGTCGTTTATTTCGGTTTATCGTCGTTTATCTCCGTATTTGTCCTAATTTGACCTTTTCCGGTCGGGCAGAAGCAGCTTTACTTGAAGTTTTGCACCGCGTATGCTGCACTGTGTCTGCAGGAGGTATGTATTTAAAAGAGGTATCATCCCAAGCGACCTTTACTTGAATGAAGGGTTCACTATTGTCGTCGTGTTAGTAGCTTGCTTTGTGTTTACTTTTCATTTTCTAACATTTTTGTCTGTAATTTGCAGTTTTCCATCATTGCTACCGTGTTAATTTACTTCCCTGCAGCTCATCTCGACTCTTGAAGCATCTCATTCACCACAATCAAAGGCCCAGCCCAGTGCTTTTCTCCACTAACTGCTTCACCAGTGGAACCACCATGTCAGACAAAAAACGCAAGGCAACATCTGCAGCAGCTGCTAAGGAGCCCAGGGCCAAGCAGCCTAAGCTGGCTCCAGTGAAAGAGGAGAAGAAGCAGAAGGATGCAGGCTGGCTGCAGAGCCTTGTGCAGCAGCAGAGGTCAGAGAAAAACGACATGAAGTGCAACAAAAAGCGCCTGCGTTTCATATCAGATGCTGAGAAGATCAAGCAGGGCTCAGAGGGAGTCCTGTACTGGATGTCAAGAGACAGCAGAGTGCAAGGTAGACACAGATCACAAGCATCATTACAGCAATTAGGCACATTTTTTTGGCGTGCGTGTTCTCCATGTCTCTTCTGGTGAAATGTTTTCCCTCTGTGATTTAGATAACTGGGCACTGATTCACGCCCAGCGTCTCGCTATGAAGGAGAACCTTCCTCTGCATGTGTGCTTCTGCTTGGTGGTGCCCAAATCGCCACTGTCCACTCTGAGACACTACGGCTTCATGGTGAAGGGGCTGGAAGAAGTAGCAAAGGTATAAACTTCATGATGTTGACAGAAAAATCACACATTATAACTCGTTAATCCAAATGATTAAGTATTCATTAAAAATTATTTATATAGCACCTTTCACAGTCACAAACTCACAAAGTGCTAAACAATGATAATAATCAAAAGCCCATTAAAAACAACAAAGAGACAAAAACAGAAAACAAAGCAGCACTAAATCCAAAGATAGATAAATACTCATATTAAAAGTAATAAGAACAGACCAATTAAAACCTAGATCATAGTTAGTGCAACAAAGGCCAATTCAAATAAATAAATCTTAAGTTCCTTTTTAAAAGCATCAACTGAGACTGCATGACGAAGCTAAATAGGTGGTGCGTTCCAGAGGCCACAGCTTCAAATGCTTGATTACCTCTTGTTTTTAGTTTGTGCACATCACTACCAGTCGGCTCTTGTCTGAGGTTCCAAGTGACTTACTGGATACATGATGTTGGAGCAGTTCAGAAATGTTAGCTGGTGTCTGATTCTGTATAAGTCTGCATGTAAAAACAAGAATCTTAAAATGAATCCTGAACCTAACTGGGAGCCAATGTAGGGAATATAAAGTGGGTGTGATCATGATCGATACATCGTGCTGGACCTTGTTAGCAGCCTAGTAGCATTATTCTGAACTAATTGTAGATGGTCTAAAGATGAATTGTTGAAGAGGGAATTATAATAGTCTAAATGGGATGTGATAAAAGCATGAATGATCATTTCTTGCAGGGGCTGTCAAAAAATGGGTCAAAGTCTGGCAATGTTTCTGAAGTGAAAGAAACATGTCCATGTTATTGAATTGGTATGGTTTTCAAAGTGCATTGACTGATCAAATGTGACACCAAGGTTTTTGAGACTGCTCCGTATAGTGAAAGACAGGAATCCCATACACCACCTAACATTTGCAGACATGGTTTTAGACTGAACATATGGGGAGGGGCACATTAAGCAGGGATCTGAGAATCCTACTCCTTGAAATTTTGAGCATGAAACACTTAAATTCCTGCATTCTTGTGAATTTTCTATGATGAATTGCCAATAAATGGTAAACAAATCTGTAAAATAGCCACAGAGGGGTAAGACTTACTTGTTTCCTTGTTGAATAAAGGTACAGTTATTGATAATATTCAAGGTATAATGTGTGAAGAATTATTTAAAAGCAAATACACTGATCAGGCATAACATTATGACCACCTGCCTAATATTGTGCTCTGAACCATTGGGCATGGACATGAGGACCTCTCAGGGTGTCCTATGGGGTCTGGAACCAGGACATTGGCACTGGATCTTTTGGGTACTCTGGATTGTGCAGTGGGGTCTCTGTCAATCAAACTTGTTCCACTGCATCCTGTTGATGCTTGATCAGAATGGGGTGTAAGAAGTTTGGAGGTCAAATCAACATGTTGGGCCATTGTCATGTTCCTCAACATGTTCCTGATGGTTTGATGTTGTTTCCATGTGGTGGGGTGTATTTTCCTGCAGGGGTAGGCCAGTGACATTTGGGATTTCCATTTGCATGAGGGAGTGTGTTTGTTGTGAGACAATGTTTATTTGGGTGTCTAAGTCTCATCAACAATGATGTTAAAATCCAAGGTTTTCCATCAGAACACCACATAGTACCAATATGATCAATGTTATTCACTTCACCTGTCAGTGCTCATAATGTTGTGGCTGATTGTGTGTATACTGCAAATGTTATTGAATATTTTTGGCATTTCTTTAAATTGTACATAATCAATAAACCTAAAAAAGTCTGTGATCCTTAACTTTGCTCTTCTGCTTCTACCGAACAGGAATGTAAACACTTAGACATCCAGTTCCACTTGCTTCACGGTGCACCAGGGGAGGTTCTGCCCGGCTTTGTGTCCGACCATAGCTTTGGGGCGGTTGTGACAGACTTCTCCCCCCTCAGAGAGCCACTACAGTGGTTGAAAGACGTCAAAAAGACACTTCCAAAGGAAATTCCTCTCATACAGGTAAAAAAAGAAACCGTCACTATCATGGATATGTTGATAGGATGCTCTTTGCTCTGGTTGTTTTTTATTGCATATTTTTACCTTCCACAAACTATTTCCTTGCTTTATTTGTTGCCTTCATCACACTTATTCACCAACGAACACACAAGAAAACCAATGTGATTGACCCCATTCACATTTTATGGTTATTGCCTTTATTTCTGCTGTCAGTATTTCTCCATTATCTCTTATTTTCCTTTTATAGGTTGATGCCCATAATATCGTTCCCTGCTGGGTGGCATCACCTAAACTTGAGTACGCTGCCAGGACTATCAGGGGGAAAATTACCAAGGTTTTGTCTGACTTCCTCACTGATTTTCCTCTGGTAGAGAAACACCCCCACACTGCTACAAGAACCGCCAAAGTAAGCGCTGCAGTCACCGTAAAATGAATAAACATCAATGTAAGGAGTGGAGAAGAAGTCGTGCATTTATGTTTTTTCATGTTAAGTTCAAGGACTTTTGGATTGGTTAAGTTATACGTTCTCCCCTTAAAATATTCATTGCTTTGGAGGTGTTTTCTAAAATCAATTCAAAGGAAAGAAAGCTGTTAGTGAGCTCATTGATCGGGAGTTTGGAAGTTAGACTGCTGCGAGAATGTGCTTACTTTTAACCTTCAGCTGTCTCCTTTTCTCTGCACATTATTTATTGATGAGTGAATATAGACACTAGATTTTTTTGACTGTCCAGAAGTTGAAAATTTCTTTCTCCACCCCAGTTATTAAAGCTGCAGGGGTGTGCACTTTTGCTGCAGTCTTGTGATTGATATGCCGCTCACTGGTTTGAACCTCCTGATATTGTGAGCGAGGTGAAAGGCTCCGAACTTTCTTGGCTGCTTTTGAAATTGCCCCTGTAACAGCACGGCGTATATATTAGCTCATCGCTGTCAGCTTTGACCTCTGCTGAGTTCTTCTTCTTCTGCCCCTTCTTCACCTCACAGCCAGTTGACTGGGACAAAACTTTCACCTCCTTGTCGGTCGACAGAACAGTGGGAGAAACAGAGTGGGCTAAACCAGGCACCAAAGCAGGGATGGCCATGCTGGAGTCCTTCATTGATGTACGTCTTAAATTGTTTGACACGCAACGCAACGACCCCAATGCTGCCGCCCTCAGCCAGCTGTCACCGTGGATCCGCTTCGGTCAGTACTGTCATGAAAAGTACAGGGGCCGTGAAAATAACACGTTTTTGATGGCAAATATGTAAAAATCTGTGTATTAGGTCTTATAAATGTGTTCTTTTCTCACTATCAACCGATATCTGAGGTTTTCTGCACATCTAAAATCCTTGAGTGATTCAACTCAGAAAACATATGATAGATTATATCCTATCAGGCCTTATACCTGGTCATAGTACAATAACTGCTGCGCTCTTTGCAGATCTCTCTAAGGCTTTTGATACTGTTGATCAGCTCAGACTGTTGTCACCGGATTGTTTTAGATTGAACCTGAAGGACAAAGGTGTTCCACAAGGATCGGTGTTAATGCCTCTGCTCTTTAATTTATAGATAAAATGACAATTACCTTTCAATTGTACATGTCAGTGTCTGTTTTTATGCTGATGATAGCATCTGCTTTTGACAACCTTTGGACACGCTATTAATTTGAGGCTTGTTCAAAACTATGCAAAATACATAATATTTACTCTAGCATTCTGGCTGAACTTTTCACTAAAAAACTAAGTTGAATTCTTACACCAGAACAGAGGTCGTTTCTACTTTAAAAACAAAAAATGTGACTCTACTGTTAATTGTATGTTTAAATATAGAGATACTCTCTATGCTTGTGCTGCCACCACCATCAGTAAAGAGATGGTTCCTTTGGGGGGGTGGACCACTTTTTAGGTGGCTACACTATGTTATACTGTCTACCCTGTTTACAGCAGCACATTGTTTGGCTTCCCTGCCAGTAGTCGTCACACTGGGGGGAAGCCAGCTGTAATCTGCTGTAGGTATTATACTGACTGCAGCCTCACTTCAAATAAGCTGAACTATCCATTGAAGCCACTGGACACCTTAAACCATAGTGCCATTCATTACTAAACACACTCAGATTTTATGAAAAGATTAAGCTTTTTCTGACATCAAGAAGACATCAACATGCCTGCTTTCTCATTTTAACATCTTACTTACACAGACATTTAACATCCTCATTTGTGTGAAAGGCCGTGACACCAGATCCCTGAATTGTTTGGCTATAAAAGAAGCTCATGCTACGCCTCCTCGTAATGTCCATCTTTATCTGCCTGCTTCTTCCCCTGTCCAACCATGTTTTTTTTTCCTTTTCCCTCCCATCAGGCCACATTTCAGCTCAGCGTGTGGCTTTGCAGGTTCAGCGCAGCGGGAGGACAGCAGGTGTTTCTGTTGCCTCCTTCATCGAGGAGCTGGTGGTGCGCAGGGAGCTGACTGACAACTTCTGCTTCTACAACGAGAAATACGACAGAGTGGAGGGTCAGTGGAGATCTCATTAAAACTGCATCCCGTTCACTCCGGTGCCACAAATGTCCCATTAGTGACATCGTTGGGATGAGTCACCTGCTCACTAGCTGAATTAATTTGTCTAAATTAATAGACATTTGGGCGACCTGATAGCTGGGTGGTTAGAGGAAATGCCACATGGGCGCTGATGCCTTCAAGCAGTGAGTCCCCTGATTCCCTGCTGGTTTTTCCATTTGCTGCATGTCACTTCCCTGCTCTCTTTCCCCCATTTTCTGTCTCTGTTCACTGCGACTGTCAAGTAAAGGCTTAAGATTCTTTAAATAATCTCTAAATGAATAGAAATGGAATAGAAAAAACAAAAAAAGATTCCGCTCCAGAGGTTATCTATGTGTTTTCCTTTCTAAAATATTGCTGTGTGTGGTTCTCAGGTGCGTATGAGTGGGCTCAGAAGACCTTAAAAGATCATGCCAAAGACAAGAGGCCGTATCTGTACACAAAGGAGCAGCTGGAGAAAGCGAAAACTCACGATAAGCTGTGGAACGCAGCTCAGGTACAACATTTAGTAAAATCAAAGGGCTGTAGTATGAAGTGTGATTCATGGGTTAGCGAGTTATGTTGAGCCTGATGTCAGAGTTTTCAGTGACCAGAAGGTGGCTCTCTTTTTACCTGCTAGATCACCATGGTAACTAATGCTGTGGAGCTAACCTGGTTGGGATCAGGTTATGTTCAGAGTTCAGGATTTAAATCGGCTGTCTCCCTTTAACCAAAGCATTTCCTCACGGTTCTTTATGAGCGATACAGATTTTCAGCTGAAGGGATATATTGTTTCTGCAAGCATGTTAAGCTGTGTGTTACTAAAACCACTAAATGAAACCGTGTAATTACAGTATCGTACAATGTATGCATCGTGTTGCCGTGGTAACCTGACACATATTTAGTTAGTGATGCAGAAATCGCATAAATGTGTTTGTATGTTTGGTCCGTTTACACTGCTGGTACTGCAGCTGATGGAACAGAGTTTAGAAAACTTATTATTCTGCTGGTATTTTTTACAGAAATTATTCAATCAATAACATTAATTTCACTTTGATTTGGCCAAAAATGAAAGCAATATCCTGCATTATGGGACAGTGTCAGACCTAAATGTACTTCAATACAATATGTTTAAATAAGAAGTTTAACAGCTTTAATGTGCAGCTTACAGAAATAAGCGGCTGCATTGATGGATAAAATAAATACACATGTGCAACAGTTTTCTACCAGCATCCCTGTCTTGCATCATTTGCAGTAGCAGTACGTTATACCATTGTTAATTTTTATATTCCTCCTTGTTCTCCTTTAAAATAATCTGTTGACTGAAGCAGCTGCACATGATTGCTTCATTTTGTGCTGAAGAAGAGTCACTTGACGCATTAAACGCTCCCTTTTATTGAACGTGCACAGAGTTTGAATCGGACAGCCTGAGCTGACAGAGAAAGCTGATCACCACCTTCTTGATACTGTTATCTCTGAGACTTCAGTTTTTGTCGAGCCGACTTGCACAAAGAAAGCCTGGATATGTCAAACTGGCTTTGTGATACAGCTCTCAGATCTCTCTGTCCCTCTCATTCAGAGTGATTTAAACATATTTATTCACTAGTCCATGTTTGTTTCTATCACTGCATTAGTACCAGATGGTTAGTGAGGGGAAGATGCATGGATTCCTGAGGATGTACTGGGCCAAAAAGATTCTGGAGTGGACTTCTTCACCAGAGGAGGCACTCTCCATCGCACTCTACCTCAACGATCGCTATTCGCTGGACGGTCAGGACCCCAATGGCTTCGTCGGTAACTACATCTTCTAGATTTCGGCAAGCGTGTGACTTATTTAATCAGTTATTGCTGTATTCAAACCCTCCCTGCTGTGTTTCCATCTTGCAGGTTGTATGTGGTCTATTTGCGGCATCCACGACCAGGGATGGGCAGAGAGGCCTGTTTTCGGAAAAATTCGCTATATGAACTACAAAGGCTGCCTCCGGAAGTTTAACGTAGCCCAGTTTGAAAAAAAGTTCTGTCCAAAAAACCTCTGAAGCATAACACAGTTTGAGGGATGTATACAGCCTGCATCTCCTACACCTTTGCCTCAGGGAGTTTTTTTTTTACATCCTTTGTAAGCAGTCGATGCTTTATCTCTTCTTTGTTCCTCACTGTTTGTTTTGTCCAAAACCCTCCATATATTATTGCTCTGGTTGTTGCTTTTACTGAATGTTAAAATACGTTCGTACTTTTTTAGAATTGTAAGCTGTTTGGGGTCATTTGCAGGGAGCTGTCGTTCCTTTTTAGATTATGTTTGTGTATTAGCATGAGAAAGAGCTTTTTATTCTGTGTTTGTGATGTTTTTTGTATTAGTTGTGACTATTGTCCGTTTCATTTTACACAGCAGAGACTGTTTGTGGTTACAGTTCAACAACTGATTCACAACATGCCGTTGCTGCTCTTTTATACAAATAAAGTCGTATCAAACAAAGTTAGAAAACCATTTTCTGTTCACTTCTGTCGGTTTCTTTTATCATTTTCTGTTTTGCCGCTATAACGTACCCTGAAGACCTGAAAAAACAGTATTAACAGACTGAAATGTTCTTTTGCACAGAGTCATGCTTATTCCCAAAATACGTAGGACTTGATTGCGTGTGAATCAAATTAAACACAACCACAGTTTTAAGGTTTTAGGTTTCATTTGTGTTTAATTAGAGGCTCTCAGCACATCAGCTCACAGATCAACACATTCAGCATAAACTGTCAGCAAATGGATGAGAAGAAAATAACCCAAATTAGACAAACTCACATGTTCGTTCATCCAAAAAAAGAAAAAAGGGAATTTTTTACAGTGTTACAAGCTCGTATTTGAATCAAGCTTATTCCAAATATGCATAAATTGAGCTCAGATGTAATTAAACAGACACAAAACCCACTGCTGTCCAACCTAATTAACTGCACCCTCAGTAGTGGATAAAAACAATCCCTATAGGTAATGACGCGCTTAACACCAATTCGCAATTTACAATATGAAACCTCGTCTGTGCTGTGAGCTCTTTTGTTGTCTGAGTCCATTCCTGGGGAAACAGATCCATCTCCCTAGATTGTGCTTCCTGGTGCTAATTAGTTGAAGCAGCTAGTGTATGGTTGTAGGGAATAAGAATATTACTGTGTGGTGTAGTAGTCTGTAATTTACTGCTTTATGGTCCCCACAGTTCTGAGTTTCTATCATACTTGATGTTTGCTTTTGCAAAATGTTGTGGATGGAGAATAAATCAGCTCCTGATAGGATGTTTGGATGAAAGGCAGCAGGACCGTGAGTCATATCAAGAACAAATGCTGAGATTTCAAACATCAGTTACTCTCCCTAGGGGATATTAAGACTGATGTCAACTATTTCAGCAGATTAGAAATATATTCTGAAAGGGAAAGTGCAATGTAAGATCAGGGACAACTTCAGGGTTCCAGATCAGAGAGTAAATGAGAGCATGCTGAGCATCAGGAGACACATTGGACAGCTCACAGAAAATCCCATAAAAAGTGTGAGGGAGTTGCTATAAAACAGCCAGCAGTGGGATAAAGAGAAAGATAAATACTGAGGAAGTGAGGCGTCTTAAATCTGCAGTAACCAGTGAATTTTCAAAACCTTCCTACTGTGCATGATGCAGACGATGTCATCGAGTTTGAGTAACACAGTTTTCACTTCTGTTGATTTTAGATTTTTTTCTGATTTCTGAATGCTTGACATTGGTTCTGCTGTTTATAACAAGTAATTAAATGTAGGACCTTAACTGCCATGTTGAAATGGTGTGACCAGCATGAAGGTACGCGTCTTTTACAATCACATTACTATGGCAGCAGATGTCTACACATCTGCTGAGTCTACAGCAATGCTAGCTTTGAGCTAAATGCATGCTAACATTAACAAATTTGATGAGGCTTATGGGTGCCATTAGTTTTAGAGATACTCAAGTCTGGACAATAGACGTTTCATTTAAAATATGAATGTTGTGGAGGCGCTTGAGGAAAAGTCAGAGGGCCAACAAAGGATTTTGGATTCATCCTCTGGAGACCACAAATGTCTGTGCAAAATTGTATGAAAATTCATCTGATTACAGTTTACACTGATCAGGCATAACATTATGACCACCTGACTAATATTGTGTTGGTCCCCCTTGTGTGGTCCAAAATGATCTGAACCATTGGACATGGACAAGAGGACCTCTCAGGGTGTCTATGGGGTCTGGAACCAGGACATTGGCAGTGGATCCTTTGGGTACTCTGGCTTGTGCAGTGGGGCCTCTGTCAATCAAACTTGTTCCTCTGCATCCTGTTGATGCTTGATCACAATGGGGTGTAGGAAGTTTGGAGGTCAAATCAACATATTGGGCCATTGTCATGTTCCTCAACATGTTTCTGATTGATGTTTTTTCCATGTGGTGGGGTGCATTTTCCTGTGGGGGTAGGCCAGTGACATTTAGATTTCCATTTGCATGAGGGAGTGTGTTTGTTGTGGGACAATGTTTGTTTGGGTGTCTAAGTCTCATCAACAATGATAACAAAATCCAAGGTTTTCCAGCAGAACACCACATAGTACCAATATGATCAGTGTTATTCACTTCACCTGTCAGTGGTCAGAATGTTGTGGCTGATCGGTGTATGTTACAATATCAGTCGTTACCAAAGATTATAGGTGACCAACTGATTGACATCTCTAGAGCCTTGCTTGTAGCATGGCTTAAAATGTCCTCCTTCCTCCAAGGTACTTTCGCCCTCTTGACTTTAAAAGTAAATGAATCATTCCTACATAAGGACATCAGACTAACATGTCGGGAGACTGCAGATGATTGTGTCTTGGGATTTACCTGGTTTTTATTAAATGTCTAGTCCCACCTGCTGCTGAAAGAAGGAGAAAATGAAGGCTGTAAAGTGTTTCCAGAGTTCAGTGTACTTTTTACATCCCTTTTGTCTTTATCCTCCCAATATTTACCATTTCTAAATTGCTTTTTTGCTTACACTGAGATTCACTGCAGTACTGTAAGTGCATTTTCCTGCTGCCTTCTCTGTGAGCTTGTTGTGCAGCGTTGCATCTGAATAATGTTGTGGCACAACCTTGACATTCCTATACTGATGGGTTCGAGCAATTTACTGCAGGGAGGTAGAGGAAATGCCTTCAAAGTATGTTTCTTAGATTATCATTCACTGGCCAGGCTTCTTTGTAAGAAAATTCATTCCTCTCAGGCTGACAGTTGCCCTAGAATCTGAAGTCACACATTTATAATCAGGCTTTTTCCCCCCTACACTTATTTTCTATCCATTCATTCATTCGCTACACCCATTTATCATGTTCAGGGTCACAGAAGAAGGAGGAGTGAGCATGCATTGGGCTAGATGCTGACACATGCTGCACCCTTTGTTGAGTTTAATTGACTTAATTTTCTTTTATATAACTGTAGCTGTTTGGTGCTGAACTGGTAATATTTGGGTTAGCTGAACCTGCCGACAGGAGTTGCAGTTGTTAGCAGAGGTGAATGTGAACCAAATGGGGCAGAAAACCCAAAATAATGAGCTGAAAGACACAGAAACACAACAAGCTGTGGGGTTCTGTGGAGGTAATACTCACTTTCGGTGGCTGTCACTTTCACATTACCCACAGCCATTTAATCCTTTGTTAATTTAGCCTGACTGAGGCCAGGCTCACACTGCAGGAGGTTTCATTTTGAAATCAGGTTGCATCTTTCGCATGAGGAGAAACTTCCCAGATATTCTTCTCTCTAATCTCAGGCAGGCACAAACCACAGAGCATTATTAGGAATATTGTGCCAACAAGAGGAGTCAGGGAGCAGTGGACAAGCTCATGGGGAAGCAGATATAAACAACATGGAGATTGTGGTGTAACACTAATAATACTTTGCAATGAAAAAAAACAAACCTAAAGGCTAAATGAGTCTGAATGTGAAAATGGTTGGCTTCAAGGGGTAGAGTATTTAGCGAGGCTTGGTAACAGCGTCCACTGCTCCAGGCGGTAGAATTCTAATCTTACCCATCCCAATTTTAACTCGTAACTTTAGAATAGAACAGAAATACATCATTACGCCCCAAGGGGAAGTTCGGCTGTTACAGCAGAAAGGGTAAAGTTACCACCACCATAAGTATGGATAAATAAGCTATTTTCAAATGTTGAAGTGTCGAGCAAGTATTGTGCAATAGTGCAAGAGTAAAGAAAAAGTTTGCAAAAGGCAATTTCAAATGACAGAACCAGATGAATGTAAACAGAAACGGATTATCAAACATGTTTGACATTATGCGGCATCTCTGAGAAGCTATGAGCAGGTGAAGACTGGAGCTGTAAACCCCTCACATTACATGTTAATCCAGACTGAGCAGTTTTAGGTTAGTGCATAAAGCCAATGACATTTATTTATTTATTTACCTCTTTATCATTCTCTCATCTGTGCAATATCTGTCTCATGTGCAATATCAGTCTTCTGGATCTGCTCTTGCTTTAAAATATTATACTGGTTCACTGCTTCTTCTGTCATATTCACTCATATATATTTTTTTATTATTATGTTTATTATATTTATATTCTCAATGCACCTTAATATGGCAGCTATCCTAAATTTAATCTTTTTTAACTTGAAAGCACTTTGGTGCAATGCCTGTTGTTTTAAATAAGCTGCATAAAAGACAGAGTTGACTGGACCACACATGCTATTACAGTAGAAGCATGTCGATCACAAGGTAGCCGCACCCTAAAACAGTCCCTGCTTTATTGTCTTTTATTCTAAATGGGACCATAATTAACTAAATTAACACCATGTTGTATTTAAGGAGACTTAAAAATAGCAGTTGAAACTATAAACTCATTAGGAATATGTTCACAGAGGTAATAGAACAAGTGAGAAGTAGGATCATTTCCTCATTGACTTTATACAATTGGGCTTAGTTTTACATCTAGAGGAGTCGCCCCCTGCTGGCTGTTAGAAAGATTCCATGTTTAGTAAGCTTATGCTGTGACTTCACTTTACGCACCCTCTTTTTTATGCAGCCTTTGGTTTTGGGTGAACAGCCTCCTCATACAGACAGCCTATTGCTGCTTGAACTGAATCCAAACTGTGCTGATAGTGTACAGGATTGTTACTGATACTGGAAATAATGTTCTCTGGCCTCTACTTAATACATCAGATCGATGGCATATTGGTCTCATGTCTTCTCTGTCTTTGCTCTCAACTGCTTCTAATGACAGAAGGACCTTTGAGCTCCAATCAGAACATCACCGTCAGCTCCCTGTCCTCAAAATACACTTAAACTCACATCATTATGAAACACCTCACATCATCATTCTTTTGTAAGAAACCTTATCTCCTCCTCCTCAGCCTTCATGTCTATGACAGTCTTTTGTGCTTCTTATATTATCCCCTGTCCAGGCACATGTCTTCAATTATCGCCTCGGTGTCACAAGGAACATTGAGTACCGCAGCTTGAAGGTTACCTCCTCCTGTCGTTGGCAGCTTTAATAGAGGTGGTGTGCGAGTTCACCGTTTGCATTGACTGTCAATTAAGTTTCTAAATTAAAGATTGTAATTCAGCTTTTCATTGTGTCGTGAGTCAAAACATGTCAGGATGATGTATGTAAATTA
Source organism: Dascyllus trimaculatus (assembly GCA_024666655.1). Lineage (NCBI taxonomy): Eukaryota > Metazoa > Chordata > Actinopteri > Pomacentridae > Dascyllus > Dascyllus trimaculatus. The sequence goes on from CM045454.1 coordinate 19,124,537, forward strand.
AGTCTGGGAAAAAAAATTCCCTGTAGGTTGAGTTTGATCAGATGAAATCCAGTTACGTGAGGTCAAAAGGTTTACCTTTTCTTCCCTCGTACATCCCCTACCGAGGATCACATGAACTCTTCATTGTTTCCATTTCTTGCTTTTAAAATGAAACTCATCATACTTCTCTTTTTGGGCTGATTTGTCCTGTTTTTTTTTTAAAACTGTACCAACATTCTGCTCACATAATTCTTTAAAGTTAAATGATAGTCTGCTTCAAAGTACTTTATCAGAGTGCCACGGGCATTAATCATAACCTGCTCTCAAGTGAATACCATTTCTTGGGTGATACTTTGATGCGTTCCTGTTAGGTGATTTTATTTGCAGAGGGAGCGTGTAAACAGCGTTTTCTGTTATGGTGATGGAAGCTGTGGGTAGACTGCCCTTCATTAGCGCTGGTGTGACACGATGATGACGCTGTGTCATTACAAAGTGATTTGTCAGTATTCAACGACTGGCTCGTCTTTGTCTTGCTGTCACATCCGGATTCATCTCCTCGTTCATTTTTTTCCATATTAATGACACCATTTCCCCCTTTAGCTCCTACCCCATCGCTGTCATCGTCTCCAAGTGTGCAAATGAGTTTTTTCCCTCTGCGAAGTTGAGATGAGACATCCCAGTGGAAAAGGTTCTCGTGGCTCTTGGCATGGCTCGTTGCTCGTAAGTCACACTTTAACCATGATGTTTACATAAGAGGAATCCATGTCCCTGAGCAAGTTACTCTACTGGAGTCTGTACATGAAAACAAGAGCAAAGACCAGAGCAGTAATAAGAACAATGGGTCTTGATGTTCGAATGCAGGCCAGGGAATTGTGCTCTGTTTCAAGGGTACATGCTGAGAAACATATACATGCCTTCATCAAATAGGGTAACATAATGCCTTAGATCCTGCACCTTATGAAAAACATGATAAATATTCATGTCCAATATGCACACACTAATGTAATGAAAACAAGACCACTTACATCAGAAGAGCGCCATACATTCACGTGGTCCTTTAGACGTGGCAACAAGCATTTCTAGAATTAGAATATAACCATTATAAAGATGTAAATCATATGTACAATTACAGATAAAGTACATTTGACAGTAGATAATACATGTGTTAGCATGTGTGGAGACATGGAAAGTGGAATATAATTTACCCATCAGGTGTTTTCAGAATACCATTTAAATATCTCAAATATCTGAAATTAGCTTCATTGTCGGGTATAAATACCATAAACAAACCACCTTATGCGTAACCCCCCACTTCGTTTAATTGACTTTTATTTTCACCTCTGATTTATTCATGATTTTTTTTTCAACAGGCATCTTTGTGTATTCAGTCTATGCTGCGAGTGTGTTAATGGTGGCACTCAGAGATGCACAGTAATAAAGAGGCAGGGCGGGAAATGTTATGCTTCACATTATAAGGTATCTGCAATAAATACATTCACCTACACCACAAACAGACATTTACATCCGAGACACTTGTTGGGTCACGTCGACCGTGCATAAAAATGCTGTTTTATTATTTATATGGTAATTTCCTTGTTCACTCAAACGCCGACCTCATCATCGTTTTTGCCTCACTCATTGCGTTTTCTTATTGGTCGTTTATCTAGATGTGATTTGTGTTATTGCAGTTTATTTCTGGAGTGTGGAGGACTTCCAGACACAGAAAGAGAGTGTGCAGGATGCATTTCTTCCCCCCTAAGTGTGTCTCTTAAGGCTTGTCATGTAGCCTTTGGTCACAGGGTTTGTAAAGTCTGGTTATCTTCCTCTGACATCCTCTACTCCTTGAAGGGTTAAGTCCTTCCCTTTGGGGTTAAGATCTTCCCATCTGAGTGTCTTCAAGCTGCTTGAATATTAACAGATAGGTGAAAAATGAAAGGAAAGCTCAAAATAAACTTTGCAAGGTGTTGACCCTCCAGAACAGCTTTAATACTTATTATGTGAATGACTTTTTTCTGAAGCCTTAGAGCTCCACTGCAAGGTTGGGACACCTTATTCCCCAGAGATACTCCATCATTAGGTGTTCTTTTTTTCAATAGCATTTTTTATGTGTCATTTTGGTCTTTTTGGACAGTTAGAGTTGAGAGAGAAAAGAAATACTGGGACAAAATTATATGAAGTAGGAGTCCTGCCTGGTGGTAATCAAGCTCATGACTCACGGCTTCAAGGCATTTGTGCCCATTTGGTGTTGGCCACTCGGCTACATGGTCACCTCTCGCATAGTCTGACCTAGCAGATGCAGGATGCAGGTACTAACCTGTCATTATCTGCTCATTTTAGGCAGCTTTGTCCTTCTCTTCCGCTATCTGCACCCTACCATACTGTACATTTCAGGTTTTGCAGAGGACTGTGATCATGCAGTAAAGCAGCCCTGCTAGTTTTTCTACATGGATTATCCATTTTGATCACAGTGCTTATCTCCCTGCATGCAAATATTCAACCCCAACAATTCCACCTGTCACTTTCTTAAGGGAACACCAAAGCTGTATAAACAAGCCAGGGTGGTTTTCCCTCTATAGCAGAATGGTAGTGTGGTGCAGTTGGACCATTATGTACTGCAGAATAAGGTGGGAACACAAGACGACCCCTCAGATTGTGGTGATCAGCCCAAAATCTTCCACAGGTGAATTGAGATTCACATTTTTCTCACTTTCACATAGTCTTTATTGTCTCATTGGGTGATATAACAAGCTTGTAAATATTGCACACAAAACATACAGGTAACCACGCCACAGCATATAACATTAACACCCCCTACCCCAAACTTGTATAGTTATTCAGTTTTCCCTTTAATTTGTCTCTGACCTCCTTCGGCGGACACCGCCTCAGAAGGCGAAAGTCCATTTTAAGTCCATTTCTTCAAGTTCAAGGTGCTGCGTTGGGTCACCTGAGAGCTGGAGCGGGTCGACCAGTTGCTGGAATAGCACGTAATGTGGCTGAACATTTCCCTGAACCTGGTAGACATGAGGTTGTAGAGGATGGGGTTGACGGCAGAGCTCAGGTAGAAGCAGACCCCTGAGATGATGTGGACTTGCTCGAAGATCTTGATGTGCTGCTCGGACGACATGTTCATGTAGCTCCACGTCAAGCGGTCCAAGTGAAAGGGAGCCCAGCAGAGGCCAAATACGACCACCAACACACCTGGACCAGATGGAAGAAATCTGTGAGTCAGGGTCAGCCAGGCAGAAAGAGACATGACAGACAAATGGAGAATTGTGACAGCAGTTCAATCACCAGTGACAGATGGCAAGACAAAGCTGAGGCAGATGGATATCTTGGATAAAAATAGTACAATGGTAAAGAGGCTGAACATACATACAGTTTTGTTTCTATCACTTCAGAGGACACTGACTTCATTGTCCTTATCACAATGAATTCGATTTACCTTAAAGGAACTTGCTTCTTGTCCCCAAAAGATCCCCACAATACGTCAGACTAAGCAAACTGTGAGTAATACGTGTAGACACACACACACACACACACACACACTCACAGTCAATTAAAATTCTGTCTTGCTGCTTAGCCACTTGCTAAATAAAGTCACTAAAATACCACCTACACAGCATCTTGGTGACTTGCAGGTTGCGTTTGCTCAGCTTCCGCTGGTGGGAAGTGGAGATACTTTCAGATCCGAAGCTGCTATTATTATCCACCGCCATCATTACCCTCTCCCTGTGCAGCCGCAAGCCGATGAGCAGGTAGAGGACGCTAATAATCAGCATGGGGAGCAGGAAAAAGACCACCGTCGAGATCAGGATGATCAGGTTGTACATCCAGGTAGGCATGACCACACCTGAGGACGTAGATGTTGCAATGTGACAGATTGTGAAAGATTAATGAGGATCATATTCCCAGGTGAGTCATGGGTATTACAGCTTCACATATCACTGTACAAGTTCTCAGCTCTTTTTGAACATATTGGAGATGCAACAAGGGACTGCCTGGTAGGTCTCTCAGACCACTATGAGATGTACTATCTTGCTGAATCCTTCTAACTTGTCCTGTAGCATAATTAGTAGACCGACATGTTTGGTTTCTGACAATGCACATTAACGATTGGATGGATTGTCATTATATTTGGTCCAATGCCTAGATGCCAAATTCTATGATTTCTAATCCCATGAATCCTATTGACTGTGGTGGGCTTATCTAGTGCCACCAACAGGTCAAAATTATCCACTGAGATATGTCAAAAAATGTAGGGAAATTTATGGTTCCCGACTATGTTTCATAATGATTTTCAAGATCCTTGAGTGCAAGCTAGTAATGACTCTTGGATGGAACGATATGTCATTTTATATAGATATTGTTTTCCTAGCACCATTATCAAGTCAAAAGCTCATTGTCCAATATTTTGAACAAATGCTGTTTAAAAATGATGGACCCTAGCTGATCTGTACAGAAAAAACACTCATAGTTTACACTCATGAGGACTGCAGATTAATCAAAGTTTAGTCATCATAGTGTAAAATACAGCTTCACTGCTGGTGCTACTTTTTAAAGTAACTAGAAGGTCCCTCAGAAGGATGGATCTGCGCAAAAATGTAACTGGCCATGCTCCTCCCACCACCAAGTTTCATGAAATTTCACCTGGTAGTTTCTGTGCAATCCTGCTTGAAGGCAAACAACCGGCACTGAGAACACATGTTCGCCTCTGCAAGGAAAAGCTTAACTTCCTTAATGTCAGTCCACAGTTTTAGCAACAAGATCCATGACTGAAGCAATTATACGATCCAAACCATGAATTTTGTGATTCCTTGCATCCCTACTTATTATGTTTACCCTAGAGATGGTAAACAAAGTTACCTTATGCCTGTTTAATATCAGAGGATGTTAAAAAAATGACATTTAACCTTACAGAGCTGTCACCATGGCTGTGATGTAGCAGCGATAAAGTCTAAATTCTGTACGTACGGCAAATAGCAGATTGGGGAAACTGTCGCCCAAACATTGGAGGCAGAACCACGACCCCATGCAGACTGGTGTTCGGTATGGCACACAGCATGGACAGACCCCACAGCACGAAGATGACTCTCTTGACATGAGCACGTGTGGCCATGTGTTTGACTTTGAGTGGATGTACCACAGCTACATAGCGCTCCACGCTGAGCGCCGTGACGTTGAGGATGGAGGCAAAGCAGACAGTCTCAAACAGGAAGGTCTTGAAGTAGCAGCCCCCTTCCCCAAACAGGAAGGGATAGTTCTGCCACATCTCGTAGAGCTCTAACGGCATGCCCAGCATCAGCACCAGCAGGTCGGACCCAGCCAGGCTCAGCAGGTAGTAGTTGGTGGGTGTCTGCATCACCCTGTAGCGCAGAATAACCGCACAGGTCAGTGAATTGCCTAGGACACCCACCATGAAGATGGTGAGATAGGTGATGCAGACGGGAAGAAACACAGGAGACCTGGGAGTCCCCAGGTGTAATGTTAGATAGTCTGCCACACTCAAACACATTTGATCCAGTTCTTCTTCAGTAGCATTAGCCATGACCCAGGAGATGTTCATCCCACACAATACAGCAGCCTCTGGGCAGCCAGTGTCACTGAAAACTGAATCACCTTTTGTGGAAAGAGCTACACGAGAGCAATTCAGCTCCAGCATCCTGGTGATTTGCAAGAGGGATCCTATTAAACCTGATGAAAAAAACAAAAGGAAAGGATGAATTTTAATGCAGAACTCCGATTTTACAGACTAAAGTTTAGTTTGGTCATCAGCAAAAGTAACGCTCTCACTCACGTTTGAAAATCGAAAGATGGATCCATCTATTAGGCAGGGAGGCTCTAATGGAAGATTCTAGTCTGTTGCTGTTTTTCCTTTTTGAAGCCCCTCAACTTCATGGGCGTTAAGCTCCAAATTACTGATATACCCTTTAAGCTACAAAAAGTACTGATAAATTATGTTATCACCTTGTTCCCTCTTGACAAAAATGGTTGTCTAGATCAGAGAAATTTAGAGGATCAGATTCCTAATGAGAGTCATGCTGAGCTGCTACTGCTTCTCTTCAAACACTAAGTATCCTTGACAGTGTGTGAACTACAGAATGCCTTTTAGGCGTTTTGGGAGCTCACATTTCCACTTTTTCGTGGTTAGAAATGCCTGATGCAAGATGTATAAAGGACTTGATTTAACTTTTAATAATTATTCCAATCAAAAAAACATGAATCATGAGAATAAGAAAACATTGTTCTTCTGTTCAGTGGCTCTTTCTCCCCTGATCTCTGAGTTACAGTGAGTGAAGTTTATATTGTGCCGCAACGCTTCGATGCATCAGATATCTTTATTAAAGTGAATTAGTGATTAATCACCCTCAATCATGAAGCATGCATTTATAATAGTGTAATTGTATGCATGATTCATGGCAATGAAGACACAGAAAAATCACATATTGAGAACCAGTTGTGCAGTGAGATCCCCCAATAATTTCACAAACTGTACTAAGAAATCCAATCTAGAAATAAAATGTATTGTTATTATGAACAATCTGGTATGAAATGACTTCTCACTACTATGTCTATTAATCACAACATTAAATTAATTTATAATTTAATTTTGCTGCACAAATTAACTCTAGACTTTGCAAATAATAAAAATCAGGTATGATGTACCGAAGTGATATCTTAATAATCGCCTCACACTCAGCCTGTTGTTTCCTAAGCAGCTATAACTAGGCTTTCGGCTTTCATCTATCAATTAATTATGCACATAAGTGGAAGCAACACGCTGATGAAAAAAGCAATCTAATCAGTTTAATGAATAAATGGAATAATTAAAATGTTCGACACAACCTGTCATGTTCTCTGAGTGATAGACTTGTAATCATGCATGTCTAATTCTGCATAACCTTTCTAGTTTTCTTAAGCTTGATGAGTGAACTCTCATCCTCCCATACACAGAAAAAGTAGTTGACAATTAGCAATGCAAACAAATGTCTAATTCAAGCTTTATGTTCAGCAGACTACAGAAAGATTTGTTTGGATTCCCACAGTGGATTGTATCAACATGCAGCAGAGTTATTAAGAAAACTTCATGTCAGCAACACACACACACACACACACGCACGCACACGCACACACACACACGCACGCACACACACACTAAAACTCACCTGTAGTTTGTTGGCTTTATCCCCTTCTTATTTACAGGCAGACCAGGCTTTGAAGAAATGAGAGAGGATGTGCAATCATGGCATTTCTCTGCATCCAGGACTTTTTCCTCACACTTTATCTCGACCGCTTTGGTGCTTCAGTGTGTCACTGCTGCCTCGGCTTCCCGTATTTGACGGCTGGTGTTCACTCCACCTCTTACTCTCCCCCTCTCTCTCTCTCTCTCTCTCCCTCCTCTCGTTCCTCACCACCAGAGCATCGTGTTCATACCCAACACCATTAGCTGCTTTTCTTATTTCTCTGTTCCAACTCAGCTTCTTCTCACCTTTTGTTCTCCCTCCCCCTCTTCCATGCACACACACAGTCACACACTTTTATCACTGAGACCCTTGTCATTCTCCATTCTATTACTTTTACTGTGAAAGTCCCCATATTGCAGCAGTGTGAAAACTAAGGTTGAGATTGCTTTGACCCCGAAACCTGTGGTCTGAATGTGTATAGGGTGCTTTAGAAAAACAAAACACAATTTTTTTCATTCACAGTTGCAGAGACAGGGCAATAGCTGTGTGCATCTGGGGATGCAATAAAATCAATCAATGTATGAAAATGAAATGAAGATTTTCTAAAAGAAAAAAAAAAGTGTGTGCCACAGCTTAAAATGTTTGCTTGGTATACATCACATATTTTCATTTCTTTTTTTTATTCTTGTTTATACCTTTTTGCAGTGTTACAACACTTAGACATTTATGGTCCCCAGAGGGAGAACCTGAATCTGGGGATCTTCTAACTAGTCTCACTTTACCAGACCATTCTGAAAACAACAATGGTCTGGCTACACCACACTATCATTGTTCTACCAAAAAAAAAAAACAAGCAATCAAACAAAACAAAAAACGCTCTGGCTTATTTGTATTTCTTTAAACTAATCACGGTTGTTGAAGGCGGAGCTGTGCAAATGTTGTGGCTTCAGTGGTCTATCAAAATAGAGATACAGACAGAGAGACAAAGACATGTCTAATCAGGCTGCCTTAATGCACGGAACTCATTTTAGGCTACACTGAAAAATTTCAGTGTGGTTGCTGTTTGGAGATTGTTAACAATAACATACAGACAGCAACTGAGAGGAAAAAGCCGCCTGAAATGAGCGGCAGGATTATGGCTGCAATCCACACCTAGAAAATCAGACTATTCTCTTACTAAAATAATAGCTTTTTAGTGAAATGTTTCACTATAAGTATTGGACAGACTGCCAGAAAATGTGGTTCAGACATTTGGTGCAGAATTAGGATCACTTTACCCATCCTTAACTTTCAGCTTTATCGCCATAGTTTCAGTTTGCCCAATAACATCAGCGTCTGACCGCATAACCTGCTAAACTAAATGACATGCCTATTTCAGTTTACAATTAATTATTTGTTATATAATTAATTACTTAAATTCAACCTACATTCTAATAAAAGCACATGCAGTGCAGATCAAAACTTTTTACATCTCAGTTAAATAAAATGTAAATTACTCAAAGTATTACTAAGATATCTTCTTGTTAAAGGTGGAAGAAGACAACAACAGTGCTGACATTGCTGATTCTCAATAAGCCATTTCTTAAAATGATTCTTCAACAAAAAGCTGGACTGGGACTCTATATTTTGAGGTATTAAGTTCCATTCATATGATGTTCTGAAAGAAAAGACAGCCTAAGTGTAGTTTTTCTTGCATGTAATCGTGCAGACCCCTACATGAAATAGTAGCATAAGAACTCAATAATCAATTAAAACTGAGTGATTATTGAGTTCTTATGCTACTATTTGCATTCAGGTTGAAGTGGTGGTGATATTTAGCTAGTTAGCATATTTAGCTACGAACATAATTCAGATTTACTCTTGCTCCTCAACCATTCACCCCATATCCTCTCTTTCCCTCACAGAATACCCACGTTCGTGCTCGTGCAAATAAAATGTTGGAATAGTGTTTCCTGGATCAGTCAGAGCCACTTTGTTTATTTTCTGTTTACAGAGCCGGAGCTGTTTACAAACAAAGTCATCAACGGACAGCTAGCTCACTGAATTTGACAAAAATGTAGTGGATTAGAACGACTGACTCTACTTTTACGTAGCCTGCAGACTCACAGCGTCACTACCACAGCTGAAGAATCTCAATTTTGTTGGTGATCAAACTTTTAAATGGTTCTGTCTGGGCCGATTAGCAACAACATTAAAACCACCTAGCTAAGGTTCCCCCGGGTACCACCAAAACAGCTGTGGACCATCAGGACATGGACACAGGACCAACAGAGTGGCAGCAGATCCTAAGTGTCCTGTTGGGTTGCCTGAAGACCTTCTCCGACGCATCTTGGTGTTCAATTGAATTGTGATCTGGGGAGTTTGGATGCCAGGCGAGTGCACACCTTTTTCTGTTTTTAAAGCTGTTCCTGAGCAGTTTTTGCAGTGTGTCGCAGCACATTGTTCTACTGGGAGACACTGCTATCAGGGAGCACTGTTGCCATGGTGGGTATGATGTCATAAAATGATGTTTACGTGGATGGTATGCATCACAGTGACATCCTCATGTAGCGGCTGTGGCAGTGAGACCAGTGAGAAGAAGAGGCCAAACACAGCTGTGTGTGAAAGCAGCACAGGGGGCTTTTAATTAACCAGTAAGATGGTGAAAAACAATCCCGCGAGTCAAGATTCATTACCAGAATAATGCATTTAACGGTGAAACAGTAGCAGTAAGTAGTTGCCGCATTATGCTGCAATTTTTTCTGTTCCAGGAAATGAGAAATGAGAGAGTGGCCAAGAATGAAACCAGCAACCATGCATCCTCTTGACAACCTTGTCTCTTTCAGGTAAAACAGTATTATTTACCATAATAACTGTGCTGTGCGTGTGATGCTGTCTTATCATTTAGATTTTTGAAACAGAATTAGCCCAGTCCTAGTGAGCATTTTTATGGTAAAAAGACGTTCAGAGGAGGTTCACAAGAGAAACTTTTTTGCCGACTATTTGGATGTCGATTGAATGTTCACATTTTCACCACATCAGACCAGGGTTTGCAATGGTAAAAATTTTAATCTTCTAATGTGCAAAGAAGCATTTAAATTTTGAATTTTAGAACCTAACAACAACAACAAAAAAAGGCAAGCAAAAAACAACGCAAACAATCCAAGCAGCGACTATACACCAATCTGACAAAACACTATGACCACCTGCCTAATGTTGTGTTGGTCCCTCTTATGTGCTCAAAAATGTTCTGAACCATTGGACATGGACAAGAGGACCTCTCAGGGTGTCCTATGGGGTCTGGAACCAGCACGTTGACAGCGGATCTTTTGGGTACTCTGGCTTGTGCAGTGGGGCCTCTGTCCATCAAACTTGTTCCACTGCATCCTGTTGATACTTGATCAGAATGTGGTGTAGGAAGTTTGGAGGTCAAATCAACATGTTGGGCCATTGTCATGTTCCTCAGCATGTTCCTGATTGTTTGATGTTTTTTCCATGTGGTGGGGTGCATTTTACTGCAGGGGTAGGTCAGTGACATTTGGGATTTCCATTTGCATGATCTAGTGTGCTTGTTGTGGGACAATGTTTATTTGGGTGTCTAAGTCTCATCAACATGGTTTTAAAATCCAAGGTTTTCAATCAGAACACCACACAGTGCCAATGTCATCAATGTTATTCACTTTACCTGTCAGTGGTCATAATGTTGTGGCTGATCAGTGTATACCCACAGCCTTGCTGTTACTAACCTGCATCCTGAGAGACTGAGCTTCAGCTACCTTCAGAGTAGTTGAAGATGAAGCTTGAAATATTTGTGCATGTGCATTACAGCCATAAGCGCAATTCCTTATTTTACATTTATGTATACAGCTACTCCTATTGCAATGTCCTGGAAGCTTCTTTTAGGCAGCATACTGCCTTTATAGTTCCATATTAATGACTTTTATATGAAACATTAAGTGTGTTTGAATTATATATTCATATATTATGTAGACCACATTTCGCAAACCAGTGCAATCAGACAACCTTGGAGAAATACTTTTTCACTTGTCAGTATCGTCTCTATTTCAACAAATTATCAAAACTATGACACATTGATGTTGAAGCCACGTTTTTAGTGGTTGAAAAAAGGAAAAAAAGATCTTCGCAACTGGAAGTTCACGTTGAAATCCCGGGTGGTGGTGCTGACTAGGAACCTAATGTTTGATCAACTTTTATTACATCTTATTTCATCACATTTGCAGTTATTCGTTAGCAAAGAATGAAAATAGATGGTAAAACTATATGTGAACAGATGCTTCTACTGTATTTCAAGTGACTCATGTTATTCAGTACTAAATGCAGCAGGTGGGTCATCAGGTGAGTACTCGGGCTAAGTCTTTTAATTCTTAAAGCTCAGATGAGTATTTAATCCACTCCGAACTAAAAGCCTAATTAGTGAGACAGACACTTTATAAGAATATTTCCTGTGTGTGTACAGGGAATAGCCGAAAAATATTTGATATGCTGAGGATTGCTTAGTGAATACATCAGCCCAGTGAAAAACATCATACACAACACATTTACAGAGAAGCAATGGGTGGAAAGGGAGTTTCTCTGAGCAATAAATCAACATCGGAGCTGCTGTCAGAGGGCAAATAAAAATCACCATTTTAGCTAGTATGACTATGTCGCACCCCCTGCCCTTCGCTATATCTCTGCCTCCCTCTGAGCTGGTGTCTAATTCAATCACAGCTTTTAATCCCAATGCAGGGGCTCTAATACTTCCCAGCAGGAAACTGACCCGGTTCTCATTGGTGCCTCCGTTTAGTGTTAATTGGACTTCTGTGTCAGACTGACTGAGACAAAATGCTTTGATTATGATGAGATTCCCTCAGCATTATGCCAGGTCAGCACAGCTTTCTTAAATTTGGGCTTGTGGAGAGAGTGTGTTTGTTCATTGGAGTGTAAGATTAACACAGTTTCCATGAAAGTTTGTGAAATGTTGTGGCATTTTTAAAAAATGTGACCACAAAAACCAAAGTCACAATGTGATTTGTTGTGGTAAAGGGTCACTTCATACATATTAAATGTAATATTCTCTTTCTTTCATTTGGTGGTGTTGATCCATGCGGATATCTTAGGTTGTGTTTGTCTTTCATCTTCTCTTTCCATTGTCTCTGTTTCTGTGGATGGTCCACAGACCTCACTGTCAACATAGTTCACTGGAAGTGTTCACTATTAAGGAAGTCATTTTTCAATGCTTTTAACTCTGCAAACAAAATTCCAGTGGGCTCCATTGTACTGGTTCATGGACAGAATCTCAGACATGGAAATGTCAAAGTTGCCTAAATAAAACCCAAAAATGATCTGCATAGATAAATGTTTCTAGAATTATAGTGCTCAAACCGAGAATTGGCAACGGAAATGTGAGGTGTAGCAAGATGTTATTAAGTCCACATGTACAGCGATAAAGCATAACATTATGACCAACTGCATAATATTCTATTGGTCCCCCTTATGTGCTCAAAAATGCTCTGAACCATTGGACATGGACAAGAGGACCTCTCATGGTGTCCTATGAGGTCTGGAACCAGGATGTTGGCACTGGATCCTTTGGGTACTCTGGCTTGTGCAGTGGAGCCTCTGTCAATCAAACTTGTTCCACTGCATCCTGTTGATGCTTGATCACAATGGGGTGTAGGAAGTTTGGAGGTCAAATCACCATGTTGGGCCATTGTCATGTTCCTCAACATGTTCCTGATTGTTTGATGTTTCTTCCATGTGGTGGGGTGCATTTTCCTGTGGGGGTAGGTCAGTGACATTTGGGATTTCCATTTGCATGAGGGAGTGTGTTTGTTGTGGGACAATGTTTATTTGGGTGTTTAAGTCTCATCAACATGGATGTTAAAATCCAACGTTTTCCATCAGAACAGCACATAGTACCAATATGATCAATGTTATTCACTTCACCTGTCAGTGGTTATCATGTTGTGACTGATCAGTGTATAGATAATAATGATAATAATGATGTGTAGCATGAAAAATCTTTACTATTTTAGCATTTGCTTCCTAGCAGCAAACACAAATAACAGTTGATTAAAAATATCAACAGAAGTCCTTGGTCATTTTGTCATAAACCAAGCAATGGGAAAAAAATGATCTGATGCTGACACTAGATGAAAAATTAAGAGATCAACAAATATGTTGTAATTCAGTGTAAGAGTGACTTCAATGTCTGCATCAAATTTGATGTTAATCTGATCATTAGTTCTTGAGATATTTTACCCAAAAGTATAAATGATCCACCTAAAGGTTGGAAGATCACCAGTGTCCGCAGGACTCAATATCTAAAGTCTATAAACGTCTGCACAAGACTTCTTGACAATCTATCGAATACTTCTTAGGATGTTTCAGTCCAGACCAAACCAACCAACACGGCCACATTAGAGCCATGCTAGCAGCATTTCTGCAGAACTAAATGACATTCTCAAATCTTTGCTTTCTTCTTGTGAACTACTACAGAGCTGTATCTCTTCAGGATTCCAAAACACTAATAAAACTAGAAAGGCTTTCAGAGAATGTCCTCTGCCAAGGCCAACTCTTGAATCTTACACTGTTTATTAACTGCTAAGAATGGGGTCCGTATCTGCACTAAAATGTAATGGGTTCTTCCATTGTCCATGCTCAACTTCTCCATCATGAAATTTAGCTCTGTAGTTTTCATGTAATCCAGCTGACAGACAGACAAACAAGATTAAAAACAATCACACAGCCAGAAAAGGGCTCATTACTCATCAGTTGTGCTGCTCAAAATTCATAGAAAATGTGCAGCCTGTGCTGACGAGTCATCATCAGGCGTGGCTTTAAATAATGCATCTTGACAGGGTATTTCCCTTTTGCTCGATATTTGTCATATATTAGCATTTTTACTGTGACTTTTATCATATATTGATTACTGGCAGCTGTTTGTGAGTCTGTGTTTTGTATGAATGTTTTGACAGCGCACTTGAGCTACTTGCACCTCTTTTCCAATGTGGTATTTTTAACTGCAAATGGCAAATAAACTGAAACTGAAACTGGTTTGGTCACATGGTCACAAGCCAGAAACGTGGAGAACCAGTGATCTACACTCAAGTGAAGAAATATGCTGTTTGTAATTTTGGTGAAACTATCCTGGAGAATGAATCAATGTTTGTCTGAATTACTGCCATCAAGACTTGTGACTGTATGTCGTCAACAATTGTATGCCTTTTATAACAAACTCAGCACATTTTAAACTTTGTTCTAACATCATGCAGAAATGCGCACCAGCCAGCCACAACCACTGGGAGATGATGTTAATGTTACTGATTATCTCGTTACAGTGGCACCTGTCAAGAGGTGGGATGTATTAGACATCAAATGAACAGTCAGTTCTTGAAGTTGATGTGCTGAAAGCAGGAAAAATAGGAAGCGTGAGGGTCTGAGTGACTTTGAGAAAGTCCAGATTGTGATGGCTTGACAGCTGAGTCAGATAAACTCCAATACTTGTGAGGTGTTCCATGTATGCAGTGGTTAATAGCTACAAAAAGTGGTCCAAGGAAGGACAAGTGCTTTATTTACCTGGGGAAGAGATGGCAGCAGGAGGTTGTATGGGAAAAAGAGAAGGCGGCGGAGGCAGTGTGACGCTCTGGCCAGTGTTCTGCTGGGAAATCTTGGGCCCTGACATTCATGTGGATGAAACTTTTGACACGTACCTAACCACTGATGCAGACCACATACCACCCTTCATGGCAACAGTATTCCCTGATGTCCGTACCTTCTTTCAGCAGGGTAATATCAAAATACAATCTGAAGGAAGTGCTGGAAAAGCAAGTCAGATCCATGGAGATCCCCCTCACAGCTTGCAGGACTTTAAGAATCAGCTGCTAACACCTTGTGTCTGGGTCTGTTTCAACAGCTCAAGCAGGACTTACACAATATCAAGCAGGTTGCTTTAATGTTGCTGTGTGTGAACATAGGTAAAACTTCACATTAAAAAAAACCCTGAAAGTAAGTGAAAAGGTAAATGTCCAAGTGACGTCTCTTATTGACTTAAGGATGCTGTACCTGCTCTAAACTAGAAAATATTAGTTCAGTGGTGGCAGGCAACTGTGATTAAGTCTTTGGATCTTTGGTCTTTGGAAATGGCAGCCTATTATAACTTTAATTCACCAAGGGTTGTTTTGTTCAGTCTCTTTTGCCTCATTTAATTTGTAGTGCAGTGCGGAGGGAATTACTTGGAGGTTGGTTCAAGGGACTGGAAATATTACACTTTCTGTTACCTCTTCTGCCTCTGCCAGCAAAGGGTTCTAAATCACAGGCAGTGTTGTTTTACCTCTCCAGGAAAAAAAAAAAACATTTGCAGCCTGTAGAAGGTTTTTGCTGCTCATATTAAATTCTTCCCTGTACCTTCCGCTGCTCAGCTGAGAAAACCCATCTGTGTGTGTGGCTGAAGAACAGCAAACAAGCTGGAACAAAACAGATTTGTGATTCTGCTGTGATTGTTTGGGCATTTGTGCTGTACAACAGCAGCGTGAAGTGTCCCACATAACGAGTGTTCTGCTTCTGCTCTGGTTGAGATATATTATCCTGAGATGCATCATGGCAAGCCGTCCTATGTGAGCTGACAGGGTCGTAGCAGAGCTCACATTGGCTGGGGGCAGCACACAGTGTGGCATTTCCTCCATGTCACCACTGTTTCATTTGTAGCATCATGTAAGAATGGATATCAGGAGGGGTTTTTGTCCAAGATGGTTACTTTTAATTGTATGCAGCTCTTCTTGGGGATGCACCAGCAGAGCCTGCATTAAGGACTCCAGAGAAAACGCCAAGTCTGGACTCCGCATATGCTTGTATCTGTTCAGTGTTAGAACAGAAACCTACTCCTTCGAAACAGACTTGCAAATTTAACCAAATGTGGAGTCGTAAAACTGTGAAGTCTGTCAAAAGTGAGCCAAGTGAGTTCTTCCTGTTCACATTCATATTAATGCAATTACAGCACAGGTACACCAGGAGTGAGTTCATGTGAGCCATTTCACAGTGGGAGCTGAATTACACACGTCTTATTTGAAATTATTTTTTGAAAACATCTCAGTGCTTGTATAAAAAAACAACCAACATCAACTCCCACGGTTCATTCTCATAAAACGAAGAAGAGTAAAAGTGTAATTTTCTTTATTTAGCCACAGACAGCTTTTAAAGAAGCTTCCTTATACAGTAAACACACTGATCGCATGTGATTTCACAGCAGTGAATATATCTACTTTGAAACAAATTGGACATTTAAGAGCACTTTCTCCATGCTCTTAATTTCATCTTTATTATACATCTGCAAGTGTGTATGTGTGCGTGGACTGTTCAATGAGTCGGTCTAATAAAAAGGCCGACTGATTTGTCTTTTACGGCCCTCCTGCGAGTCTGTCCAGTCTCAGCAGCACGACTCCATGACAGTGTCAATAGATGCAAACACAGTCGGAGAAGCTGCTGGAGTGTGTCCTGTGTCACACTGAGAATATAGTGGCTCCTCAGAGGTGCAGCTGCTGGGTGGAGACTAATGCACACCGCAGAACAGCTTTCTGCCTTTTACTGGGCTGCTTTTACAGACTTTGGACTTTTTCCCATTGATTTCAAACACTATGAATGTGTAAATGAACTTGAACACTGAGTGCAAAGATAATAGTAGCTATCTTTGCACTCAGTAGGGGAATCATGACCAGAGTTTCTCACCATTTCTTCCTTGGATGTTTTTTTTCGCCCCTTTTATGGCGTTTTATCTTTGAATGGTGGGCAATTTTTTTTTTTTTGTACAAGAAATCACAAAAAAGTAACGTGTAAAAAAGAGAGATTCACTCCCTTTCATATGACCCACCTAATTTATCACAAGTGCAGAATGTTGGTGCTAGAAGTCACACAGATAGTGAAATGCTGATTGTCTGATTGCAGTTAATGTGTCTCAAGTGCTTGTATAAAGATCCTTGTACCTGGAAAGTACAGGCTATTAACAGCAGTATAGAAGCAAAAGAACACTCCAAGAAACTCCATGAACCGGTTATTGAAAAGCATTATTTAGGGGATGGAAAGAAAATGTTCAAGTCACTAAATATTCCTTGGAATACATTTATATCCATCCTTAGGAAATGGAAGGAATATAGCATATATGTAAATCTGCTGAGAGCATGCTGTCTTCAGAAACTGACTGCAAGACAGAGACTAGTGATGGAGGCCACCAAGACATCTATGGCTCCTCTGACAGAGTTACAAGCTTCAGCAACTGAGATAGGAGAAACTGTGTATACAACAGCTGTTGCCTGGGTCCTTTACCAGTCAAAGATTTATGAGAACAGCAAAGAGAAAGTCAATGCTGAAAAAAGCTCATATTAAATCTCAACTGGAGTTCACCAAAAGGCCTGTGGGAGGGTCTGAAATCAACTGGAAGAAATTTCTTTGGTCTGATGAGATCATAATTAAGTTTCTTTGCCATCAGACTAGACAAACGCACCATTTCTACCATGAAGCATGGAGGTGGCAGCATCATGATGAGTGGCTGCTTCTCGGCAGCAGGCTCTGAAAGGCTTGTAAAGGCAGAGATTAAAATAGATGCAGTATAGAGAAATCCTGGAGGACAATCTGATGCAGTCTGCAAGAGAACTGTGATCTGGGAGAAGATCTGTTTTAAAAACCCGACCGTGGCCTGAAGCAAACAGTCAAAGCTACGCAGTATTGGTTTGAAAACAACAAGGTGAATGTTCTGAGTGGCCAAGACCTCAGTCTAATTGAAAATTTGTGGCTGGAACTTGAAAACAACTGTTCACTCCCAATCTCTGTACAACCTGACAGAGCTTAAGCAGTTTTGCAAAGAAGAATGGGGTAAAACTGTAGTGTTTAGATGTCCAAGACTGATTGAGATCTATCCACAGCCTCAGTGCTGTGAGTAGTAGATGTGAAGGTGCATCTACTAAAAACTGACGTGAACAGGACGAATACATATTCAGTTGTTTATTTTATGTTTTATATTTTTAATTAATTAACAAGTAAGGGCCTTTTTTGGAAATTGTTGTCAAAATAGCCAAATTATGTTGACCACGATTCAGTGTTGAAAAGCAATACAGGGGAAAAACCTCCAAGTGGGAAAAGATCTTTTAATAGAAACCACACAGTAAAGGATTACTTGGGGGGGAAATGAAAAAAAGATTAACTGATGATGAAAACAATAATTAGTTTGAGTGAACACTGAATGTTGCATACCCAGGATGCATAAACTGATGCATCCTTTCAAGTGTTACATCAGTTCATAAATACACCATGAGAAGGAGCAGAAAAGAACATGTAATTGGTTTGAGCACAGAATACAGAATCAGTCCATGGCTATTAGAGATACAGTAAATATTAGTACAGTGCTGTGGTACATTCTGTATGTTGTCTTTAATTATGTATCCCTGTCTTTGATGTTTCAGAAATGAAGGACAACAGGAGATATGGATACATGTGAGGCAATTTGGGTTGCGAGAGTTGCTGTTCATCGTTGTTGCTGCTGGATGCATAACGGACGAGACTTGAGGCAGTGGTGAGGGGTTTCTTAACCACAAATAACAACATACTGTGCAACAACAAGCCACGCGCAACAAACAAAATTCAGTGCAAGTATCTGACTTCAGTGGGTTATTTCAACAGAAAAAAATAAAGCCAGGGGATTCACATGAGACTAAGTTTTGAAACTGCAGTCAGAGTTAGTGTGAGTGAAGCTAAAAATCACTGGATCCTACGTATCTCATTAACAGCATCTTTAATAAGACTCCAATGTTGTCTTGCTTCAAACATATTTTGCGTTGAACGCAGATTTCTATATTAAATTATTATTTTATATTAAAATGTTACACTCATGCCCAATTACATCAGGATGAGCTACTTCGAAAGACAATATACAAATTTTTTTCCCAGGCCGAGTAAAGGGAATTGACTTTTCCAGTATTTAACATTTTTCTGATTATCAGTATCAGTTTGAAAAAAAGACATGATTCCAATTAATTAAATTATTTTAAATGCTCAACTTTGACTCTAACGGAGCTGCCTCCATCTATCTGTAACGAGTTAGTCTATCAACACTGAAGAATAAATGAAGAAAGGTTATCTTCTAAGGAAGCGTATGTTACGAGGAGGGGTCAGAGAACCCAGGTGTGGACACAGAGAACTGACGGACTTGCAGACTCAACTACAGATTTGCTTTAACACTGAACTGAAAACAAAATAGAACAAAGACTAACAAAATAGAACGAAAAACAAACCCAATACAAAAACATACAAAACTACAGAACCTTACAGCACTCAAAACGAACAACGGAAGGGGAATCTAAGGAGAACTTAATTTACAAACTAACACTAGGCTAACAAAACAGGAACACACAAACCAGACTCAACTGAAAGCAACACAGAATTAAGAACTAAACTCTGGAGAAGAAAACTGAAGCAAGTAAAATACAAAACTAACAAACAATGAAAACCAACTAAGCTCTAGAAATCTAAGAATATTACAAAAAGTGACAAACACAAAAAACTGCAAAACTCAATGTTCAACAAACAGACAAAGAATAACAAACTGCACAGAACGCTAATGTGACTAATTAACAAAAAAGCTCTAAACATACTAACAGAATTAACAAACAAAACTACAGGCTACAGTCCACAAACATAACTCAAAACCTTAACTGATTACAGGCAGTGCAATGACTGAATGAACCAGGTGTTTATGGAGGGAGGTGATTAGTGGCAGGTGAGCTGTTCCTCGCAGCTGTCTAGAATTGAGCAATCAACTAGGCTGCAGGCAGGGCTGGCTGATGAGGGAGAGAGAGTGAAGGACAGTAAGGGAAAGCAGGGCTGAGAGAGAGGGAAAGGAAGAGGAAGACACACAGGGGCTGAAGCATGACATGCATATCATGACAGCATATGGAAAACACAAATAAACAAAGACATCTCAGTGAAGTTTTATGTTGTTATTCAAAATTTAGATACCAGAATTGAAATTTTTTCTGCAAGTGTAAATTGGTTCCAGATGTTGGTTATTGATCTCAATTACAAATATTCATTATTGGTATCAACCCAGTCAACCCATACTGAATAACTCTTCTTGTAAAGTCTAAATTGAACTTAATGTGTAAAGTTGATCCTGCAAAAAATACTCAGTTTAGTAATTCTTAGCGTACTTTAACCAAAAATAGAAAACAATACGTCTTTCACAGGCCTTTAGTTGATGCTGGCAGCGTGTCAGCTTAGCATCAGTAAATATCATTACATGCTAGCATATAAAGGCAAAACCTCAATACAAAACATTTCCTCCTCAGCAGTTACAGTGCAGTCATTCCTTATAACTCAAACTCATGGAAACAAAATAGCAATAAAGAGGGATTTCAACACAGCTCCCTGCGATTCTGCATGAACTAGAGAAATGTAAAATTAGTCAGTTACTAGTGCTGACTTTTACTGATTACAGTGATCTTTATGGCGATCAGTCACAACAGTAAAACCACTGACATGTGAAGTAAATAGCATTGATCTCGTTTTTCAAATGTATTTGGCAGCAAGTGAACAGGAAGCTCTTAAAGGGGGTAAATGTAGTTGTTAGATGCATGACAGCACCCAGAGTGGGCACGTGGACATGAGAACTGGACCATGAGGAAGGTCTTGTCTAAAGAATCGTGTCTTCTTTTTAAATCATGCAGATAGACAGGTGATTGTGAGACATTTGCCTGGAGAAGAGATGGCAGCAGGTGACTCTATGGGAAGAAGTGGAGCTGGTGGAGCCAGTGTGATGCTCTGAGTAACGTTCTGTGAGTGCTGCATTCAAGTGGACATTACTTTGACACCTAGCAACTACCTAAACACTGCAGACAGACGGCACAAGTGGTTTAATGTTGTGGCTGATTGGTTTCTACATGAACCGTCTCTTCAAGGACCCCTCCCTTCTGCTTACATGACGTTACCTTTGTGTAAACATTATAAAACTCAAATTAAACCTGCCCAATGATCGTCACGCTGAAAACAGCACTGTTATTCCATAAAAACAACGTGAATACAATGTCTTCACTGCGCAGCAACAAGATGCAGTTTAGCGTATAAATTATATATTCGTATCGTGCTGACAGAGCCGTTATTCTGACAGCGAACAACAATGCCGGAGTTAAAGAAACCTCACAGCTGGTTCATTAAGCGGAGAGATTCCAGTGACGACGTCTGTATTCTCTTAAAGAAAATACAACATGACAGTGACGACCCAATGTAACCTCGGAGTAATGCAGGATGCATGCTGTATAAATTAGTCAGTTTGGCACACTGCTGGTGCAGTTCTCTTCTGTCTGCTTCAGCGGCTCAGAACGGTGTAATCCATAATTATGTTTATCCCCTGTTTTGCAGAGGTTGTTAGACTCTCTGTCACCGCTACTGACTGCTGGAAAGAGCCTCCATGACACTCAGTCGCACTATTGCTTCTCCAAACTTGGGTGTTGGCTTTTTTAGGTTCAACCGCAGTTTACAGAAGAGCACATAGCGGTGGTGCCAGCGATGCTCGCTCACTTCAAACACTGGGAGGATCTGTACTTAAGGGAATACTTGAGGAAGGTCTGTCAGGGATCGCTCATGAAACAGACGCCCATGTTGTTTATCTCGCCGGTGTGGGTTCCCATCTGCGGTGAAACAGCATCATAAATGCGCGAAATAAACAGCAGCATGACAAACTGCATGCAGACAGCGTGGCGAATGATCACACTGTGGGAACTAGCCGAGAAATTGAGATGCCTCATTAAGGATGAATACAAATCAGATGTGAAGAACCAAGTCAAGTGGACACAAAGCAGCAGAGAGGCACAAGTTCTCACAAACATGATGTCAGGAGAATAATTAGGAAACTTCGAACCCTGGTGGTAGAATTCTACGGTCCAGATCACTGTATGGTTTATATTCTCGCTACATCATATAACAGAGGTTCTGTTTTTACAATGAGACGTTGCATCTTAATTCAGGCCGGCGTTCAGCAGCCTCAGCCATCACAATAACACAGCAGCCTTGTTAATGAGCCCTCTTTTAATGGGACGAAGCACTGGAGGCCTTATTTTGAGCCTTTGTTTGACCTAATGAACTCCAGTAAAAGGATTCAACTACATCCCACGTATTTCTTTGATCTGAAGAAATGAAGCTGTGTCCAAATAAATCCATACAAAGTCCTAATGGTGTACCATCTCTCTAGTTTTGATGTAATACAGAGGATTTATCAGAGGCTTTTCTGATTGTTCACCAACTATAAATACGTCTGTGCCTCAAGTTTGCAGTGTCTCTCCAGAGTGTCACATTCATATTCCAAGCAAAGAGCAGCTCCCTTAGTGTCAAATCATGGCTAGACTGCAGGTTTCTGAGGGCAAAACTGGATCAGCTGCATCCAAAGCAGGATGAGGCGGACCTGAAGTGAGCACAACATGAGAAGATCAATGCACCACTGAGCGTTTTGTTCACGGAGACAGGGAAAAGCACGGAATCTGCTAAATAAGGAAAACAAGACGGGCTGAGACGTAGTAGCATTTCACAATGGATGGAAATAAAGTCCTATTTGCTGATGGATCCCATTTAGAGATTAGTGGAAGGATGAATGTAACCGTGAAAATAATAGCGCAGTGTATAAAAACCCCACAGAGGAACATGGTGATGGGAATATTCACATCTATGGCGGGGTTTGCTACTCTGCAGTCAAATGCATGCACCAAAACAAAGTAACACTACATTCTCCTGCAGCAGGATAATGATCCCAAGCTTTGCAAAAACTACTTGAATATTAAAGAGGACCATAGTGTTCATACAGTCGTGGACTTTCCTCCACAATGTTTTGTCCCACTGAACATTTATGATGCATTTGATGACTGAAAAAGCTACACATTCCCGACATGACGAGAAGCTCTTTGGAGCATTGTCAGATCAATCTGAAGTCTATGCAACTCAATGGCTGCTGTCTTTAAAGTAAAAAGGGAAGCAGTCCAACCTTTCACTTTAATTATTAAGGTGATGTGATGATTCCTAACAAAACATTTTGTATTAAATTCAAAACAAGGACCCCGCCGGATGGTTTAAATTATTGTGACGAAGCTGGGAAAGAATCACCCGGTAAGATAATATATTGTGGCAGCACTTTATATTTTATTTGGCAGGAGATGTCGAAGGATGACAGCAAACATGGCGAGTGAGAGATGAGGAGTGACGTGCGGCAAAAGTTCATAAGCCAGGACATGATCCAAGGACACTGCGGTTCATAGCCAGCACATCAAACCCCAAGGCCAGCAATGCACTCAGCGTCCCCAGAGTTTAATTGACTGAATTAATTGTTCAGTTTGGTATGTATTGCGTTTCTCTACATAGTCGTCTGCCTGATCTGTTGTTCTACTGGAAACTATGGCTTCAGTTCTGTATCTAAATGTCGGACAAATAATATAATCAGCTTTAAAATAACTCATCATTTGAATGCTTTTAGAATATAAGCTCCTCTTTATGTGTGTGTAATCCCCCAGATTTCCAGAAAAACGACTAAGAATATGAAAATCAGCCTCATTAATAGTCATTTCAGGCCTGTTTAGAACAATGAGTTATATTTTTATGCAAATAATGCAGCCTAAATTTAGCTGATAGATTATATCTTAGTGTTTGCTGATGATGAAAATCATATTCTAACCTTGGAAAGTCACTGTAGAACAACAGTGCACATTAACAGAATACTTGAAAATTAAGAAGAATCAGCATCCAAAGTCGGATTCATTCTGAGATCCTGCTGTGAACGAATGTGAGGTGTGGAGTTCTGTTGTTGCACTTCGCCTTTCTGACACTAGGAGGCGCTCACGTTCCACAAGTGATTGATCCTCCCCTGAAGCCATAAAGAACTTACCTACTGAAGCATACAGCAGGTTGCATCATGATGTCATCTTTCCTGCGCTCTCACGCCACATAAAATTACCAGGAATCCCAACCCCGACTTCACAATGAGGCTTCTGCTTGCTCAGTGTCACCACCCAAGGAGGAGGAGAAGGAGGAAGGAAGGGAGGGAGGGAGGCGAGAGTCACAAGAGCTCATCATCATCATCGTCATCATCATCATCATCATCCCCACTGCCTTTAAATCTGGAGTCATTTCTACCACATGCATGTTGCTGCAGCCTGCCATCCTCCCCCCAGGGGCTGCTAAGCTAAGTCGCTCAAACATAAAACAAAGCCATCCCGAGGCGTTTGCTTTGACTCACACATGGGGCACCCTCCCTGACCTCATTATGAAAAGGTTTCACAGAGCCTTCGACCCACAGATTGACTCCTTGGCTTTTCTTCTCCAAGCTGAGGCTCGTGAGGTCATACTATTGTGGGCCTCAGGGGGAAAGTCCTGTCTGTTTGATGCACAACATCTAGTGCTGGTAGAAGAAGTAAGAAGTCAGATTATGCAGCGGCAAAACCAAAGCTGGTACAGATCTTTGGAGGGCAGAATTCTGTCTGGTCTAGGTTCACGAATCCCTCAAAGTGTCACAAAAACAAACAAAAAAGGCATGCCTGGTTTATTTTTGCAATCTCACATGAAGGTTTTGAAAAATCAGCTGCATAAAAAACTTGACACAACACAGACAAACCAACGATGGAAAGTGTTTTTCCTGAAGAATTATTCTCTCAGGTACTGTACAGAAGTACAGTTTACAAGTATTTGTCCTTCACTTAGGTGTTTCCTACTCTACTTCACTGTGCTTCCAGGGGAAATATTATGCATTTATTAAACAAGCAAAAGATGAGTTTTTCAAGTGATACGCTGTGAAAGATTAAACTAACCAGCAGAGTATAAATCACAATATTTAAAGCAGAAATAACAGATTTTTTTTCCTGCTTAGTTCAACAGAACAAGCTTTAAATACATGCATAACAAATCATTTGGGGGTTAACCAATGGGTTTTTTTTTTTGTTTGTTTGTCTGTTGTTTTCAGGGCCAATACTGAATATTAGCGATCAAGGAGGCTGATAAGTAATATCTGGAAGCGGTATACAATACATTTTCAGGTAAAGTTAATTGTTTGCACCCTAAAATTATACACTGATCAGGCATAACATTATGACCACCTGCCTAATGTTGTGTTGGTCCCCTTATGTGCTAAAAAAGGCTCTGAACCATTGGCCATGGACAAGAGGATCTCTCAGGGTGTCCTATGGGGTCTGGAACCAGGACGTTGTCACTGGATCTTTTGGGTACTCTGGCTTGTGCAGTGGGGCCTCTGTCCATCAAACTTGTTCCCCTGCATCCTGTTGATGCTTGATCAGAATGGGGTGAAGGAAGTTTGGAGGTCAAATCAACATGTTGGACCATTGTCATGTTCCTCAACATGTTCCTGATTGTTTGATGTTGTTGCCATGTGGTGGGATGTATTTCCCTGCAGGGGCAGGCCAGTGATATTTAGGATTCATATTTGCTTGAAGGAGTGTGTTTGTTGTGGGACAACGTTTATTTTGGCGTCTAAGTCTCATCAACATGGGTGACAAAATCCAAGGTTTTCAATCAGAACACCACATAGTACCAATATGATCAATCAGCTTCACCTGTCAGTGGTCATAATGTTGTGGCTGATGGTTGTATGAAAATATTACCTTAGCAATCATCACCCTGTAGAGTATTTGTATCTGCTTTTTAAATAACCAGCAGTGTCACAGCAATCTTTTAAAAAATCTTTGGAGTCACACACTGTTGGCCCCCAGACAAACTGAAGTCTATTATTCACTCCACTTTTTTGCTCCATTTTTGGTCTCCACCAGCAAAGGGAAATGATTTGCCTCATGTTAAGCTTGTTGCCAACTGTGCCTGTCTGCTGTTTGCTACAGAACAGACAGTATACAGAATTTATTTATCACAACCTACAGTTTCTACATGGAGAGTCTGCACCGTACAGGAAATGTGCCAGAAAGCTAGTAGCAAAAAGGAGCTTAAAAAACACATTAAAGCTGTCTATAATAGGTCTCCAAAAGTTCTCAGCTACCTGAGATGACTTCCACATGGCATGCTTTAATCAACAATGTTTTTTTTATATAAATATTAAAATATCAATAAGTGCAGCTTTAAAATCTGCTCCACTTCAGCCCGCTGCAACATTAAAATGCTATTAACCTCAGAGATAATGATCTGATCCTATTTGAATAATTGTCTAATGAGTACTTTCATTTTCCAATCTTCCCACAATTCTGTACATTTATTTAAACCTGCAGTTAAACCTTTTTGCCATCTTAGGGCAATAAAATTAAGTTGTGAATGCATCAGTGACGCCTTTTAAGTTGATACAGTGCAATTATCAGTAAACTGTTTCATCCAGTGGGAACAAAACAACATTATTATTCAATTAAAATCTTGTTTGTGTTCACCTGATAATACTGAGTCTGTGTTCAGCTCTGTTTTTGGTGTCTCCCAGCTCCTGAGAGACATATCAGGTTCCTCATGTTATTACCAATGAGATTTTCTGGACCCAAAAGCAGAACACAGGCGACGCCGGTTGGCAATGATTGAAACTGGTCTATTTGCAAATACTGAAGTTGCAGGCGTGTGGATGGATTTAACGGACGAAGAATGAGCTGGCAGGAAGAGGACAGAGGACGCAGACGGCTGAACGGGCCGAGGAGGATTGCGGGCGGTGAGTTTGGAGGAGTGAGTGGTGAGATGAAGGCCTGGCTGGCAGAGGACAGGAGGCAGGTGAGGCTGGTGTGAATGGCTAATGGATGGAGAGGAAGGCTGGAGGTGGGGTTTGAAGTTAGCAGTGGAGCTGAGCAGAAAAGGCCAGGTAAGAAATAAAGATCTGATCACAGGAGAGCGTGTTAGCACAAAGCAAAAACATGAGGAGCAAACCATCAAGTCTGAGCACAGAGGCCTCGGTGTAACTACACAGAAGCAGGCAGAAAGATCTGATGGAGAGCTGAGCCGGATACTCTGCAGCTGATGAACCACAGGAGTAGCTGCTGATTGAAGCGTCTACAGCTCACACACAGAGCACAAGACAGACACACTGTACAGAAAAATCCATAAAGACTGTGAAAATCGAGCAGCAAGGGTCCCAGAAGAAATACCCTGTGATGTACAGGAACAGTAAAAATGGTGGAAAATAAGTGCAAGCTGTAAGATAATGATAAAAGATTTAAATGCAGGAAAACAGGGATTTTATGGTCACATGTTGTAAAAGAACAAATTGTAAAAATATTGATTTGTGATGTGGATCATATGAACATGTCGAAGATATATATTCACAATTTTTCAATTCTTAATATATACAATTCTTCTTTGACATAACAGCAAATATGTGTAAAATAGTTTCATTTTTTAACTGATTGAAATACAGTTCACACACACTATAAAAGAACTTTTTCTTTTGCCAAACATTATTTTATGATGTGGACAATTTTTACAGTTTTGGCCAGTTTTCAGTTTTGTTTATTTATTTATTTACAGTTAAAATATAATTTAATGCTTTTTTCTGTTCATTAAAATGTATCTGTAATTTACCTAAACAGGGAAAATCTGTAAATTAGCAGTTAAAAAATGAGGTACCATTTCTCAGTCCTTAATATGTATCATTTTTCTATCAAATAACAGCAAATATCTGTAAAATAATGACATCTATCCATCCATTATCTGTACACCGCTTAATCCTCTGTAGGGTCGCGGGGGGGCTGGAGCCTGTCCCAGTCGACTCAGGGCAAAGACAGGGGACACCCTGAACTGGTCACCAGCCTATCACAGGTCTACATATAGAGACAAATAACTAAGCACACTGTCATTCACACCTACGGACAATTTAGAATAATCAATTAACCTCAGCATGTTTTTGGACTGTGGGAGGAAGCCGGAGTACTTGGTGAAAACCCACGCTGCACAGGGAGAACATGCAAACTCCACACAGAGAGACCCCAGGCGTCCTAACCGGGACGCGAACCGGGGATCTTCTAGCTGTGAGGTGACGCTACTAACCACCAAGCCACTGTGCAGCCCAAAATAATGCTATGTTTTGCTGATTTAAATACGGTAAAAATAGTGTAAGTTTACGGTCAAATGCTGTCAAAGAGCAAAATATCATTTGTGAGAATAAATATTTTTGATGTGTACATATTCAACAGTTTTAAGCTGTTTTTTAGTGTCAACGTGCAAATTAATACTTTCTTTTAGTGATTTCAGTAGTTATTAACTGTAACTACTGCAGGGAAAATCTGTCATTATATCAGTAAATTGATCAAAAATTATTGTTAAAAAATGTTACTTTTTTACAGTGTATGAGGACAAACAACAGATATAATGGAAAACAGAGGAAGAGAAGAGGATGTACAGTGAAGGACGCTGGACTTCATTTTCTAAATGCTCCATTGTTTTCACCAGCTATTTCTTCTGTCTGCCATTAGGTGACCAATAGGTAGCATACAGTAGCTGTGTCCCAGTCCCAGCGCTGCATCCTTTGAAGGCCACATACGTCACTGCGGTGCGACTAGACTGTCCCATTTCATCAAAACTCGAAGATTCCTTCAAATGCGGTCGATGAATGCGTCCTTCTTTTCCACGGATACAAAGGATGCATTAGTGTATCCTTCATAGCCCCAAATATCCCAAGAGTCATTGCGCGCCGGTGACAGTTTATAAATTGCTAACAGCTGACGGAAAAGATAGATTTATCAGCGGCGGAGGATTATAGTTTTAAATATAAGTACTGTCTTACGGCTCACTCCAATAGCTAACAATACAAATGTTAAAAACAGAAAAATTAGTTTTAAAAAATCAATTAACTTATGTGACGTTATTGATGTGAGCAGCTGCAATTTAAAACGTTTACTTTCCAGTTGTACAGCTTCAGTGTGTTCTATTTTACCGAGATTGTGGCAATTTTTAATATTTGAAGTTCATCTCAGGGTGAATGTTAACAGACTTAAACCAGCTGTGAACGCTTCTTGTTTTTCAGACAGTTTAGTCCCGTACCACCGTACAGTACAAGCCCCTCAAGTCTTCAAGTATATAAAACATATTAAAAACAAAAACCACAATCTCGGGATCAAATTCAGTCAAAAAATGAGGCAAAATTACAACATCGTTTTATCCTGATCCTCGGGATAAAAATTTGGCTGTCAGGGTTGCTTGGCAACAGGAGCGGCGCTACGATGACAATGCAAGCAGGAAGTCCGCCGTAGGCTAGACTGTCTCATTTAACAAACGCTCATGCAGTCTTCTCATGCAGCCTACCCGTCCTTTGAAGGACCCAGCCTTCGAAGGACGAGTAGGATGGGTCCTTCGAAGGATGCAGCCCCTGAAATAGGACACAGCTCGTGTGTTTTTAGTGTGCAACAACGTAACTGCAGTTCCTCAAATGTCCACTAGAGGCAGCCTCCTAAATTACTCAATCCCCATAAACCCCCATGTTAAAATGCAAAACTTAATAGCGGAAATAATCATGTTTACAGCCTAGTAGAAAATCTGGTTTTGGCCCCTATAGCTAATTTCCCTTTTCATGAAAACTATACATGCGAAGAATTTGTATTTAACTCACCTGTTTAAATTCTATTATGGCTTTAAGTTATTCATAATCAAAGACGTGGACACTTTGAGTCACAGGTGGGTCTCAGGACAGTCCATGGTCCACCTAAGTTCCACTTCAGTTTTACCTCTTTGTTAAATTTTGCATTAGCTGGGAGTTGGAAGGAGTCAGTAACTGCCAAGACAGCCGGACACAACCACACTGAGCTTCAGCAGCTCTCCTAGAAACCTATGGGTGACGTCAGAGTGGTTTCGTCCTCTTTTATGTACAGTCAGTGGTTTATAGAGCAGATTTGCTGAGTAGTGCTACCTCCTGTGACTGGAACAACATTACGAGAGTGGACCAAAACAGTAAAGCTGTGGGCCAGCAAATAAACAATGAGCTGAAACTCTCTATAAAGCTGCACATTCTGGTCCTAATTCTAAACACGTTTCACATTTTACTTATTTCTACACTGGGATACTGTTACCTGAATATTCCACCAGAGAAAATAACCACCTTGTATCTACATTGAGCAGTCCAAAAATATGGTTCATGATGATTATGGAAATCTAAAATACATCATATTTTGGCCCATTTTGGCGGGGTTGACCTGCTCAACAAGTTTACAGGGATTGTAAGGGAAAATGGCACAGGACTTGTTGTACCGGTTGGATGTAGCCTCGGGGGAACTCTGGAGAGCAGCAATCTGCTCAGCCTGTCTGATCATTTTTTGTGCTCGAGTAGAACCTGAAGAGGAGGATGCTGCTGCCTGACTGAAATCATTTTGCAGCATGTGCAGGGCGAGGAAATGCTCCGTTAAAGTGTGGACCTTTAGCTGGAACGACTGCCAAACCAGGCTGGGAATACGCCGGAGCGCCAGACAGTTTTTACTCCAAATGAGAGGTGTAAGAAGTAAAACCGTCTGACAGCAATTACTCCACCTGTGGGGGACGGTGGGAAAAAAAAGCTGCTGGATGCTTACCTGGACATCTGTCAAGGAAAATCATATATGATAAAGAAGTCTAAAGCCCCTCAGGTGTGTTAATAATAGATGTAGGGAAAAGCTCTGAATGTCATATCTCACAATTTGCATGCAGGAGACTCGGACACGCAGTACGACCGGAAAATTAATTATATGATGGGAGAGTTTGCATTAACGCATTTGCATTTAGCAAGTAAACACAGTGAACAGACACAAATTTAATGACCACAAGCTCACACGGGGACTTCCACTCTGACCTGTTGTGGCGGCGAAGAATTAAACAGGTTCCTCCATTTGAAGCTATATAAGGGGGCCGAGCGTTCATTAACAAGCAGCTCATAGTTAAAGCTGTAAATATGTTTACAAGACGGCGGCGGCGGCGGAAGCAGCAGGCGCGCTTGTCTTTTAGTCTCCATCCTCTGTTATCTAATTTGTCTCGGTCCTGTTTGATCGTGTCCCTGCTCCATCTCAGCTGATGAAAAACAATTGTCTGTATTCATTTTCTGCCTCCACTATTCCCCCGTCCGCTCCTCCGCCTCTCCTGCGGGAGCCCAGTTGGCTGTGCTCTAGGCTGGTGAGGGATGTGAACACAGAAAATTAGCAAACATGCCAAAGCCAGTAATTGTTAAATTGAAGCAAATGGACCCCATGTGAACCAGGCAAATAAACTCAGAAATCAACAAAGCCTACCCAGGCCCAGTTTATCTAAATTCCAATAGTATGCTCAGTAATGGAAAAACACTGTAGAAATGCCATTTCAAATAGACCCCAATGTAATCCCCAGCCCACTGGGGTCCATTTAATCAATGCTACAGACATGAGCATAGAGGAGGAACAGTCTGCAAATGAAAGTGGAGTTCTGAGTCAGCTCACAGGAGATTAAAAAGTAGAGGTGGATGAATAATGGAGGAGGAGAATGGTGGGAAAATTGCAGAATGTGGCGAATCATCAATAACGCCTCCTGTGAATAATTCTGAAGGAAAAAAGACTTCTGCTGAAAAGCTGTCTGTGCCCACTAAAATGAAATTGTTCTTAATTAGTTTTTGCCGTGCGTTGCCTCACTTCCTTGAACGAGCTCTCATTATTTCACACGCATTTGCGCCTCAGATTACCTGAAGATCTCCAGCTGAAATCCCCCCCACCCAGTTTGAAAGTCCCACGAAATAACTGACAGCTTTCCACTCATTAGCTCGGGGGAAGTTTGGGAGTCGATGCTTGGTGAAGCTCCTCTCCACGCCCTCACCTGGAGCTGCAGTGACAGCTTCATGAGCGATTCAGCGAGACAAACACCACCAACTCTCCAAACCAATTCATGATCAATCAGCGGTGCGCCGAACATCACGCTGACAGCAGTTTGTGAAAAGCCCAGCGGTGCTTGTGCCCTAAAGCACCAGCTAACAGCCAGCTCCCTGTGTGAACATAATCATGTATCATTACAGCCCCAATCAATGGAGCAGAATGCCCCTCCTGCACTATTTCACGTCTCGTTTTCAGCGGCGCTCATTTGGACTGTGAGCTCTTTATTTCGGCCTTGTTAGTAAACACACACTGACAATGACGGATATTCAAATGTATGCAGAATTATGTGAGAAATCTTTGGGCGACATCTCGTCCTGATTGTTTTTTCCCCTTGTTTTCTGTCAGTGTCGTCCCCCATTAACTTTGTCTCCCAGGGTTTTTGTTGACAAATTATTTTCTGGTTTTCTCACATCAGCAGCCCTAAAAGAAAGTAGATTATGTTCAGGCGTTTAGCGCTGGAGAAACCGTGACATCTGTGTGTTTTATGGGCCGACTCTTTAGCAACATTGCCGCAGTACAATTCAAAAGCTGATAAGTGAAAAAACTGTTGCATTAATAAAGAAAAATGTGACATTTTGGGAATTACACTTGTTTGCTGTCTTGCCGGGAATGACTGATTGCACTCAGTATTTGTGCAATGTGGCAACGTCCAGGGCTGACAAATGAAGCCAACGTGGAAGTGCCAAAAACTGCAGTTTTTCAAATGACCACTTGAGGCTGAGTCAACCCCCATAGACCGCCATGTTCAAATTCAGAACTTTACAGCTGAAACAAACATGTTTACAGCCTGATACAAAAACTACTTTGGTCTCTTTAGCTACTTCCCCCTTTCATGACATCTATGCGGGGGTGATATTTTATATAAGTTATCCATTTACACTGTATTAACCCTTAAAAGTTCTGCATAATTAGGAATGTGGCAACACTGAGGGACAGATGGGTGCCGTCACAAGACAGTCTTTGGCCCAGAAAGGTTTGCATGACCCATGTCAGCTATACTCACTTTCTATCTTTTTAAAAAATTTTGGATTAGCTGGAAGATGGTAAGAGTCGACTACAGATGGCGACATCCAGCGCTGCCTCATGCATTTTCAAAAAAGCTCTTAAGGAGACCCTGGTGACGTCACAAAGGGTTCATTCACTTTCATGTTCAGTCAGTGGTCCATCTCTCTCTCTCTCTTTCTCTCTCTCTATCTATCTCTCTATCTATCTATCTATCTATCTATCTATCTATCTATCTATATAGACAGATAGATATATATATTCTTTTATATATACACACACACACACACACACACACACACACACAGACACACACACACATATATATACACCAATCTGACACAACATTAATATTGTGTTGGTCCTCCTTATGTGCTCAAAAATGCTCTGAAATTAAAAAAACAGTAAATGGTCTGCACTTATATAGCACTTTTCTCTACCTTAGTGGTATCCAAAGTGCTTTACAATGTGTTTCACATTCACACATTCACACACCAATGGCAACAGAGCTGCCATGCAAGGCGCTAATCTACCGTTGGGAGCAACTTCGGGTTCAGTGTCTTGCTCAAGGACGCTTCGGCATGCAGAGGGGCCGGGGATCGAACTGCCAACCTTGCGATCAGTGGACAACCCACTCTACCACCTGAGCCACAGCCGCCCTGAACCATTGGACATGGACAAGAGGACCTCTCAGGGTGTCCTATGAGGTCTGGAACCAGGACGGGCACTGGATCCTTTGGATACTCTGGCTTGTGCAGTGGGGCCTCTGTCAATCAAACTTGTTCCACTGCATCCTGTTGATGCTTGATCAGAATGAGGTGTAGGAAGTTTGGAGGTCAAATCAACATGTTGGGCCATTGTCATGTTCCTCAACATGTTCCTGATTGTTTGATACACTCCATACACTCCATACATACATCACTCATATATCACTCCTATATATGCACACACACACACACACACACACACACACACACACACACACACACACACACACACACACACATGATAAAATGATCATACATCATGGGATTTTTTTGGTATTCATTGTTCATCTTGCAACACTGCTTCCTGCTAAACTGAATCTAGCTGACTACCAGCTGTAGCTTCCTATTTAGGTGTGCATGAGAGTGCTACAAATCTTCTCGACTCCCAAAATATCCAACTGTTCCTCTAAATATAGTAGTTATTTCTAATTCATTAGCTAATGACTCTGTATGACACAGTGAGAATATTAGCACCACTGTAGCAAACATGTTAAAGTGTCAGCCCGTGAAACACAGAATCAGCTCCTCGCAACAACCATTCAAACTAAAGGTCATGTTTAATTGAGTTTCTGCGAGCATAACTAAACTTTAATGTTCAGCCGAGCTTCCCTCTTGTCTAGTTGTAAAACATTCTCATCTCCAGATCCATTTAGTGGAGCTACCCATCATAACACAATCATCAGTTTCCATTAAGTAGATGAGCAGTTCTTAAAGAAGAAGAAAAAAAGGGAGAAAATTTGACTACAGTTCCATCACATCTTTGCAAACTCAGTCCGTAGATGAAGAGCATGAAATGATCAAAGGCTCCATAGCTGCTGCAATAAATGATGGTGATAATATACTGTATGGCATCAGTTTAATGCTCAAGTTCTGTTGGAGTTTTCATAGATTTAAAGTGGACTAGACACCAATTAAATCAGAATACATTGATTGTTCTTTTATGGATTGAAAGAGAATCTATTGTAAAGATTCCTGTGATTAGCCTGCTTGATTCAATTGCTCTGCACTGCTTGATCTTGTTGTAAATTATTCATCCTAAGCATGAATACGGTCTTTAGCTTTTCCCTTCTTTGCATTTTTATTCTCATGCAGGGTGTTTTCAGGCGCTGCAGCGAAAGAGACATATAGACAGAGCATAAGCTCAGAACATGAATAAGGAAATGGCTGCATTCATGTAAATTTAATACACAAATGGTCGCATGTGTCGAAGCATAAATCCACAAGTCACGCACACAAAGCTCCGTCTGCACACGCATGTTTGTCATACACACTGAGCGCTGGACTGGGCAGACTCCATAATTCACAAGTAGTTTGCAGGAGACAGTCTGGCTTTGTGGAGATGTTCTGTCATCCCTTCTTGTCAGCTTAACACTGCTGTCCCACAGAGCTAGTTTTCATTCCCTCCACCTCATCCTTGGCTCTTCATGTCTTCACTCCACGCTCTGTAAAATATGTATTTTTCCCCCAGAGCCTGAGAACTGATTTCTCATCTGCAGCAGGATATAGGAAGACTCTCCAGAGCAGCAATTCTTTATTCCACCTGTCGCGGCAACAACTGAAGCACACACACAATCCCAGTCCAGCCTGCGACTGCAAAGCTTTGGATCCGACTGTTCATCATGTCAGAGAGGAGGTGAGAGGTCGAACTGAAACAACACCTGGAGATACAGTGCACTATAAAAAAAAAGTATGTTGTTTTTAACTGTTTTAACTCATTTTACTGAAGCAATTTACTGTTATTGAACAGATTTTTCCTGTTTTGTTAAACAACAGAAACTAACAAGTAAAATCACAGAAAAGGTATCAATTTACATGTTAACTGTAAAAAACATAACAAAACAGAGCAGAACTGTAAATAATATCCACATCTGAAATCTGTATTTGTATGAAGGTTATTCATTCTTTTACAATGTTTGACTGTGGAGTTACACTATTTTTATTGCACTTAAATCAGCAAAAATATCATTATTTTACAAGTATTTGCTGGTATGTGAAAGAAAAATGATATATTAAGGATTGAAAAATATAAAGTATTTCTAATAGTGCTGTCAATCGATTAAAACATTTAATCGCGATTAATTGCATGAATGTCAGAATTAACTCGTGATTATCACAAATTAGTCTCATATTTTTTAGCTATTCTAAATGTCCCTTGAACTATCATTTTAATGCTCTTATCACCATTGTCGCCTGGTTTTGACGAGGAGGAGGCGGAGAATTCGCATCAGCTGTGTGTTTGGCCATCAAGTGGTGTTTCAGACTGGATGTGCTACGATGAGAACTCAGCTCACACTGACAATACACACAGATAACTTCAGTCTTGTCAGTCGTAGGACTGGACCCGAATATCTGAATATCTGAATATTCGGTCGTTGTGGTGGTATCCAAATCCCTATCCTGTATGCTGTTGGCTGTTTTCCCCTTTGTTTCAGGAGGCTGATGGGTGGAGCTCAGGTATTAGCACTGATGCTACACACCTGAGTAGGAAGGAGGCTATAAATTAGACCTGCAGGAGCTTCTCACTCTCTTCCCCTGACCTGCTGACAGACGCTGCCATTTAGTTGTTTGCTTTTGGCTTTCTACAAATGCACACACTTTCACTCACACAGACAATGTAGACACACTGATTAACTGATAACATATATCTGTTGTGTTATTTACTTATTTTTCTGCATTAAATATGGCATAATTTGTAGACTATGTGTAGTCTTCCTCTTTTTGTCACGCACTTTGAGCCAGGTTGTGACATGTTAAATAACAGATAATATTTAATAAAACACAGTAAAAGTAATGATAAATGATAATGAAAAACAAAACAGGCCAAAACTGTACATACTGTTCAAAAGTCTGTATTTTCACAAATAGTAATTTGTTTTTTTACAGTGTGTGACCATCAAATGACACTGTTTAGTTTATTTAAATCACCAAAAAACAGAATTATTTTACACATCTTTTGGGGGTTTTGAACATTACAGTATTCCACCCTTTTTAATGTATTTTTCCTGGCTCCTTCGCTGCCAGATTTTCCCTATTTTTTACAGTGGATGGATAAACTTGGCGTGACTGCATGAGCAACTTCTGCAGTCAAACAAGTACAATCAAACCCCATTTTCACTACAGATTAAAAAGCAAATGGGCTCAGCACATTCTGCAATCACCATCAGTCAGATGTGGGCTTCTCAGGGTATTTCAAAACAAGAGGAAAATGAGTCTGGCAGTTATATTGGATTTTTTTTACCCATTAAAAGGTTGAAATTCTTCACTGCGCCATGTACTTTAAGATACCGGGGGGAATTCAAGGACTGCTGCAAAGCGGAATTTAAAAGCAGATTTTTAAATTTCATCTAAAACGCTCTCAGCAGTGTCTCTTAGGAGCTTTTTGGAGAACACGCACAAACAAACAATGCAGCCAATGAGGGGTATTAAAGAAGACATATTAAAAAAAGAGCTACACAACAGTCACTCTTTACATCAGCCCCTTCATTATGAAGACACCGATGCTGCACCGAAGAACACTGTCTTTTTGTTGTTTTACTTTGAATATAACTGGTTAAAAGGAGCTGTCCATCACTGGTTTCAGTAGAGGAGGCTGACCCAAGCCTGCTGGGAACTGAACTGTAGTTAATTAGTACACAAAGCCGCAGGAACAAAAGAAACTTTGAGGGTGGAGGAGGAGGAGGTGACGGAGGAGCTGCTTGAAAAGTGGTGGGTGTGAATGGGTGAAGATTTGGGGAAGGAAGGAGGGGAGGGGAGGGGAGGTCTTAAGTTTGTAGCACAGTGGGACTTTTGAAGGGAGGGGGGGGAGACTTTGCATGTGTGTGTTCCTATGTGGGGCAGCAGGAAGGAGGGGATGAAGCAGTGGGAGCAGACGGATGAATTATCAGTGTGAAGGGGAGCCTTGTCCCTGAAGCTGAGAGCTGCTACCAGCCAGCACACACACTCTGTCCCCGCTGGAGCCCGACGGGGGACAAAAGAGCGGGTGGGTCTGGTGGAAAAAGGGACCTGAAGGGAAAAACTGCAAGACAGAGGCTGCGAAAGGTCAGAGTGTGACATGAACTAATGAGGGTGGGCAGGCCATCAAGACGCTGCTTTGCTCTGAAAACATCACTTTGATGAGAATAAACTGTCTTTTTTCATAAGAAATGGAAACAACAACTGGTCCAATATCCAGCGGTACTACTTTAGGGGATTATTAACCATACATGTGATGCCCAGTATTAAAAATACACATAAGGCAAGACTTTTATTGTGAAATTTTATTAATAAGGAACTCCCTTGAGATTAATTCAAGGCCAAGATGCCATCATAAACTTACAAGAATTAAAAAATTGAGCATGACAACAATAAACAT
The DNA here is from genome assembly GCA_024666655.1 of Dascyllus trimaculatus. Classification (NCBI taxonomy): domain Eukaryota; kingdom Metazoa; phylum Chordata; class Actinopteri; family Pomacentridae; genus Dascyllus; species Dascyllus trimaculatus. The sequence goes on from CM045454.1 coordinate 19,162,599, forward strand.
CGGACAAAAGTAAGCACATTAAAACAACCAGGGGATTAAGACACACAAAACAAAACCCAGCTTAGGAGCAGCATTTACTCTCCAGTTACACGTCTTCTGATTGAAGCTGTGGACTCTTCCAAGGAGACGAGGAGCTGAAGAGTGCTCTGAAGGTTCTTCTATGACCAGAGTGCAAAACAGTGAAAAAACAGCAGAAGAAATCCTGTACAAACTGTTCGGCAGCCGTTTAGATGAGTGGAAATTATAACAGCTGTTGGCAAGTGATAGAAAATTTCACAAACAAGGAGAGAATTTATTTAGTCTGACTGAAGGCCAAGAAACCAGGTCATAAAGCACACAGTGATGCGTCCTTGACAATGAGTTGGATATGAAATGTCGAGAGCTGAGATGCACGGAGTTGAAGAGTAGAGGTGGCAGCCTGCATATAAATTATGTCTCCGTAGACTGAAATATTTAGGAACACAGCCCGAATAAGTGTTTTCCAAACTGCTAAATCAACGCAGGCCCTATTATGATAATTAAAACCAGTTGAACCTTCAGTTTTTTTCGCCTGGTGCTCATTGTGCACTGTTAAAGAGCATATTATCCACCCAGATACCCAAAGGGATGTAGGAAGTTAAGTGTCTGTGAAAAGTATTCAGTCCTCTTGGAAGATTTGCCCTTTTATTGCTTTCTAACACTGAATCATAGCGGATTTAAACAATCTACAAGTAAAGACTCTTTCAAGTCAAAGTGAAAAAAGGATTTCTAAAAGGTAATGTGAATTAATTGAAAATATAAAATAAGTTATTGCATAAGTCCCCCCCCCAATAGTTTAGTGTCTTGATACTACCATCACTTGAGACACATTTATTGCAATCAGATGATCTCCATTTCAATAACTGTGTACCTTCTTGCACCAACTGGCTGCGCCCATGTTTGCACTTGATGAATCACTTTAAAGGAGGTGAATATTTACACAATCACTTATTTTAAACATCTTCACTTTGACATTAAAGAGTCTTTTTTTTAGTTAATTATTGTCAAAAAACAACAAATGAAATAGACTATGATTCAGTGTTGAAGAGCAATAAAAGGGAAAACGTGGTTGGATGCTTTTCATAGACTCTACTTGATCAGTTAAGTCCCCACTTAAAGTCTAAATGCTAACAGTGAGTCAGATCTGGGAACCAGCTCTGGAGAAGACCCCTAATTTGGTTTTCTTCATGTTACTCTTCAAAAGATCTCCAGCCTGATTCCACTGATGAGGCAAATCTCTCGTGTAACTCCAATCACAGATGGTTATTATGCAGTATCAGCCTCAAAGGCCACTCAATAACCCGCGGGAGGCGCTGTCTATCCATTGTTATCAAAGCTCCTATTGACGTCCTCCTCCGATGCGGCCGTGGTCCATTTAATGCCGCAATTGATCGGCACTTAGCGGCGGTGAGCGCAGCGGCCAGGCCGGTGGAGGAGACCTGCTGGTCGGCCGGTCAGAGCGGAGCAGAGCGGGCTGGTGGCCGCTTCAGTCCACTGGAGAACCAACCAGCTCCCTCCCTCCTCCTCCTCCTCCTCCTCACCCCCTCGTCCCCCCCTCACCTCCCTCCCAGCTGCATCAAACCAAACAGACGCATCCAGGAGAGAGTCGGTTGAGATGCTTAAGTTTCAAAATAAAAGCTTAAAAACTGTAAATAGTCGTTTAAATGAGCAGTGAACCAGTAGAGCTCATTAAACTCAATGATGATGTCAGTGTTAGTCCGACAAACAGCTGTTCTGATGTCACTGGTCAGGATGAGGTCATACTCAGTGCGCGACACATCTGCTACTGTTTTCTACCACCTGTGGTCCTCACTGAACTGTCATCTGTTAATGTTCACATGAGGTGTGAAAAAACAGTGATAGTATCAATGTTGTGGAATTTAGATTCGTGAAATTTGACTACATGGAAAAGATTACATTCTGAATTAATCTACTAATATTTGCCAAAAACCCCATTGCAATGATGAAGATGTATGAAGAATGACAGTTATACAAAAATGATAAAAATCAAAGATAAAATAATATATTTATTAGTTATAAAACCTTTCTTGTAAAATTTAAGATAAACTTTAGATCGTGTAAAAATTAGCATCAATGTAGCAGAAGTAGAAGAATAAATTTAGGTGTATATGTATAATATACACCAATCAGCCACAACATTCTGACCAGTGACAGGTGAAGTGAATAACATTGATCATATTGGTACTATGTGCTGTTCTGATGGAAAACCTTGGATTTTGACATCTGTATTGATCAGACTTAGAGACCCAAATAAACATTGTCCCACAACAAACACACTCCCTCATGCAAATAGAAATCCCAAATGTCACTGGCCTACCTCTGCAGGAAAATGCACCCCACCACATGGAAACAATATCAAACGATCAGGAACATGTTGAGGAACATGACAATGTCCCAACATGTTGATTTGACCTCCAAACTTCCTACACCCCATTCTGATCAAGCATCAACAGGATGCAGTGGAACAAGTTTGATTGACAGAGGCCCCACTGCACAAGCCAGAGTACCCAAAGGATCCAGTGGCAACGTCCTGGTTCCAGACCCCATAGGACACCCTGAGAGGTCCTCTTGTCCATGTCCAATGGTTCAGAGCATTTTTGAACACATAAGGGGACCAACACAATCTTAGGCAGGTGGTCATAATGTTATGCCTGATGTGTGTGTGTGTGTGTGTGGCTGAGAACAGCAGAGCTTAGAGCTTATGGGACTTAGAGCTTAAGTTCCAGACTGACAAGCAGGTGCTGGTCAACTAACCAACCTGACATAGTGGTGGTCGATAAAAAACAGAAGAGGGAGTTGTCGTAGATGTAGCAGTCCCACGGTAACATCAGGAGGAAAGAGCACGAAAAGTTCAACAAGTATCAGGGGCTGAGGGAACACCTGGAACAGATGTGGAAGTTGAAGGCCAAGGTGGTCCCAGTGGTAATAGGAGCATTCGGGTTGTGACCCACCAACTATGAGAGTAGCTCCAGGAGATTCCAGGTGCAACATCTGAGGTCTCTGTGCAGACGAGAGCAGTCCAAGGAGCAGCAAAGACACTGAGCAGAACCTTCAGACTCCCAGACCTCTGTTAGGGGACCTGAAAACACACACCACCCCCATAAAAGCTTCCTTTTTAAATTCTGTCTTTTTTTCTTTTCAAGATTTAATATTTCAGTGTAATTTTTCAGTCGTTTTAATAATTTCTAAATAAATAAACCAAGCATTTTCTGATTATTTGCATGTGTATTAATGCTGTTTTTCTTTTAGACAACACAAACAATTTAAGATAGAACTTCATTATTTCTGAGGAAAATGATTGAAATTTATTTAGATATACAACATACTGTAGCTAATACTGTATATACTCTATTTGTAGTGTTTATATTGTTGCTGTTGTTTCTGCTTTTTCCAGACTCATGCAAGAAATTCACCAAAATGACTCCTTTATGTCAAAGTCAAAACAGATTTCGACAAATTAATGTCAATAAATTTAAAAATCTAAAATGTAAAATAAGTGATTGCTAGAAATGGAGATCATCTGAGTGCAGTGAATGTCTCTCAAGTGACTGCAGTATGAAGACACTCCAAGCAACTCTGTGAAAAGATTACTGAAAAGCATTAGTCAGGGGATGGTTCAAGGAAAATTTCCAAGTCACTGAATATCCCTTGGAGTACAGTTAAATCCATTATTAGGAAATGCAATGAATATGGGACATGCATAAATCTGCCTAGAGCAGGCTGTCCTTAAAAAATGACTGACCATGCAGGAAAGAGACTAGTGAGGAAGGCTACAGGACACCTATGACTCATCATATACACATACACTGGCCACTTTATTAGGTACACCTGATGAAATCTACTGCAATCCAGTCTAACAGTTCTGCCATAGATCCTACTTTTTATCAAGCTTCTATATTGTACTGCATTATATTTAAAGTATTTCTAATGTTTTGTCCACTACATTAAAATACATGAGTGGGCCAATATACACTTTCAAATGTAATGCAGTCCAGTACACCACCAATATTTCCCACTATGATCTCAATAGGAAACACAATGTAGAATTACTACCTTTTTGACATTTTTGACCTTTGATTACTGATTAGTTCCTCCTCCTTGGCTCAAGTCGTGCTAATCAGTCAAACAGCCTTGTTCACAGGCACGGATTTGAGCTCGACAACTCAAGTTATTAGCCGCTGTCACTCAGCCGCTTCCACACACAACTACAGACGAATGCATTTATAAAAAAAAAACGAGCTGCTTTTGTGCTTAAAAGTCCAAATGTAAATGTATGTTTGCTTTGTGCATAAATATTAATTATCATTCAGAGCTAAATGGGATTTCCATTGTCAACAGAAATTGAGGCGGCCACTTATTCCCCTTTAAATTAAATGATTTCTACTTTGTGCAGCACTAAGTCATCTGTTTATTCCAATTTATTTCCTCTTTACATAAAAGAATTCTGGTTTGAAAGAAATCACATCTTTAACTTACATAGATGGTTCCTTTGGCTCTCCATTAGTTATGATCAGTAGGAGTTTATGTGATTAGTACGTGCTTAATGAGTCATCTTTTAATGATTTTTTATTAATGGTTATGTTGCACATTAATATGTAAGCCACCAAATAAACTGGAATCCAGTTTTATTGGAAAATGCTTTCTCAGATTTTGATTGCATTAGATTTCAGTGGTGTATTTAATAAAGCGGCCAGTAGGTGTATATAAACAGAAAACAGCATAATAATAATGAGGATAATTATATTAGTAATAATAATAATAATAATTTTGTTTTTTAGTTTTCAATATTGAATAATATTTTCTAGAAAAATACTAACAATACTCCGACTACTACTACTACTGGTACTAGTACTACTACTACTACTAATAATAATAAATGCAATATTATTTAGTTATTATTTTGAAAGTCTGGACATTTTTGATCTTTTGGATTGCAATAGATTTCACAGGTGTATTTCATATAGTGGCCAGTGGGCGTATGTAAACAGAAAAATAGCAGCAAAATGATGATGATGATGATGATAATAATAATAATAAGTACTACTACTACTACTAATATTACTACTATTACTACTACTACTACTACTACTACTACTACTACTACTACTACTACTAGTACTACTACTAGTACTACTACTACTAATAATAATAATAATAGTAATAGCAATGCAGTATTATTTTGAAAGTCTGGGCAAGACATTTTGGACCTTTGACCCTTTAGACTGCATTAGATTTCACAAGTGTATTTAATAAGTGGGTGTATATAAAGAAGATGAAACCTTTATTCTCACAAATACATTTTTACAGCATTGTGAAATGTTGTTTTTCACATATCCTAGTTGGGGTCAGAGCACAGGGTCAGCCATGGTACAGCGCCCCTGAAGCAGGAAGGGTTAAGGGCCTTGCTCGAGGGCCCAACAGTGGGTGCAGTGGGGTTCAATCCTCTGACCTTTTGATCAGTAGCCCAGGGACTTAACCGTTGAGACACTACTGCCTGGCAAACAGGAACACAGCATCAATATAATAATAATAATAATAATAATAATAATAATAATAATAAATTTTTTTAAAATATTTATTGTATATGAAAAATAATAACACTACTACTACTGATATAATAATAAAAAATAATAAATACATTTTAAAAATATAATACTAATAATAATTCAGTTTTTGTTTTTAATATTTATTATTATTTTCCATATAAATACTACTATAACTACTACTACTGCTACTACTACTACTACTAATACATTTAAAAATATTTACTGATTTTTTTATTTAGTATTATTCTATATGAAAAATACTAACACTACTACTACTCATAATAATAGTAACAAAAACAACAACAACAACAACAATAATAATAATTCAATTTTTGTTTTTCCAATATTATTTTATAAAATACTACTGTACTACTTTTATTACTACTACTACCACCACCACTACTGCTACTACTACTCCTCATAATATGAACAATAATAACAGTGTGGTATTATTTTGAAGGTCTGTTCAGGAAGTTGTGTGTTACCGTGGTTCCTCTTGACGCTCACTGAGCCCCCGGCCCCCCCTCCGTGTCTGTGTCTCTGTCCCAGTGTTGCCATTCCGACGCACATCCCTCACAGAGGAGCAACAGCTACACTGCTGGAGTTGGTCTGAGCGGACTTCGCTGGTTCCTCTGCGGGCGGACGACACCTCTCAGCCGGCTCTCCGTCGCTCTTCACCCCCCTCGGAGGACAGTAGCCCCGGAGATGCGCCCCTGGACGGAGGCTCGGCGTGGGTAAAGTCACATGAAGAGAATAATGAGACTGAGATCGGGCGCAGTGTAGCTCCTTCTTCCTCCTGCCAGCATCGCGTTCACTCACAACTCCGGAGGAATAAAAAGGAGGAGGAGGAGGAGGAGGGGGGAGCTGAGTGGATGCAGCGGCGGCTCCGTGTGCAGGATTTTGGGCTGAGCGGGGCGGAGAGAGCCCCTGATCTCCACTGAAGACATGAGAAGCGGGAGAGGGACAAAAAGCTCGGCTGTCTGAGTCTCCATCCATCCGAGGGGGTCCAGTCTGCACACCTCTATTCATGTTGCAGAAGCCTGGTTTATGACAATGGATTACTTGCTGTGGGTGTGCAGCCTCGTTGTCCCCGTGGTCCTGGCTGTGGAAGGTATGTCGCTTCTTTATTTATTTTTTACTTTTGCCTCCTGCTCATGAACAATGGACTGCTTGGATGCGTTAGAATAATTTTTGTTTTAAAAACCCCACACAATTAGCAGCAGGGAAATATATGGGGGCGGGGGTGTGGAGGAAGGAGAGAGGGAGGTGGGAGCACAGTGTGGGTTTTCTTCTCACAATTTGAGTCTTATTTACCACATCACTAATTTATGCTGCCATCATAGGAGGAATTAAATCTGCAGAGCAAGACTCCACTCATGTTTTGCTTAATTGGGAGGCTGTTAATAAAAGGGTTTAGATGAGCTTATTGTGCTGAGTGTGTGATCCACATGTAGCAGCAGTGTGTTTTTGCTGTGCGATGACATCCACAGTGTTCCCATTGCAGCTGAAGGACTGCCCTGTTGCTATTGTCCTTGTTTGTCACACCCACAAGCCGAAAGCGAGGAGGGAGGATGCCCACCTGCCCCACCTTTCCTCCTAGTTAGCGGGTAGATCCAGTCCAGAGGAGGCAGCGTGATGATGGAGGTGGGGCGTCCCCTTCACTGTCACTGTAGAAAAAAAAGAAAAAAGAAAAAGGGGGGGTTTAAAACAAGCCACTGCCGCCGTGGATGCTTAAACACACAGCAGAGCGGATCAATCTCCACCCCCTGACGAGCCACATGTGAAACATATGAGATGACAAGTGTGAATTAAAGGTCAGCGGCTTAACAAGTATTCTGCAGCCATCAACAGGGGAGTGTTGCTCCAGGGAGAAGCCCACCACCACGGCCAACACCATTGCTCCCACTCTCCTCCTCCTCCTCCTCCTCTGGTCCAATCTGCCTCGGCTGGACCGTGGCCAGCCCCGATCCCCCTCATCAATTCTGGTGTCAGCAAAGTAAATCAATGCAGCGGCGGCAGCAGCTCCCCAAGTCCCAGCGGGCTCTCACTCCGCGATGATCGGCCCCGTTTCCCCCCCTTGGCCTCGCTAACTGTTACTCAAAGCTCAGGGGTTAACTAATGTTTGTCCTCTGAGGATAAACATGAAGGGCAGATCATGGGATGGGTGTAAACGAGAGTTGAGGAGGAGCCTGTTTGCTTCAACACATGGCATGAATCTGCGTTTGGATGATTGGAGCCTGAATGCAACTTAGGGGGGTTATTTAGGAAGAAGCTACACTGATGACTTATCTGCAGCTCGCACCAACGAGGCAGTAAAAGCCTCAGCAGCTGTGACGTTTTTACGCCGTAATGCTCTCATTTACAGTCAGCGTTTACTGTACTCTTACTTTAAAAAGCTCGTAAACCAGACGGATGAGCGCTCAGGAGGCGTTCTGTAAAACAATCTGCCGCATGTAGAAGTGGGGTTTCTGCTCAAAAGCGGGGATTGCTTTCCGTACATGAGAGTATCAACAAGAAGAAGGATTATTTGCTGACCCGTGAAAGCAGACGCAAGCAGCCCTGGAGAGAGATTAAATTAGGTCGGCTTGACTTGTTTCAAAAACTGCTCATCAAGCGTCAAGCTGAGCATCCCACTCCATCCTGCCATCCTGCCACAAAGTTTTTTCTATTTATAGCCGCACATTTGATCATCCTGATGATGATGATGATGATGATGATGTTTGTCTGTTAATATTTCATATGTTTGCTTGTTGGCAGCCAGTGTCAGTGCAGTACAAGGGGAGGCCTCTGCTTTCATGATGCAGCCGCTCTCTCAAAGTGAATAAAACATTAGCATGTGTGAGCTCCCAAAGCGCACCCAGAATGCAAAGTTGTGTGGCATTTTGGCTCCGGCGGGCGATCAAAAAAAAAAAGAAAAAAAAAAAGGTAAATGCCACGGGTGGTGATGCTCTAAAGTTCCCACTGCAGCATTGTTTTCTTACCCCAGGGGCAAGAACGACTCCACCGCTGCTGTAGTTTTTATGGGAGAGAGGGGAGATTTCTGGATTTGAGTTATAGCAGCAAGGCGATCTCCGAGGCCCCGTAAATTTAACAGGAAAAGGTGGGGGGGGGGAGGAGGAGAGCTGTGGAACAAATGGGATCTTTTTCAACCTTAACTGGTTCCTGGGAGTTGACGGTAACACACTTGAGGTGAGGCGAGCTCGAGAAAACCTTTTTCATGCTACGGGTTTATTGTTTTTGAGCAGCACGCTTGAGGACGTCGAGCGTTTTTGCTGCTGCTTGTGAGGGGAAAAAAGGCAAATTGTCTTGCTGCACCTGGAGGTCAGAGGTCACTGAAGGTGGCTCGATGCTGCCTCCACGCCGGCTTGAACTCGGCTGTTACGGATGCAGGACGGTCGCCCCCCTGCGTGTGTCACTGTGTGAGGTGAAGCCTGTTTAAAGCAGCCTCAGCTCAGACCTGTGGTTGGCTGAGGTTGACTGATTCTGTCTCTGATGCCTCCGAGAGAAAGGGGGGGGGGGGGCGGGCGACGCAGCGGATCAGATACTCAGGAGGGGGGTGGACTGGATCTATGGATCAGCAGCATCACCCATCTGTGTGCCGCTGAGGGCCGAGTGTGGCCAAGCAAAGACAACAGCCGCTGATTTCACTGATTAGTTCCTCCTCCCCGGCTCAAGTCGTGCTAATCAGTAAAACAACCTTGTTCACAGGCGCGGATTTGGGCTCGACAACTCAAGTTATTAGCTGCTGTCACTCAGCCGCTTCCACACACAAGTACAGAAGAATGCATTTATTTAAAAAAAAAACGAGCTGCTTTTGTGCTTAAAAGTCCGAATGTAAATGTACGTTTGCTTTGTGCATAAACATTAATTATCATTCAGAGGTAAATGGGATTTCCATTGTCAACAAAAATTGAGGCGGCCACTTATTCTCCTTTAAATTAAATGATTTCTACTTTGCGCAGCACTAACTCATCTGTTTATTCCAATTTATTTCCTCTTTACATAAAAGAATTCTGGTTTTCAACTTACATAGATGCTTCCTTTGGCTCTCCATTAGTAACGATCTGTAGGAGTTTATGTGATTAGTACGTGCTTAATGAGTCATCTTTTAATGATTTTTAATTGATGGTTATGTCGCATATTAATATACAAGCCACAGAATTAGCTGGAATCCAGTTTCATAGAAAAAGGCCTTTTCAGATTTCTCATAGAAATGCGAAACCCAACCACTGACCCAACAATTCTAGACGGTAGCTGATTATCCTTGGAGAAAACCCATGTAAACTCCACGTGGCTTGATCGGTGAGCTTGATCGTCATCGTTGCTTCAGCTTCTCTTTCCTGCTTCTGTTCACTGTTTGCTGTGTGATGGATTTAAAACATGTGCTGGAGCTTCATCACATGACGCCATCAAAGGCGTCACACAAGGAGTTTGCAAAACCACTGACAAAGTTTAAATCAGAGCAACTAATCGGTTTCGGACTCAAAATCGCAGTTTGAAACAATGAAGTTAGCAGATTACAAAGGATACAGTGGAGAATATACAACATGTAGCTGTTGTATGATGAGATAAATGCCATAACTCACCTTTTCCTCGGATTCAAGCAGATTGAAACTTGCAGCAGATGTTGCCCATCCATCAGCTTCTACTACATGGTTCAAGTTTGATTTAACAGCCCCACTTTGTGCATTTTTTAAAACTGTTGTGTCATTTGTTCTATGAATTCATACCTTCCTTGCATGACAGTCACACTTTTTATGGTCCTGCTGCATCACGTGTTTTAAATCTATTATCGATTTATCATTTAACATGACATTTAAAGGGCCGTACTCGTGCTTCTATATGTTTTGCATCGCTGCGGATCATTTTTCAGCCATTTTTCTTCTTCTTTTAGAATTTTCAATGTATTTTTCCTCCATTTCACCAGTCAAGGCCGCGAAAGTTAGTCAATCTGCTGAAAACTCTTGTATGTAAAGTTGTTCCAGCTTTAAAATGTGAGGAAATTCTGCTTTTACTCCTCCTTCATCACATTATTTTCATGTTTTCCTGACATTTCGATGAACATTTCTTCACTTTTTGAATCAATAATCAAGACGGGGCTGCAGCTAATGAGGAACTCCATTATCGAATAATCTGTTGCTTATTTTCTTGATCGATCGATTAGTTGGTTGATCTATAAAATGACAATCAGTGTTTCACAAAGCCCAAGATGAAAAAAAGACCCAAGCACAACCAGTTTACTGTCATCAAGGAGGAAAGAAACCAGGAAGTATTCACATTTGCAAGGTGGAATCAGAGAATTTAGACTGTCTTTCTGTAAAAAGTACTCAAACTGATTGATCTGTAATCAGATTAATTTAATGAAGTCGTCCATTAATTGCTTAATTGTTGCGACTGTCTGTTCCACAGTTACCGCTGAGCTGATGCTTGACATTAAAAATTCAAATCCCACATCGCAACGCCTAGAAAAAAGATATTTCCCCCAAATCATTTCAGACATGCTGCACAACATCCATCCTAAATTGCCGCCTTTGTGATTTACTGATTGCTTTGTTGCGGATAACGATTTTGATTTGAAATCGATTAATTATTCAGCCCCACAGTGCACATCAAACACCGGCTCCTGTGTCCGCCTGCAGACCGGCAGCAAACACGTCTGATTACCCGCTTCTGGTCTTGTTTATAACTCCGGTTTGACTCTGTCCATGTGAGGGGACGTGAGTCTATTTATCTGTGTTTTGCAGACTTTAATTAGAACTAAAACGCTCTTCCTCCTGACTCCTAATGGCGCCGCCATCGAACAACACAAGAGAAGTAATCGAGTCCAGTAATCTATCCTGCTGGATGCACAGATCTCTCTTCATCATCTCCCACCCTCCACAAAGAAGAAAAGCCATTGTGGTTTCTCTAATGAACACGCTGCACACACTGTAAACCCCGCTCATATCTCTTGCTCAGCAGCTACAGATGGACGAGTGATCTATTCACTCAATCAAACAACTCCTATTATTGACACGCAGGAGCCAAGGACACGCTGTACTGTAGCTGCACTGTCTCCAGTCTGCCACCAGAACAAAGCCTGCGATTTCGGCAAGAGAGAGTGTGTGTGTGTGTCGCTCCACGCAGGACATTGCTATTTGTTTTAGCCTCTCACACCCTCCTCCAGCACCGTTATCAACAACTTGTGAGCAAATGGTGCACAGCAGGCGTCGTGTCATTGAGTCTCCATGAAGAAAGTGTAATTGTTGCGGTAATTATGTGCCAACAACAGCAGAACAATGGGAGCCAGCTCGGCCACAGCTGTATGCCGAGAGCCCCGGAGAGGGTTTCAGTTCCTCTGAGGTGTGATGAACTCGTCTGACCGCTCAGGTGACATCTCCCTGACAGGCTGACAACACCGCTCATCGATCCTGATGTTTATTCCCTGCTCCTCTCATCCAGGTGAAGAAAACATCTGCCCGGATCACCTGTTAACTCAAATCCCAGCTGAGAGCCTTAAAATGTGTTATATTAAATTTTCCTGCGCTTATATGACCCCACTGAAGCAGCTCCGGTTAATGGAATATTTCCCCTCTGAAGGCATCTTTGGAGGATGCTTTGCTATTAGTTCCACAAATGAATATTGAAAGAAGTGCATTTGCGAGTGCCAAACACACACGCACACACACACGCACACACACACAGCGAGGAGAGAAAGCCTTAATTAGGCGGCATCACAGATACACGGTGATTGTCAGCGCTTTCAAAAATTGAGTGCCTGTGGGTGGAGGTTATGAAAGAGGGAGAGTAAGTTTTACCTGCATCCTTTTTGTCAAAGCACTGGGAGCTTTAGTGTGTGTGGTCCTTAATGCGCTTGCAACAGTTTGGTTTTTTCTTCCCTCACACCATTTAATTCCAGTTTGTGAACCTTCCTCCTACTCTTAATTTGCAGAAACCCTTATGGACAGTCGGTGGGCCACCACAGAGCTGGCTTGGACCACATTCCCAGAGAGTGGGGTGAGTTAATGTGTGCATGTGTTTAGTTTTTTTTTGTTTGTGTGTGTGTGTGTGTGTGTGTGTGTGTGTGTTCTTCCTTTTTTTTTCTTTAACAGCATTTGTTCCATTTGCTTGTTAATAGAGCCCAGTCTGCCTTGAACAGCACACCTCCCACTGTTTTATATCTTTGTTTTTGCAGTGTATGTTTGCTTTCTTGGATACTATAAAGCAAATGAGAACCACACTCTGCGACGTGGTGCAGAGCATATCAAAGATCTCAGTATTTAGACCACGTAAAAAAAAAGTGCTCAGAGTCTCCACGTATTGTGCTTTAAACATACAAATGAGCAGAAACACGAGACAAATCCCCACAGTGTGTCAGGACTATTAGGTAGGCTTTACCTTGCGTGTCTCCCAGGATAGAGAGGCTGATAATTGAAAGCATGTGCTTGTGTCTTTTATAATACGGGCCCAAGAGCGCATTACGGGCAGAAATTAAGGTTTTCAGTTGATACCCCCTATAGGAATTGTGAGAAAATAAAACAACATGAATTTGACCCCAGGGCTAACAGCCTGACAGACCTCCCCCACACCCGGCCAGTGTAATTTGTCTTCGCTACGTGAGCGCAAAGCCAGTCAATGGAAATGGTGGGTTTCCATGGAAACGATCTTCGGCAGGCCCCGGCTCCTTCTTTTCCCTACAAGGGCCGGCTCTGAATGTCCTAGCATCCATGAAGTCATATGTCACGACTGGCGAGGCAGCCCCTCTCCTCAGCGCCTGACAAGCCCATACGTTCAGGGGCCAGCAATTATCATATTTGTCAGGTAGTGCATCAACGTGTTGCCGGTGATTTACGACGCCTAATGCTGACTCTTGGGCTCATCGTTTGGGAATAAATTGCACAGGAGCTCAGAGACGTGAGATGAGTTATGCATTATTTTCTTCTAGTTGAAATAATCAATTTCGGGGACGCTCATTTGTTATGGAAACGAAATGTTCGGTCCAACAGGGAATTAGGGGAAAAATCAAAAAAAGATTGACTTCTCACAAGGTTATTTCCTAATGCACTAAATTTATTAACCAATGGAGTAATTTATCATAGATCCAAATGTTAGTTACCGCATACAAACACATGAAGAGCTGCACATGGGTGTTTTTCCTAAATAGACACAAAGACAGAAGTCATTTCCATGTCACTTTTTTCAGGGCTGCATGCTGTGAAAAGAGACCAGTCTGGCAGGTTTATAAACCACAACAGATGCAAATATGTGCACTCTTGCTGTATGTGTAGGCATGAAGGATGTATATAATACAGTGTACATAACCTGAAGTGCTCAGGAGTGCTGCCATGCTGCAATCACACTGAAAGCATTGCATTTAGATGGCCATTTTAATAAATAACTCACTGTTTGCATTATAGATACATGGGCAATGTTTCTATTTAAGCGTACAGTTTGTTGCTCTCATCTCTTTTTCAGATTACAAATTCATACGTTATAGAGACCAAATCTCCACTCGGGGCAGTTTCGATTGCAGCAGACATAGACGAGAGCCCAGTTTTCCTGTCGGTATATCTGCAGCTTGTTTAATAGCTACTAAACTCCTATAAAGCCTCATAACCAACACATTTGTGAGGATCTCAGCTGCAAAACATCCCCCTTTTCTTTTCCAGTCTACAGCGCGCCATCGGCACAGAACCAGTCATAACGCGTGAAATGTGTTTTAATCGGAAAATGTTTTCTATTAATAGTCCATAATGATTGGAATTTTCTGAATGATTCATGCAATTAGAAGTGTTTTCGCTGCTAATTATTTCTCACAGGCCGGATTGTACGCAGCTCACTGTGGGAATGTGTCTTAGTGTTGGGTTGTGTTTTTGTCAGGCGTCGTCTGTGCTACAGTTTGCATCAAAATTCACAACATTTAACATTAGTTAATGTTAATTAACAGCTTATTAAGTGATGGAGTCTGTGCTGAATGAGAAACAGAGCTGTTTTCGTATTAGGAAAAAGCATTGGGTAATCACTTTCGAGTTTGTTTCTTTAACCTATTCTTCTGTCTGCGTTGCCTTCATTTTTTACAAAGCCGCTGTTGTCACTTTTGCCTTCATCACAGTGTGTCTGTGTTGTTTCCACAGTGGGAGGAGGTCAGCGGCTACGACGACTCCATGAGCCCGATCAGAACCTACCAGGTGTGTAATGTCAAACAGCCCAACCAGAACAACTGGCTGAGGACAGACTTTATCCCACGCAAAGGTGTGCTGCGCGTCTACGTGGAGCTCAAGTTCTCCGTCCGCGACTGTGCCAGCATCCCCAACATCCCTGGCTCCTGCAAAGAGACCTTTAATCTGTTTTACTACGAGTCTGAGGGGGACATGGCTACAGACACCAGCCCTCTGTGGAGGGAGAACCCCTATGTGAAGGTGGATACTATAGCCCCGGATGAGAGTTTCTCTCTGAGGGAGGCTGGTAGAATCAACACCAAAGTGCGCAGCTTTGGCCCCCTCTCCAAGGCAGGCTTCTACTTGGCCTTCCAGGACCTGGGAGCCTGCATGTCCCTCATCTCCGTCAGGGTTTTCTTCAAGAAGTGCTCCACCACCATCGCTAATTTCGCCGTCTTCCCTGAGACCGCCACGGGCGCAGAAGCCACCTCCTTAGTGATCGCTCCGGGGGCCTGTGTGACCAACGCCATGGAGGTGTCCGTCCCCCTCAAACTGTACTGCAACGGGGACGGCGAGTGGATGGTTCCTGTGGGCTCGTGCACCTGCGTGGCTGGATTTGAACCTTCAGCAGACAGCACTCAGTGCCAGGGTATGTGTATTTAACAGACATTTAGACTTTCATTTAACCAAAGCTCCTTTATATGCTCAGTGCAAGTCACCTCAGTCTGTGCCCTCTTCTCTGCATTTATTGTGTGGCTCCTGAAAGGGGGTGAAGGAGGGTGGAGGAGAGTATGAATTAATGAGGTGTTGCAGAGAGGAGCCGCATACAAATATTGTGCGAGCAGGACAGGAGGGAGAGAAAGATAGCGGGGAAGGCACAAAACAGAGAGCCAATAGATTTTGCGCAAGGAAAATGCAGATAATAGAAGGGGAAAAGACGGAGTCCGGAGAAGAGAGATATTGCTGAGAAAGAGAGATAGTGCGAGTTAAAAGGCGTGAATTGCCAGAGATGGGACAGAAACAGCAGCGAAGGGGGAGAAGAATGAAAAGGGAGGGAGGCTGTAGGGAGTCAAAGATAGACAAGCGAAGCCTCCTCTCACCTGGGCGTGAGAAATAGTGTCTAACATGCGCTGGAGAGCTCATTCGTTGCCATTTGGCTGCTCAAGGTTAAAAGCTTGCCGCCAATGCCTGATAAAAAGCTCTCCAGGGCTTCAGCCAGCGGTTGCGATGAGGAAGTGTAATTTCCTCCGCGGCCCTCCCGTTAGTTAATCTACAGGCGGCCACACTCATTAACACCATTCAGACCAACGTGAGCCAACACTGCCACGCTCACATTAATCACTCAGACATTTCATTTCTTACCTCCGTCTCACCGCTCGCTCGCAGCCAAACACTGCATGAGATGGAGAGAAGAAGAAGAAGGAAGAAAGAGGAAGAGGGGGGACAATAAGAGCATTAGTGTATCGAAAACAGGAAAATCATTGTGCCCTCCAAAGAGGTTAATGGATTGAAGGGGTGATTCAGCACCCTCTCGACAAAAAGAAGTGAGGAAAACAAACAAATAAAAGACGACGACGATGATGATGATGCGCCATGTTACAGGAGAAAAAATAAATCAGATCAGAGGGCCTGAAGCTATCTGTGAATTACGAAAGAACAAAAAGTCCATTTTCATCCCAGCTCCTTTGGCTTTTTATTGCACGTTGCTACCGCGGGGCCATTAGTTGTGCTGATTTTCCTAAAAGTGCCATTGTTGGGAATTAGCTGGAACTTGAGTTCAAACTGAAAGACCACTTAGCCTAACTAGTTAATCACACTCTCCCCCCTCCCTGGCTGGGTTTTATGAGCCCTCATGCTGACAGGACAGATGTTTGCCAGAGACCCCCTCTTTTTACACCACTGGTTAGGAATGTGGCAAACAGTAAAAACGTGGGGCTCTGGAGCTGACATATCCAGACCTTTTGCTGCTAATCCCCTTTATCTGAATCCTTCTTTAGTCTAGGCTTATGCTGGTTTATCCTTAAGACTCGATATCAGCCAACCTTCAGCACGACACTTTGGAATTCAAATTAATCGCATGGACACATCGCCTGAGATTACCGTACTTTGTATACTTTTCTAATAACTCCGCTCAGCTAATTTACGTCTCGTCTGATGTCCCTTCATTTGAATTGATTTATTGGCTTATTATGGAGCTGTTCTGCATGCATGTGGAGGCCTTGTTTGTATTCAGCGGCATGGTTTGGAGAGCTGAGGACCGAGCCGACACTGATTGATGGGTTTAGGGTGTATCCCTTTTCTCCGAAGCATTCTCCATCCCTGTTTGTCTGACAACAGCAATCTCCTGTCAGCAGTCGGTCTTCATCTTTATCCTCCTTTTCCTCCTCTTCAGCGTGAAACTTTGCTGTCACTCTCGCTCTCTTTTTAGGGAGATTAATGTCACCTAGTTGAGAGAGTGAAAATGAAAGTGCAGATGCAAATGTACAGATAAGCCCCCTCGCGCTCAAGTGTTCGCCATTTTTCGTGCGCATACCAACGTTTTCTCCATAAATATTGGGCTTTGCAGGTACTTCACAGGTACAGTTTGTGTTCTGTGACAGATGTGACAGCCGCTGGTCTTTTGAATAACTAACAGCCCAGCCATTTTCTTTTTTTTTTATTGTTCTATTTATTTTCTCCTCCACTCATCCAGCCTGCATCCCTGGGACCTTCAAATCCAAATTCGGGGAGGGATCATGCGCTCCCTGCCCATCCAACAGTCGCACCAGTGCACGAGGAGCCAATATTTGTCCCTGCCAGAATGGTTTCTACAGAGCTGACAGCGACCCCCCTGACTCTCCCTGCACCAGTAAGTCATCCTCCACTGCACAGGCCAGAAAAAACAGCACATTTTTTCTGACTGAATTGCTTTTGAAAAGTTAGAAAAGGCTCAGGTAACATGTAGTAAACTGTGAGTGTTATGTTGCATCTGTGTTCTTTAAAAAAAATCTGCATGTGCTGTGTGTCTTATTTGATGAGAACAAGCTTTTTTCCTGTTGTGATAGAGCCCGGGACATTAGGGTTGCATAGCAAGTCTAAATTTATGCTTTCAAGGGTTGATAATGTCATTTCGTGGGAAAAAATAAGCAGAGGGATGACAAATGAAAGGAAAACCAGCATAAAGAGTCTTAGTAAGGTGTTGATCCACCACGTGCCACCAGAACAGCCTCAGTGCATCTTATTTTGATTGTCAGAATCTCTACTGGAGGGATGAACACCATTTTAAGATATTCCCACATTTGGTGTTTTGATGATGGTGTAACTTGTTGGTCCAAAATCTCCCATAGTTGGGCTAAGAGCTCTCCTCCATGTGAAAGCCATAGCATATGATTCACATCATTTTCATCAAACCATTCAGTGATTCCTATGGGTGGAGGCATTAATATCTCAAAATAAGCCACTCCGATCGCGATAGAAAAGCTTCATCATAGGATAAAGGTGGACATTCAGAACAATGTCGTATTGATTTGCAACTGCGCTTCCCTCTAAGGGGACAAGTGGACTCAAACCCTGCCAGCAAAATGCCCCCTACTGTATAAAAAAAGCCAATGGATCCCCTCGATGTGAGGGTCAAGAGTTCAGGCCTGCACTGTTCCCTTGCTGTGCACCACACATGGACTCACCCACTTGTCGAGCATATGGTGAAGGATGACTCATCTGACCGTATCTCGTTTTACCACATCTCTGTGGTTTAAGCACCACTCATATCTCAAATATGCATTCATCTTTGTAATAAGCGGTTTTTGCACTCCCTCTCTATGTAACTGTCAGCAGACAGTTACTGTTGACAGTCTGATCACGTCCTGCACTGACTTGTTTTTGGCACTAATGCGGAAGCATCATGGTCATCAAAAGTGCTCTGTTGACCGCAATTTCTATTTGTATTTATTGATGCATTTGTCACTTTAGTCACTGTTCTGGTTGAAATAGTTGAACAGCCTTTGTGACTGAAGCTCCTGCCATCCGTTCTCCAAAAATGAACCCTTTTTCTCTATGCCATCTTGACACAACATCAGAATTAACTGGGTCTGCTCAGCATGATTGGATATTAATTACTTAATTCCACTGCGCAGTGCACCGGCGTGGAAGCCTCTGCATTCATTGTGTTTCTCCACTCATTTATTCACACTTTCTTCTAATTTGTCACCTGTCGGTATGTGTGGGCAGCCACTAAAAATGATTTGTAACATCACCTGAATTCCACTGCATACACAGGCTGGTGGGCAGACGTTGTCAGCATTTTGCTGTAAGACTGCTGCTCGGGTACTGCATGATGCTGCGCTTTTTTTAAATCATGTTTCAGATCATGCAGTGACATATAGGCTGCTCCGGTTGTGAGTTTTGACAGTCTGGTTATTTTCCATCATCACTGCTGAACCCATGAAGAGAAACAGCTAATACTATCTACTTCCCATCAGGACAGGCAATGACTCAGCATGTGTTTAACATGGATGTAATAACAAGAAACCTGAATGCAGCGTCATCACTCAGCCTTGTAACCAATTTGTCCCAGTGGTCAACAACAACAACAAAAAAATCCCAATGGCCCATTTCTCCATAGAGCACAGTGGAGCTGTAAGAGAGACATCTATAAAACTCCTGACTGAGTCCTTTCAATGACAAACAAGGTCAGTTTTTAATGTTCCTTTTGTGAATTTTTAAAAACTTTCCAGCAGCTTGAAAAGAGAGTTTAATTTTCATGATGTAAAGTCTCTTGGCCGAGTGGGAACCAATGGGTGGGGCCAGTCGGGGAAATACCCAGAGTGTTTCAGTTGGCCACATACATGGATTGTATAAAAATGGATGAACTAGAACTTAAACCTACAACTGTTTATTAATCCAACAATGAGCAAAAAGGTTTAGTGTGAATGGAGATGAGGCGGGTCAAAGACTGTTCTATGACAGCCCCCACCTGCAACTTAAAGCTGTCACAACCTAAACTATGCACAACTTTAAGCTTTTATACAGTTTAAATAGATGAGTTATTTTAAAAACTCAACCCCAGTACAGCTGTCATGAAGATGGAAATTAGCTATAGATTCCAATACAGCTTTTTGTTCCAGGCTGTAAACATGTTTATTCCCACTGTAAAGTTTGGCATTTTAACATGGGGCTCTATGGGCGTTGACTCCCTTTTGGAGCCAGCCTCAAGTGGCCATTTGAGTAACTGCATTTTTTGGCACTTCACGCTGGCTTCATTTTTCAGCCCCGGAGGTTGCTGCTTGGCTGTAAAACACAGAAGCAAAACATTTTTTGGCTGCCAGGCGAGCAATTTTTATTCAAGTGAGCAGGCACCAGGGCTGAATGATTTGCAAAACAAGTCACTTTGCAATTATCTGGACAGATAGTGCAATATGAGGGTCGATTTTAGTGGGAATGGCAATTTTTGTATTTCTGGTGAACAGAAAAACAGTCTAAAAATGATGATGTGATTTTTGGTGCAGTCTGGACCAAACAAGCAAGTTCCCTTACATCTGTAGACTATGATCTGTAGGCCAGGACATCTTTGTAGCACCACAATGCTTCATTTGTAATGATATGTCAACAGTTATACCCTTATCAAAACAACTGCAGCTACTGCAATGTTCAGAGTGTATATTGCACTTGTGATTTTGATTTTGATGAATTATTGAGCTCCAGCGAGGGCGATCTCTGGTTCCAGTGACCAGTTCTCCTTAATACATCCAGTGTGTTGAAATAACATAAACCAAAACTAGCTTTTTGTCTGACTCAATGCTAATATCAGAGCTGTTTAATGTTCAAAAGAAACGGTACCTGACTGACACTATGCAGGAATGATGAAAAACAGGAAAATGTTCATGTAACAATGTTCGTAGGCTTCACAGATCTGTGACGTGGAATTGACAGCTCTTGTCAGTCAAACACTGGCCCCCTCCAGAGTCCTGAAGCGCACTGTTTCCACAAATATCCTAAAAATGGTTCATCTGCTTCTTAAATATGTAAAATTATGCAAAAGAGCTGCAGTATTAAGAGTCGAGAATTCAAATTTCAATTTAGCTTTGACATTATTAATCTGCAGCTGGGTGTCGATATTTCAAATGGAAATTGTGCATTTGGTGGTAGCTGCTCTGCTCTGCTCTGGTGCCGACCACAGTGTCGGCGCTGTGCTCGGCGTGGACAGGCCTCTGAGAGAAGTGCTGATGGAGAGCGACATGTGCTGCGTTCCCTGTGTAAAGTCAAGCCCCAGGGGCCTTTCACCACGTTAAATGACACACATGGCCCGCAACTGTCCTCCCCAGATCCTCGTCACAGGAACACTGTGGACTCTGACACTGACCAGTGTGCACAGACAGTCGGGCAGCGACACAAGCACCACCTTCCACTAAGCACACAAACACACAGGCCTGACAGTTCTGTCCCTGCGGTCTGTCAGAGCTTGTGCCAGGCAGCCTGTGCTTTGTGTTGGAAGCTGTGTCTTGCACAAGAGAGGCTCAGCCAGTCAATGGCCGGCAGCTTGGACTCAGCGTGTGTTTTAGATGGGTGTCCAATTAGAAGAACCTCCACTCTGAACTGTGTCTGCCTAATTAGAAAGGACAGGGCAAGTGAAACTCAGCTCAGGGCGAGCCGGCTGAGGAGCTGAACTCCGCGGACAGGCAGTTTTGGCCGTCAAGATCTGATAGCCTGAGAACCTTCCCTTCCCTCCCTTTCTCTCTCTCTGCTGTGAGACAGGTTAGACTTTCTGCTACTGGAAGCTCAGAGCCCTTCTATTCTCACTGTAATAGGATGAAAAGCACGTTTGCCAAACCCTTTGCTGCCTCCCTGTGCAGTTATCATACTTTATCCAGGTTTCAAACACTCAAATCATAGCTCTGCTTAACGGTGGCCTTTGGTTTTACTGACACAAGAACATGAATTTATATAAAGAGGAGATTAAGTTCCATAAGCACCGAAAGTGGTTATGCATAGAAATGGACTGTAGAGCTGCTTTTCATATTGTGATGGAGTCATGCTTTGCAAGTTGTACTTCTCATCCTTTTTCTGAATATATTGATTTATCTATTTTCACCAGGAAGGTTTTTTATTCCTTTGTTGCTTTGCTTTCATGCCCTTTCCTCCATCCTAAGGTTTTTTTTTGAGACATGTCAAGCAATTATACACATTTATTCGTGTGACAGAGCACAACTGACTTCTTATAGAGATATTAAAACATTTCTTTTACCACTGGGGAGGATAAGATCGGCGCTGCATAGGGAGCATGACTAAAGCCTCACTTGTGTGTTTTTATATACTCTTGCCTGCCCACCTTCTTAAACACCTACGTGTGCGTCTGTGTTTGTGCAGCGATCCCCTCAGCGCCACGCAACGTTATATCCAGTGTCAACGAGACCTCGCTGTCCTTGGAGTGGGAGGAGCCCGAGGACACGGGTGGGCGGAGCGACCTCGTCTACAACGTGGTGTGCAAGAAGTGCCTGCGAGACCGGAGCCCGTGCACGCGCTGCGACGACAACGTGGACATCGCACCGCGCCGGCTGGGCCTACGGCAGAGGAAGGTGGTGGTGAGAAACCTGCAGGCCCACACCCGCTACAGCTTTGAGGTGCAGGCCGTCAACGGGGTCTCTGGGAAGAACCCCACCTCTCCCAGCTACTCCACAGTCAACATCACCACCAACCAGGCCGGTTAGTAGCAGATCTGTCAATGACACCACACGTGTCTACGAGTTCATTCATAGAAGAGCCCCGATCAATACCACTTAACATCACGATGAAACAGGCTGGTTACTGCATCCTACATCCAGTCAATGTCAATGAGTGTCTTAATGAGGTTTTGGTATCCAGAGCAACACCAAGAGTAAACACTGTCGAACAAGCTCATTGAGAGCGACAGATGGACAAACTCTCAGTTGCTTTTTTCTGCCAGATTTACAGGAAACAGCAGACAGAGTATTCTTTATATTTCCACTGTCAGCATTCAGCGCGCTGTCAACCGGCCGTCTAATGTTACATCACTGGCAATGTCACCTTTCAACATCTCCACTTAATATTTGCTGCGTCATCATCAACCAAACTGCTCAGCGCCTTTCACAGCCTGTAATTACTCTCCCAGTTAACCTGCACTTAATCCACCTTCCTGCAGTTTATGGACCCACGACAATGACTGTCAATTGAGTCACTTTCAGGCCTCACAAATCAATAAACTGCAGAACAGGGAAGGTGAATCATGCGGTGCTTTTCTTAAACCGTTCAGGTTGGAGGATTTTGGAAAATAATTGTCTTACCGGGCTGCTTTGTGACTTCAAAAGGGAAAATCTTGGCATGTTGAAGTGATGATGCCCCAACTTAAATATGAAGTAACTTTTCCTAGTAGCAGTGTAATAACAGTTTGTCTTGTCTGATGTCCAACCACAGCACCTTCAGCAGTCCCTACTGTCCATCTGATGCGCTCCACCTCTGACACTCTCAGCCTGTCGTGGCTTCCCCCTGAAAAACCCAATGGGGTCATCCTGGACTATGAGATTAAATACCAAGAGAGGGTAAGCTCTGATTTTGTAGCCTCATGCTGGTCAAAGTGCATGGCATATCGACACCACACAGGGAGAATGGTTATTATTTAGATGTGATGTGTGTGGGCTGCTCAGACTGTATGCGTCATCATTAGTATTGATTAACCCCCGAGGAAAATCCTGCAGATACAACACGACCATTTTATAACCTTTGATGGTAAAACCTTCGACCTTTCGACCCCTCCAGAGCTGCATTAAAGAAATTTAAGGGTCTACTTGACTCCAGGGAGGCCAGATTTCAAAGCTTCACAGATACAAAATCACTACAGAGCGTTTTCTATCCACAACACAGAGAATTCCATGAATATTTCACAGCAGCATCAACTCACCCCGGTTTAAAACTCCGTCTCAGCAGTTGTGCAAATGTTGGAATTACTCAAATCATGTACACAAAGCAATTTGCATGTATTTGATTAGCCTTGCAGGATGTCCTTATGTGGAAGTATGGCAAAAGTCAAGCCAGGTTCAGTTTTTCACTGGATGCATTTTGAAATGAATGACCAAATAATAGCTGCTATGAGTCGATTATTAAAAACCAAACTGAACTTACTACTGGATAGGGATTTTTAGCATAAATTAAGAAACTATATAGTCAGCTTCTGTGCCTCTTTGAACTGAATGGGAGAAAAATGTATTTAATTTAGCAACGTGATTCATAATTATCACTTCTGAAGGAGGGCTGCATTTTTTCAATGCAATGCTAATGTTGGTATAAATACTGCCTTAAACCTGGACTTTGTAAGTGATCATTTCAGTTATGCCAACATGTATTGTGACAATGAACCAATTAGAGAGGAGTCATAAACTTGCCTTAGTTTACAGTATCTACAGTCATGGAAAAAAATATTAGACCACCCTTGTTTTCTTCAATTTCCTGTTCATTTTAATGCGTAGTACAACTAAGGTACATTTGTTGGACAAATATAATGATAACAACAGAACTAGCTCATAAGAGTTTAATTTGACATCTAGCCATTTTCCATGGTCTTCTTGATAATAACCAAAATCATTTAAGTTCTTACATCAACAGCTCTGGTGGCATTGTGCTGCCAAAACCAGTGCTTTTAGGCATTCCTTGTTTTCTTTTCTGTCTTTTTAGTCACATGATACACACAGAGTTAGTACTTGATTGCATAACTGGTGTTTTTGATGCCTGCAGCCATGCGTCTTGGCATGCTCTCCACCAGCTTCTGACATTGTTCTGCTGTCACAGCAGCCCATTCCTGTTGCACAAATTCAAACAAACTTCCTTTGTTTTGGGGCTTGTGGTTCTCCATTTTGCGTTTGAAGATTTTCCACAGGTTTTCAATTGGATTTAGATCTGGTGATTGAGCAGGCCAAGGCATGGTTTGAAAGTTCTGGTTCTCCATACAGGCTTTAACTGACTTTGCTGTGTGGCAAGGGGCATCGTCTTGTTGGAAAATCCAGTCATTCAAGGCAGGAAAGAGTTTTCCAGCTGATGAAAGAAGACTTCATTCATCCTTCACACAGTTGCATTAGCCCTGTTCCACCCATACTGAAACAACCCCAGATCATCACTGATCCACCCCCATTTTTTACTGTAGGGTCAAGACAGTCTGGTTTGTAGGCTTCTCCAGGCATCCTAACCAGTAAGTTGGCTGGAGTGGGCATCCACTGAAAATTGGATTCATCACTGAAGAGAACCTTAGCCCAATCATCAACAGTCCAATCCTTGTGATCCCAGCAAAGAGTAGTTTCCTCTGCCCTTCTTTGACGAAGGGCTTCTTCCATGCCCTGCATGACTTCACACCAGCTTCAAGAAGTCAGTTTCAAACTGTCCTTGCCGAACAAGTCTCATTTCTCAGCAGTGCCCACTAATTTTTAAGGTCTGACGATGACTCCTGAAACAGGAATGGATGAGTGCATGGTCATCTTGAGGGGTAGAAAGACGTTTCCTGTCGCGACCAGCTAGCAGTTTGGTAGT
The DNA here is from genome assembly GCA_024666655.1 of Dascyllus trimaculatus. NCBI lineage: Eukaryota > Metazoa > Chordata > Actinopteri > Pomacentridae > Dascyllus > Dascyllus trimaculatus. The sequence continues at coordinate 19,187,827 of CM045454.1, forward strand.
ACCACGTTCGGCTTGTTTTTTCTTGGTGTATGGAACAGCTGTCTTGGAGGTCTTCAGTTTTTTTGCTACCTGTCTCTCATTTACGCCACTTTCCAGCAGTGCCAAGATGGCTGCCTTTGTGGCTTCACATAATTCTTTTCTTTTAGGCATTATGTGAGAGCTGGCAACTTCTGAGTTGTGCTACGGCTTGCAGGAAACCACTTTGGACCTTTGCATGTGCAGGGCTGCTTATGACATGAAATGGCCTCTTATGTACCCTGGGAATACAATTACGCTTAAGCATGTCAAATAGGACATAAAGTATTATGTAATCAGCTGCATTTTTTTGTTGTGTTCATTGTATTTTTTAGGTAATATACCTTTAGTGGTGCCAGGCATTAAATGAACAAGAAATGGAAGAAAACAAGGGTGGTCTAGTAATTTTTTCTTACAAAAAGACCAAGAAGTCATATCCAGAATTACCAGTCAAAATTGGAAACTGGCCATTATAAAGGGTAAAGACTACAAAACAAACAAATAAACAAACAAACAAGGGCCACAGTTTGCACAAAATAAAGATACAACATGGCAGCTAAGCTCATATGTTACAGTTCTATAATTGGGTTTTATCAAGCAATGCTAAAAATATCTTTGACACCTTCTGGAAATAGTGTAGTGAATCCCCTTAGCTATAAGAAATCTGTTTTATCTTGGCAACAGAAAGCATCTCATTGAGCCACATGATGGAGACTTCCAGTTCAGTAACAGTATTTTTTTTTAGCTGTGGCCATGCCTGTTTTCAATGAAAGGGAAGGTGCCTTGTCCTGTCAGAGCAGCCATAAATTGCCAAATTACGGTTTGGCAAAATGTTAGTTCAATACTGTTTGGGAAAACCAAGGAAATAACAGAAATTCAAGTATTTAAGAGAAAGACTGTGATATTTATTGCGCTTCTAATGCTAACAGAGGACCAAAAGGTGGATTCCTACCACGTAGAACCCGGTGACAGTGCAGCTTTAACGGTCCTGCGTTTTCCTTCAGGGCCAGGCGATGTCTCACACTGTCACATCCCAGCACAGCTCAGCCAAAGTGGAAGGACTGAGGGCCGCCACGCCCTACGTGGTGCAGGTCAGAGCTCGCACCGTCGCTGGATACGGACGCTACAGCAACCCCATGGACTTCAGCACCAGCCTCCACAGTACGGACACATTCCTCCCTCCTGCTTTAGTCTGTTCTTGATGATCCGCCGCCACAGTTTTCTTAATGAGGGTTCAAGCTTAATAGTTTTTATGGGCGCCTTAATTGGTAGCCATTACACATGCAGTACAAGCCACCCTTTAATCCCTCTGCTGTTATTTATTCATCTGTGTGTGTTATGTGGTCCAGGTGACCCTCAGAAGTCGGTGCAGGACCAGCTGCCTCTCATCATCGGCTCGGCGTCCGCGGGTCTGGTGGTCATCGTTGCCTTGGTGGTTATTGCTGTTGTCTGCCTTAAGTAAGTGTTTGATTTTTATTACTGACAGGCTGAACCGCATGTTTCATTTAGTTAGTCAGACTTTGAACAAAGAGCCCTCATTAAATTTTAACATGCTTTTAAAGGGTTTTATACTTTTAGGTACTCTAGTGAATTTAGCTCCAAAACAGAAAAAAAACTGCTGCTCCGTGAGTTTCTTCTTTGGTCTGTGGCTGTGTCTGGTAGTGGAGTTAGATATCGGTTTGATTCGCTGTACCTGCAAAGGGCCGAGACTGATTATGTGAATGTGACTTTGTTCATGCGCTGCTTGTTTACAGGAAGCAGCGCAGCGGGTCAGAGCTGGAGTACACCGAGAAGCTGCAGCAATACAGTAAGTCTGTGTGTTCGACTTGGGAACCGTCTCCTCTGTGCTCCTTTGGTCATGCCTGCACAGTTACCCATGATTCAATCAATTATCCAATCACCTGTTTGAGTCAGGAAAACATTTCCCTGTTTGCTCTGAGAGAGTCTGACCACGCAGATCAGCTGAGTTGAAAAAATATAAAGCAGAGACTTGTACAGCAGGGAGACAAATCAATACTGAAAAAAGAGAAGCTGTCCGCACGCTGCAATGTGAAAGCATCTGCATTTTGTTAGCGCAACGTTTTTCCCTACAAGGTCTTCGCCTGACATCATTTCAGCATGCAGAAAGCATCTCCACTTCCTTTCCTTTTGTCCGGTACCGGCCCTGTATTGCATGTGCACACTTTCCTCCCTTTGTGCTTTAAATAATTCAACGTTCGCAGATATTGGATTTCAAATTCAATTTTAAGGAATCAGTATGAACATATCGAAATATATCATGAATTATTTGTTAAGAATGCAGTTTTGCAAGAAAATTCCGATTTTATAAATGGCAATTTTTGTGAAAGTTGTATGGCGTTGGGGGCTAAGATATGAATTTCATAAACACTAGATGTTCTTAGTTTGCATTCTGCCAGGAAACGTTGCTGCATCTGTTTTTTATTTTCTCTTTTCACACATTTACAGACTGCCTCACAACTCGATGCTGTCAATTAAAGGACAAACACACAACTTTAGATAATAAAACCTAATATAGGTAGATAGGTTATTGTAAATAATGTCATGCTGGCATATATTAGCATATATTAGCATTAGCTATGACCAGGTTGTTGTTCTTTTTTGCTTTTTTTTAATAAATTGACAATTATTTGTAGTAATCTGTTTTCACTTTGACATGAAAGAGTCTTTATGGTAAATTCTGGTCCGAAAGGGAAAAATAAATTGATCATGATTTAATGTTGGAAAGCAATAAAAGGGGAAAACACATATACTGTATCATAGTTCAAGAATCCTGAATCTTTTTTTTTTTAAATCTAAATTTACATAACTGATTATTTTTGTTTTCTGTGTGTTGAGTGTACTACTACTACTTCTACTGCATGAGAACGGATCGTCGTTGATTGCACAAATCATCGGCTTGATTGCATGTAAAAGTTAATACATATGCTAACAACACTGCACCATGGCTGACAGTCTCTGAAACTGAACTTAAACGCAGCAATGATTTGAGCTAAAGTCAGATGCACACATGCTCACCATGACAGCGCTAACATACTGATAGTCATGATTTCAGTTTAGCATGTTAGCATGCTACATATGCTGATTATCCATAACCCAACAGTGCAGCTGTAGTTCATGGAAATGTCCTTATCTTTGCAGGTATTGCTTTAGAAACCAAATTATTGGGCCTTAAATTTGGATTTGATGATGGTGTTACATGGAAAACTGGATGATCGCCAAATTTTGTAGGATTTATCCACTTGAATGCATAAATGTCTGCACAGAATTTTATGGCAATACACCTTGTAGCTGTTAAGATAATACAGTCTAGAGTGATAAGTTGCAAGACTGGCATGCATGCAAACAGATCTTATTTATATTTGAATAATAATTCTAGTTGTATTATTTAGCACATATGCAAAAGATTCTGTCATTTCCCAGAAACATTCACACAACATTCATTCAAGATGCTGATTTCTCTTTACCCTCCCAGTTTCTCCGGGGGTTAAAGTGTACATTGACCCTTTCACCTACGAGGATCCCAACGACGCTGTCCATGAGTTCGCCAAAGAGATAGACATCTCCTGCGTGAAAATAGAAGAAGTCATCGGAGCAGGTAAAAGACGCCGCTGTTTTGGTCCGAGAGGACAGGGAATAATGCGAGTTTATTAATCATTTATTTGAACAGGAGTGTGCCATCAAGCCCCTGGGTCTGCTCTGTAAGAGAGGCCTCTCTGGGAGAAAGAGGGTTGGGATTCAGAGTGTGCATGAGAGCTGTGGGTGGGAGGGATTGAAGAGAAAATCTTCTTTGTAGCTTTTTCCTCCCTGGTCTGCTTTTTTTCTGTCCAGCAGCATGTTGTGTCCTAACTTTACCTCAAATGACAGTCTGCTCCTGCTCGTTCAACCTTCCTCCCTCTTTCTCTTTCTTTCCCTTGTAAACATTCGCACTCAGGCACCAAATACAAAACCTCCAAGTACCTCACCCGCCCTCTGTCTCCCTGCACCGCTCCCAGGTTTCACAGTCGATCGATGCTGGTCACCCCCTCCCTCCCCAACATCTTTGACCTCTGACCTCCCGTACCTTCCTCGTCTCTTTTCGATATTCTCTCCTGCAGTTGAAGCCGACCCTCAACTCTCTCAAATCAGCTCCTTCACTCCCGAATCCGACCAGTAACTCTCCCTGCATTCTCCCCCCCTCCACATCCCCTCCACCTCTTCCTCTTTTTTCCTCTGCTCACTCACCCCCATCACCCCCTCCCACCCACCTCCCCTACCCCCCACCTTGTTGTGTCGCTCCAGGTGAGTTCGGCGAGGTGTGCCGCGGCCGCCTCAAGCAGCCCGGTCGCAGGGAGATGGTGGTGGCGATAAAGACCCTGAAGGCCGGCTACACCGAGCGCCAGAGGAGGGACTTCCTGGCCGAGGCTTCGATCATGGGCCAGTTCGACCACCCCAACGTGATCCGGCTGGAGGGCGTCCTGACCCGGAGCTGCCCCGTCCTCATCATCACCGAGTTCATGGAGAACGGAGCGCTCGATTCCTTCCTCAGGGTAAGCTTGGCGGGAAGCGTGCGGCGAGGCACCTCTGACAGACAAGATTACTTTCTGTTTGCATCAAAGCCAAAAAGAACACACACACACAGACAGTCATTCACGATACCTTTGGGTTATCGGAATGTTTTACTCTCTGTAAAACACCCTGAGGCGCTCGCTCGCTGAGTGATAGAGATTAAATGTGCAATATAACGCCTGGAGACAGGCATAGTGTCTCTGCTTGACGTGACTGACTGATGCTGACAGGCTTTCCACAATGCACAAACTCCTGGTGGAAATCTGTCACACACAGACCTTTGGATAGGTTTGCTTCGGTGTATTAGAGAGTCTTTGTACAACCGCAGAATACATTACTGATCAGAGTTTGCAGTTCAGACCACACCACCTACACGAAATGCTGAACAAAGGCGGGATGAGAAATGAGGTGTCACAAGGTACATTTCCAGCTGCGCGGTGGCTATTACATGTCATTTACATTCGACGGAATGTGTTTTCTTGCGTGGCTGCGCTGCGAGGAAGTGTACTTACTGCAGCTTTTAGGCGGAATGAGGTTACTCGGGGTTTGTGATAAGTCAATTCTGGGGATTAATAGCAGATTCAGCTGGCAGAAATTGTTGGTAGCGTCATCAATGATATTGAAGAGCTCTGACATTGACCACCTTGTCCTGATATCGCTTCGTTTTAGGGGATTTGATGCCCTGTAGCCAAAACTGCTCTGGTCACATGTTATAACTCACACATTTCCTCTCTGTATGGACACAAACAAAAGAATTACAGCACTCGTGTCAACAGATTATGATCAGAGAACTTCTGGAATGTTAAAGTTCCCTAATAAGGGCAGCCAGGACAAAAACTTAAACAAAAGTTGGCTAAATAAAGACTGAATCTATGAATGTGTGATTAAAGAAAAAAGCAGACAAGATTATGAATCGATTTCTCGCCAGTTGTCGTTCGTTCGGTGCTAAAAGAACAAGAGGTTCAATACCCACGTCTGTCATTTCCGAGACAGGAAATTAACTGACACGCACAAGTTTACCAGCTTTTTTTTAAAATCTGTTTTCAGTCCGTCTATATTGAATATCTCTGGGTTTTGGATTGTTTACAAGAAAAAAAAATGAGCAATTTGAAGTTGTCCTCTCGGGTTCTGGAAAACGGTAATTGGCATTTTCACTTACTTTCTGTCATTTCATAGAGCGAGGCTTCAAGGATTAATTGAAAAACAAAACGAGAGATTTGCTAGTAATGAAAATGTCAGTCGCAGCTCTACATGTGAGAGTCCAGCTGGAGCGTTCCCTTCTCTCGACGGACAGAAAATGCATCTGTTTTGATAATTATTAAGATAATTACGATATTAATTGTTTTATTAATTTGTCTTCTCTCAATTTTTCAAAATTTATCTGCTGCTTTTCTTTATCGTTTTAAAGTAGATGTCTTTCGAGTTTTGGTTGGATAAAAGAAGTAACAAAAAATTGGCCCTGGTTATTTTTACTTAACAATTGTTAATGTGTGACTAGTATTAATAAACTGTTTTGTCGACATAACCAGCCTCACAAGAACTTTTGGGGTGAAGTTTTTAATACGTGGTGCTGAGGACACACTGAGGTCAAAATGTAATGAGAAGGGATCAATCATTTAGTCAGCTGCAATCATATTTTGTCCCAACAGTTTTGATAACCGATTAGTGTTTCAAGTAATTTATGGAACTAAACTGCTGTGGCTGCTTCCAAAGATTTTAAAAATTGCTGCTTTGCTAGGTTTTTTTTTTTTTAATTCTGACATCTTCGTGTTTTGTGTAAATGCATTTACAAAGCAAACAGTTATTCAATTAGTTAAACTATTACATTAATGAGTATTTTTTAACAATAAAAATCTAATTCCTAACATTTTTCATTATTTTCTGACATTTTACAGACCAAACAACTAATCACTTAATGAAAAAAATAATAAATAGATTAACCGGCAATGTAAATAATAATTTGTTGCATCTCTGTTTTGATTGTTGGTTTAAAAAGTGAAGAAATATCCATCGTAAGGTCATGAAACATCAAAATAATGCGATGATGGAGGAGTAAAAGCGGAATTTCTCACATTTTATAGCTGGAAAATTAACTATTTGCGTGGGAAAACAATGCACAGCTTAATCAAAAATTTAAATAATCATTATTTTCCGCTCTATTGTCATTTGGTATGTCATTTATTTTCTTGTATAATTGATAGACTGTCGGCAAAGTGACAAAAAGTGGAGCCCAAGGCAACATCCTCACACGTTTTCAGTTTATTAACATACTGTCACACCAAGACAAGCAGAAGCTGATGTAAAAATTCGGCTTTTTTTTTTCTTTAGTCAACTGTGACAATTCTGACAATCTGTCAATCAATCAAACAAGTAGCTGCTCCCCCTTTACGTGCAAACTGTTTCTTAGAAAATCCTAATGAGCATTTTCACTGTGTTCTGACTTATTTTTGCGATGACTTATTTACAGTTTCTAAAACGATTAATTGAAAATGTAAACCATCGTCAGTTGTAGCCCCACATCTGATCGTCCAGCCGGAGCTTCTTCCCTCCTTCTCACCCACTCCTCTCAGCCAGCTGTCCTACAAATAACAGGAAAAAAAAAGAAGAGCTGGCTGGTCTGTGCTCTCCTCACCCCCGCTCTGCCGCCAGTGTCACGCCGGCTGTGACTCAGAGGAACTCGGAGTTCTGCTCTAACGAGGAAACTATAGAGTTAACTCACAATCACACACATGCACAAACTGTCCGAGTGTGTCACCCACATGAGAATATGAACCTCAGCTCCCTGCAGACGTGAACACACACACACTTGACATATACACATGTAGATGCTTTACAGGTACACACAAATAACACACACATGCATAGATGCCACGGTGGCTTTTGAAGGCCTGCTGTGAATCATGGCTGTTTATACATCCATCCATCCCGGCTTGTTTGGCTGTCAGACTTCACTGGAGTGTGCAGACTACAAAGCAGAGTGTTTATGGTTGTGTCATGTCACGTCTTGTGTTCTTTGCTTTCTCATTGTGAAGTCAAAGAAGGAATTGATTATGTCGAAAATAGCTTTTTTTTTTTCTCCCCCTTCCAGATTCTGTTTGTATTAGATATTCAGGTCATGAGAGAGAAAACCTCGCAGCGTTGCTTCATTCAATTTTGCAGAAATTTCTATCCATTTTTTAATTGTATATTGACATCCCATTGATTCGTCTTAGTTCAGCTCTCACACGTCCCGGTTCACAAGTCTCCACAGGTCGGAGCGAGCGCTGATTTATTCTGATCTCGATTTTGTGGTACGCTTCACAAATGTGGAGAATTGTAAATTAAACCCTGAAAGGGCTAATCTAAGATTTGTTTCATGCGTCTCAAATGTTAACACACAAGAAAAGCGAAATTCTGCAAATCAAGGACTTTAAAATACGGAAAAATAGCTCTGAGCAACATGCCATTGTAATTTACTTAACAGGCTGACTTTGCTTTAATGTTTATAAGCAAAAAAAATGCAAGGAAAGCTTTTAGTGTGAAAGGGTCCATGTTAACAGCCTGTACCTGCAATTGTTTTGTGTGTCAGTCAGAGTGTGAAATGGATACCTGCAGAGGTCTGGTTTTGATTTCTGTGCTGCAGCTGTTCTTTCTGTTTCCATGTGGCGTCAATATTGAGCCCTAATAACTTTAGTATGACAGTAAAGAGTCTAATTAATCAGCTAATTGGACAGCATGCACAAAAAGGTCAGCTGTCAGTGACTGTCAGGAGCAGCCGTGAAGCATTTTGACAGATGTCATGTTTATGTGGCCTCAGTGACTGATTGGCTCCCACTGGTGCTCCCCTTATCTCCCGTACTGGTCCCAGTCGTCTGCTTCTCCATATTTCAATGCATCTTTTCGAATCTTTCACTCCTTTGCGTCCATCCCCGTTCATTAACCGCCTCCTCCTGCCTCCCACTTCATCTCTCCTACCGTGTTCCTGCAGCTGAACGATGGCCGCTTCACGATGACGCAGCTGGTCGGGATGCTGCGCGGCATCGCTGCGGGGATGAAGTACCTGTCAGACATGAACTATGTGCACCGAGACCTTGCCGCCCGGAATATCCTGGTCAACAGCAACTTGGTCTGCAAGGTCTCTGACTTCGGCCTGTCGCGCTTTCTGGACGACACATCAGCTGACCCCACTTACACAAGCTCCCTGGTCAGTGAACTGTGTGTGTGTGTGTGTGTGTGTGTGTGTGTGCGTGAGAGAGAGAGCAAAGCGTGCTCCTCAGAGTTTGTATACTCTGTTCATGCTTAATTAAGCCTGTTAATTTGATCTCCTTCACTTGGTTCTCGTGTACATATGGATGCATGTGTGAGCGATCATGTGTGCCAATGTTTGCCTGCGAGACCGTCTGTGAAATTTGCATTAGCTTTTTTCCTGCATGTGTGTGTTGTTATAGTGTCTCTTTCAGGGTGTTGATACCATCCCCCACCTCTTTATGTGTGTGTTTAGGGAGGGAAGATTCCCATTCGGTGGACGGCACCGGAGGCCATTGCCTTCAGGAAGTTCACGTCCGCCAGTGACGTGTGGAGTTACGGCATCGTCATGTGGGAGGTGGTGTCCTACGGAGAGAGGCCATACTGGGACATGAGCAACCAGGACGTGAGTTTGCTTGACACACATCTACATGCCAAAACGCACATGGAAGGAGTTTTATGTCTAAGTTTAGGGCCAGCTGAGAGTTTCTCTGAGCTGCTGTGGCTTTGATTTCCAGCGTGACATGTTGGACCCGGGCCTGTTATGCTGTCTTTATCTCCTCACTGCAGATGCTGGTGCAGCTGTGTGCCTGTGTTCTAGTTTTTACCACCTTATTTACAGCCCCAGTCTGCCCACACCCCTACAAATCCATACGGCAAAGCCTCCCTCCTCACACTCACAAAGGCATACTCAGGAAAGACTTCTTTTTTTTAACGGGCGTTGTTACCTGTAGGCTATCTGCGCTGCACAGACATTGTAACTACAGCAGTGAGCTGTGAGGAAAGAAAAGAGAAATCTCTTGGTTCCTCCTCCCTGAACAAAGTACTGAAGCAATGTGTACACCTCCACTTAATTCTCCGAGGAATATCTGCTCTGTATTGTGCTTCAAAAAGAGACTTGTAACGCTGATAGCAATAAAGCAACACAAAAAAAACGGAGCAAAAATGAAAAATGCCAGTAATGTATGTATAACTTTCAAGACAAAACCCACATGCAGTAATGAAAGCATCAAAGCAGAGGCCTTCTATTGTTCCCAATAGCCTTTGTGCCACAGTCATCGCTCAATAAGCAACAGAGTCAACAAATACAAGATATAAACAGAGGTACTCGCAGGCTAGAAGCACGACATAAAAATCAAAGGACAAGCAGCAGGAGAAGAGGAGTGCAGCAGAAATGCTTTATTGTTCCCAAATGGCAATTTTTTATTGTTGTGGGGAGTTAAAACCCATCCAGAGCTTATGGAGGCAAATGCAGTTGCTAGGCGAAATCAAATCAATGAGCCAATGTGTCTCTCCTTCACGTATTGTTCCTCCCATCAATCATGCTGACTCCGAAGTGACAAATTTGAGAATATTGTTTTTATAGTTTGTAAAGAAAGAGTGGAATATGTGACAGCATGACATAATACAGTCACCGGTGATTACTCTTACACCACGCTAACAAAGGCCAAACGGGACGAGCATAATACAATGAGTCAGAGCCAAATGGCGGCGCTTTGTGAGGCTGCCACATCAAATCTGCCGAAGTCCTGCGCAATATTCTGGGTTGGTATCTAGCGTAGTAAATCGGAAATTTAATGCTCAGTTAAACGTATTTATGTTGTTAGCCATGGTGGCGGAAGAGCTCTGTGGATGGCAAAGCTAACCTCTTTAGCCCTGGGTAAAGTTGTTTTTTTTTTTTTACAATTACTGAATAGACCGCTGTAAAATTTGTTTGTTTTTATACAGATGTTCATTTTCTCTAAAATGATTTTTTTTTAACTTTTGCGTTGCTGCCATAATAAAGTTTACAGTTTTAGTGCTAGGTTAGCTGCTGGATGGGTTGGCCTTAAATTAGCTTCAGGTCTTCAACACACCTAATGGATACAATTTTTTACCTTTAGTGATTTTCTGATTTTTTTTCCACTAGCACTGTCATAAATTTTAGTTTGTTGACTTCTTTGATTTCTAACCAAATACCTGCAAAGCTAATAGCACTCTCATCAGCCCTAAATGCTAATATGTTTACATGCTAAATATGTTTAAAGACCCCAAATTTGGATGTTTATTTTCCTTTTCCTTTTTTTCCAAAAGGTCTGCACACTAAAGAAAGTTAGGATTAGGTTCTCACCTGCAGAAAATACTGCTCTTTATCTGCCTAAAATGCCTCATTTGAAGTCCAAACTTTGCTTCTGTTACCTGTTGACTTCACCATGTAACACATTTACATAACACTACTTGGAAACATCCCCAAACGAAGAAGGAGCACCTTCCTTGACTGGCCCACTGTTATTTGCTTTCAGAGATGCTTCTACTAGAGCTCCATCTCAATGCATATATTCAGAGATCTGGTGGTTACTGTATGAAAATGTTGTCCGGTCAGCTGACCAATCAGAGCAGACTTTGCTTTACAGGAGGCGGGCCTTAAAGAGACAGGAGCATTTTAGACAGAGAATGAGAAGAGGTACGGCAGGATGTACAGAATAAGAAAAAATAATGTTTTTTTTACATTAAAACATGTAAATATAACCTAGTAGAACCCAAAAATAATGTTATTACCTTGTAAATGTGAATAATATGAGCTCTTTGACATGATACAACATTAAAATTAGCACTGTGAACATGACATTTACCTCAAAGCACCACTGTATCATAGCACACTGTCACAAAGCTGTTACATTGCCAAATTAATTGTTGTTTATATAGTAAAAGTTCAGTTGTCCTTTGGTTATTACTAAATTAATTTGGTAATCAATCATTTCTAATAAAGATTAGTCATGGGCCTTTAATTTTTTTTTTATTTTGTTGGAGAAAGATTATTTCTGCCCCCTGAACTTTTGTGATTCTACCAAAGTGGCCCACAAGCCACTCAAGCAAGTTAAGTGTCCCTGCTTTAGGCCTTCACTCTGTTAATAATGATTCCCTCAGGTGATGACGGCAGTAGAGCAGGACTACCGGCTGCCTCCACCTATGGACTGTCCCATGGTGCTGCACCAGCTGATGCTCGAGTGCTGGATGAAGGAAAGAAACCTGAGGCCCAAATTCTCCCGCATCGTCAGCACCTTGGACAAGTTGCTCCGTAACGCCGCCAGCCTCAAGGTGGTGACCAGCACCTACTCAGGGTGAGTCCAAACGCAGCACAAGTTTAAAGGCGTCGACAAACTGCTTCCTTTGACATATTTTCCAGCCAAGATGACCTGGAGGTAGCTGTGGATGCCGTTGAAGGTGAAACTGTCAAAGAGTTGGCTTAAGATGTGATATTTGTAAAAGCATTTGTAGAGCTGCACTTGGTTGTACAAACAAAAAGAAAGTTCCAACTCTGCATCCTTTCTCTCCTCCAACAATGGCTCCATGAATTTAGTGTTTTGGAAAGTTGTTCCATTGTTATACCGGTGTAAAGGCTGTTTCAGATGCTGCTTGACCTTCCAACAAGCACTCCATGTGAAACATATCGACACCCAAAACCCTCACTATGAGCCTTGAGCAGCTTTTCCGCATGTTTTTTTGTAAAAAAAAAAAAAAACAAAAACAAAAGAAAAAGACCAATGTCATAAATTGTGCCTTAGCATTGATCTGAAACTGCCTTTCTGGCATTTAAGTGAATGTGGAGAAGCTGCAAAGTGGATGGAAAGTGTTTGCTTTTGGAAAAGTGTTGTATCTCAATCTTTTATAGAAAGCCCTTCACTGTTGCCACCTTGGCAAGTTTGCTGCGAGATTTAGCAACTTTTCAGAGAAACTTGCTGAATTTTCTTTCTGAAGCAAAATATATCAAGTTTGACCGAGTGGACGTGTGTCTGCAAAACTGTCATACAACCTCTTGTCAATCTGAAGTATCTCACAGTGGAATTGTTTTGATATTTGATAACAAATTTGCAGTAATTCTAGTCATAAAGCCCATTGTGTTGTCTGTGTTGTGGCTAGCTTGGTACCTACTATAGCAGACCTTTGCTGAAAATACATGCATCATGTTATTGGCTTTGTCCTTTAGGCATCAAATGCTTTTCAGGTTTTTCTACAATACCAGCAGAAATAGAGCAAACACAAAAAAGCAGTGATGCAATTCTTTGTCTTTCACCTTGTGTGAAGTTGTCCTCTGTACTGTATATGACGGCTGTGGAGTGCGGGATGAAGACGACTCCTGGTGCAGAGACGAGGAGCGTAGTGCCTCTGGGTTGTTGGAATAAGATGTCACAGTAAAAATATTATGGCTGGCCTAAAGAGAGGCACAACAAGGTTCATGCTTGTTTGGTTTGGTTTGTTTTATGCTTTCGGTTGACTTGGGAGGATACTTCTTTGAGCTGAAGGGTTTTGCTGCCAGACAGGCGTCTGCCTCTTCTTCTCTGGCACTTCTCTTGGAAGTGTAAAAGTTGACTTATTCATAGGTAGCTGTCTTCGCCTTGATGAGTTGTTTTCCTGCTTTGTTTCTGAGCGCAGTGACTCCAAATGTTCCAGCGATTTTCTTTTTTCCCTGACATGTTTGTTATGAATTTTGTTCGCCTGGCATCCAGTCAACAGTATGATTAGTTCTGGTTTAGATGCTAGATCCTCAGCTCTTTTGTGATGTATAATGAATCAAGCGCACATCCACGACTCTATGTCTCCTGCGCTGGCGATAGTATCCTCTTTCCGACAGACACATGAGGCAGACTTCATACATGGAGCATCCAGGTCTGGTGCCAGCTCCTTGGCTCACAGTTCCACTCTAACACCGAGCCCCAAGGGCGATTCCTACGCCAGGATTTGGGCTCAGTGAAGCTAATTGTGTGTGGAAATGTAATGGCTGACCTCGGTTTAATTCCCCCTATACTTGGCTGGATGCTGGAATGTAGGTGATAGGACAGACAGCAGCCAGAGCTGCTGATGTGGAAAAGCAGGAGGTGATGAAGTGTGAGTAATAAGGGAGATTGAGGAGAAGCTAAAAGAGAGGAATGTGTTTAATTAGGTTGCTAATGAGCTTTTTAATGCATCAGGGGAGGGTGCGTCCAATGCTGTGATGGGCGAATAGGAAAGGGATGCGCGTGTGTGTGTGTGTGTGTGTATGCATGTTATGTTGTCGTTGTGTGCAGATGACATGCCAATGATTAATTTATGGCCTCATCAGTATGCGCCAGAAGCAGATAGATGGAGAAGGCACAGGAGGAGGAGAAGGAGGGAGAAAGGATCATGTTGTCAGAGCATGATTTAGTGAGCGTCTCCTGTGTTTGCGTGAGCGTCTGAGGCGGCGAAACGCTCTCTGCTGCTCACCTGCCATTGGCTGCTCAATGATGTTGGGACAGATAACGGAGGGAGAGAGAGGATATGAGATGCGGCGCTATCTGTGGAGCATCTTCAGCCACGAGGGCCTTAAAAACAAGGACACTGGCCGAGGAACAAAGGACACCGAGAGGCTGCAGCGCTTTTTCTTGCAGAGATAGCCGAGAAATATGTTGAACTTTTATTAAATCTGGACATGTGATGAATAGATTTGGCCTGGCATTTCAGTTGTTTATAGCAGATGAAGCTCTAGATCAGCACTTTTGAGCTTATTCTCCCGCCGCAGTATTTTTATAGTTCATAACCATAGGATTTAAGCACATAGTCTCTGCAGAATTTAGCCGCACTGACACTTAGATGGATTAGACCTTTATCCACCTCCAATGAGAGCACTTAGTGGAGTAATAATGACTTGTACCTTTTGTTTAAAGTGGCTGTGAACTTGCTGCTGACCTGTCTGGCTTTGTGTTGGCAGGGACCTGCTGCGGCTGGGAGGAACGCTGCCCGGACACAACAGGAAGAGTCCGGACAACAGTCAGGAAATCATTCGGCAACAGATGAGCCAAACTCTCCCCATCAGAGTGTGAGCCGCCGCACGCTGAAGGATACAGAGCGAATTGAAAGAAAAACTACCTAGAAACTCTGATGAGAAGAGCCCGATGTAAAATAAAAAAAAGAAGAAAAACAAAAAATGGAAGCTCCGGCTGCGCAGCGAAAGAGGACCGTTTTGGAGATTTCTTTCCCACTGGAGATTTAATGTCTGTTTAAAGAGAACTTTCCATTGCAGTGTGTGTGTTCATTACTTGACACTTGTGGATTTGTGACTATTGACATAAAGCCAAACTTCTTCTTGCTCCCTCTCAGGTTGTGTTTGCATGTCTGCATGTGTTTTTCTGCTGGTTGGGAATCAGTCTTTTTCTTCTCTTCACCCTCACAGCGAGGATGGGCGAGCTCACGGAGGCGACCAGATGATGCAACAGTGCCAAGACAAAGCAGACATTTGCTTGAAAACTAACTCTAAGACAGCTTGACCTCTTTAGACCTTCAATCCAATCAATCGTTACTTTTATCTTTATTCCTTTTTTTTTTTAACCCAACCAAATATATTCTTTTATCCTATTTTTTTTGGAAACAAGAAAAAAAAACACACTCTTCATCCGCTTCCTCTTAAATACCGTCTTCCACATGTACTGGGAGATTTTACGTGTTACAAATCTGTACAAAGCATCCGAGTCTTCACACCGTCTCTCCGTCAGAGGGGGGATGTAACTGACACTGTGCGGGACACGTCATGTGCATGCCAAAGTGGAAACTTTTGTTCATGAGAAAAAGTGCAAATAAGTTCCACGTTAACTGTTGCTTTGGTGGCATTTCGCTGTATGGACTTTAACGTCCATGTTTTCTTAATCTTATTTGATTCATATACGCATTGTTTTGAATGCTAAGTTATTATCTATTACTGCAAAGAGGTGTTTTTTTTGTGTTTTTTACGAGTACCTGGGCTTTTTTATTATGATGCTTGTTTTTTCACACACTGATGAACCAGACAGACATGAATGAGTGAACTGAGGAGGAATTGCTCTGCTCATGACAGACTAATTACCTTTAAAAACACTGTAAGATCGCTGTTCGGCCTTTTAATCTGTTTTTTTTTTTTTTTTTTTTTTGAAAAATGGAAAGCGCCCGTGGTAGTGCCGTGTTGTATTTTTTTTTCCTTTTGGCAAACGTGTTGCAGATCAGTGGGATTTTAAAAAGGTCGCTGTCCAGATGATGGCTTCGCGACCTTAATATTGACCTGACCTACAAACATCCATGTAGAGCAAATCACTCGGTTCATTTCTCCTCACATGTGTTTTCTTCAGCACGCCAGCTGTCAGTGCAGTTTCCTATTTAAAACAACTGCCTGTATATAATACTATATTTGTATTAGACCAATCCGCTCAGCATTTACAACTATCTGACCCGACTTTGGCCTCTCTATGACCCTCGTTTATATGCTTGTTTGTTTATTGTTGCGGAGCAAACGAATGGAGGGATTGCAGTTAAACGGTCATTACATATCTGAAACTATATGTCACAATGAAAGAAGAAAAACGTGTCTGTTAGGGCAGACTTCCTTTTTTTTCCTGTGCAATTAAAGGTGTATTAGATTGTAAAAAAAAATTGCCAGAAAACTAGAACAAAAATAAGCATTTCTCTTTCAGTATTTTTACGATAATCATATGCAAATAAATTATTAAACGGATCTCTGGTATTCTCTTTGATTCCTCCGCGGGTTCACTAGGCCGAAGTTCCAGGTCTTCTCTCATCCAGCCAAGGGATGAAAAGAGGGAGACAGCGAGCGTGTTTTACCTCCTCAGTCGGAATATCACAGCAGCTATGGATGGATTCATTAAGATTTCAGATTAATCAAAGCCTGGTCCACACAGCTCGCCAATTAGCGAGACCACAGGAACTATTCTGGGGATTTTCAGTCTCTGTTGCTGCTGGAGAGGCTTTAAGGAGGCAAAGTTAATCTGGCGCCACACCAAATGTCAGCGCTGTTTGGCTTTAATCTGCGATCCAGGACACAAACCGGGGTCTCTCCGATGCCAGCGCAGATGAGCGAAGCTGTCACCTTCTGTTTTTATTGACTGAGAGGAGGCTCATCTGTCGGGGGTCTCCCAGGGTTCACACTTAACCGTCTCCGAGTCTCTGCTCAGACAGCAGATCAGCCACCAAAGGGAAGACTGGTGCTGTGTTCTCTGCATGTTCTCTAATCATGTCTGCTGCTCTCACAGGATATACACACACCAGGTCAACGCCGAGCCACTTGGCATTTATCATGTGTGTCACAGCTTTGTAGGTAGATCCTGGATGAACGCTTTGTGGTGATACAGTCTGTTCTCTCTGTTCATGTATAGCGACGCTCAACCTTGGAGGACACTATTATGCACGAAGAGGAGGAAGTCTTTCACTGACAATCTGCATTTTTTCGAGGGTCTGATCTTTCAGCGGGGTCAGCCCAATGTTCCCACAATTTTAAGATTTTTTTTTCACTGAAAATTTTGGAAATTAGGCCTTTTGTTCCCACATTCCCATGTTCCCACATGTCTCACATTTGTAAGACCCGTTTACACGAAGGGAAAACGCAGATATTTCCACGTGGTTTGGCCTCTCATTTATGCAAAAACCCTGTTTTTATCTTACGAATATGATTATTTCTTAAAAACTCTGGTCAAAGTGGAGATTTTGGAGAACTCTGGTTTAGCGGTTGCATGTAAATATAGGGTGACCATATTTTGATGACTGAAAACCAGGACACTTGGCCCGACAATGAGATATTCAAATGATACTTGAAGTTTACTCAAAGATGCCTTATAACTTCAGTATATTTAAGGTATGCCTCCTCTGTATGGATAGAAAATTGTTATATTACCAAATAATATCTATAAACAAAACACAAATTCAGATAGGCTTCTCAGAGGTTACTCAACATGTTTTGTTATGACAAGTTTCAAAAATAACGAATGAAATAATGAAAAAAATAATGTCTACTCTGTATGAGAAAATAAATTACCTCTGCCATATTAGCAATCCAACTTTAACAAAAATAGCTCTTACAAACTTACAAAAAATACCCATATCTTTAGTTTTCTTCCTCATCCTTCTTCAAAACAGTGAAAACCAGGACATGTTCATCACTTTATAAAACAAAACAACCAGGACGGCCAGGACAGGACATGAAAACAGGACATGTCCTGGGAAAACAGGACGTTTGGTCATCCTAGTAAATAGAGAAACTGGAGTATTTGCATTGTGACACGTTGGTCTCTTATTTATTTGGAAGTTTTGATTGGCCACCTGTTTGCTCAAAGTGTTCGTGACACCCTTCCCCGGCTGTTTTTATCATTGGTGTGAGCTAAATTATTTTCACAAATGAAGAAGGGGGAAATCACTCTGCTCAGTATAAATGTGGTCTAAGATTTTTCTCTAAATGAAACCTTTATATTCCCCCATTTCTAGGACATTTTCAAAATTAGGTCTTGTGTTCCTACATTTCCCTTTCCCATGTTAGAGTAGTGGTGTTGAGCTTGAGAGAGTTTGGAAGCTAGCTCTCTCCTTCAAATCGCCAGCTGCTGGATCGAGTGGTGAACCCCTAATAGAAATGTGGGAACTTTGGGAAGATAGGGCCTAATTTTGAAAAAAATATTAGGGCCGTGGGAACATAGGACTTTGGAAACATAGGTCTGTGGGACCATAGGACTGTGGGAACGTAGGGCTGTGGGAACGTAGGGCTGTGGGAACGTAGGACTGTGGGAACATAGGGCTGTGGGAACGTAGGGCTGTGGGAACGTAGGACTGTGGGAACATAGGTCTGTGGGAACATAGGACTGTGGGAACGTAGGGCTCTGGGAACATAGGTCTGTGGGAACATAGGGCCGTGGGTACGTAGGCCTGTGGGAACATAGGACTGTGGGAACATAGAGCTCTGGGAACATAGGTCTGTGGGAACATAGGACTGTGGGAACATAGGACTGTGGGAACGTAGGGCTGTGTGAATATAGGACTGTGGGAACATAGGCTGTGGGAATATAGGGCTGTGGGTACGTAGGCCTGTGGGAACATAGGGCTGTGGGAACATAGGTCTGTGGCAACATAGACCTCTGGGAAAATAGGGCTGTGGGAACATAGGGCTGTGGGAACATAGGCTCTGGGAAAATAGGGCTGTGGGAATATAGGGCTGTGGGAACATAGGGCTGTGGGAACATAGGGCTGTGGGAACATAGGGCTCTGGGAAAATAGGGCTGTGGGAACATAGGCCTGTGGGAACATAGGGCTGTGGGAACATAGGTCTGTGGGAACATCGGGCTCTGGGAAAATAGGGCTGTGGGAACATAGGCCTGTGGGAACATAGGGCTCTGGGAAAATAGGGCTGTGGGAACATAGGCCTGTGGGAACATGGGGCTGTGGGAACATAGGTCTGTGGGAACATCGGGCTCTGGGAAAATAGGTCTGTGGGAACATAGGGCCATGGGTACGTAGGACTGTGGGAACATAGGGCTGCGTGAACATAGGTCTGTGGGAACATAGGGCTGCGTGAACATAGGTCTGTGGGAACATAGGGCTCTGGGAAAATAGGACTGTGGGAACATAGGCACGCTCCCGTTCTTTCTGTTCATGTATAGCAATGCTCGACCTTGAAGGATGCTATTACGCAATAAGAGGAGGAATTCTTTCACTGACAATCTGCATTTTTTCAAGGGTCTGATCTTTCAGTCACTGTATTTGCAGTTACATCCGAGATCCGACACAATGTCAAAAGTGAGAGTTTTCCGCCCTGTTTACCGCCAAACATTGACATTGAACCGTTTCCAGCTTCGCAGGCCTGTTCTGGCTCGCCGCTCTCCAGAGACAGCACTCCAACCCTCCATCTCAGCGCAGCCGGATGTGTAACATTTTTCACCGCTGCATCTTAAAGATGATGCAAAATGGCAGCAAAGCGAAAGGAAAATATCTCATTATTTTATTACGGACCATTAAGTGATGAGAAATCAGCTGCGACACTTCCTCGCTGAGCGGAAGGGAAGACTGAGGGAGCGGATGGCGGCGTGACAGGCAGTTTTTATTTCATGGCTGCTGGTTGCTCATCGTTGACCAGACAGTCCGCGGTTCAACATCAAATCCTGACACCACCGCAGTGATCCCAGACGATTACTGCGAGATTAACGGCAGCTCGGCGTGCACATAATCGCTACCGCCAGCCAAGACAGAGCCCACAGAGGAAGAAAAAAAAACCCACCACAAGCACATTCAAATGCTTAACTATACACCCTCCACTCACGCACAGATCTGCTGGATTGGCAGTGATTTGTCAGATTTAGCTGCATCTACTGGTGTACCCTTTTTGAATGCACCAGTCAGTTCTCTTCCAAGCTCAAAGCACTCATTTGCCATCCTGTCCAAAGCAAGTTTAATGCCTCCAATTACAGGGGGGTCTGCAAGCAGGCAGATTTGGAGCGAGGAGGCTTGGCAGGAGAGTTTGCTACGCATCAGGGCCTTTTAACAGAGTAGTGATTTGCTGCTGCTGGTGCTGAAGCTGCCTGCGCCGGCTCATCAATGGAAAACTACCCTCTTTATGGTGAAGCGCATGCAGCACTAAGCCGAAAACTGTGAGGAGAAGACACAAAAATCTCGGGCTTTTTAACGAGGTGTTACCGGCTTCTTTTACTTGCCGTGTGTGTGTGTGTGCGTGGAGGAATTTCTGCATCTCTGCACCGCAAGCACAAATGGAAATCAAAGTCTTTTCAGCACTAATTTTTATGTAAAATGGGTCCTATTTTAATTGAATATTCTGAGATACTGTAACGCAGAGTGTCGAGGGTGTGAAGGAAGCACATGGAGGAAACAGAGACGAGATAGCTGCAGTGGTGCTGAAACGTGACACGTGGCGCTGTGCTTTAATTATATACGACAGTCGAAAGGAAACTTCTTTATCTCTGAAATGTTCAGCTTTGATGCGACTTTGACGGTCGTGCGTTTTTGACTTTATTATTAAAAAGGTCGACTATATTATCTGTAAAGCCTTGTTTGCATAAAGATCTGATTAATCCACATCCCTGTCATTGATTATATCAGCAGGATTACAGATATTTAGAATCTCCTTTCAGCTCAGCCTCTAGAGAATCACCTTCAGTACTCCACAACTTAATTGCTGCAGCTGTATTTCATTATTAAAACAAAGCAGTGTATGTAACAAATCACTCAGTTTAATTTTGCTTACTGGCACGCACTAATTAACCATTAAGAACCTCTAGAAAGTGTATATATATATATATATTAATTTGCCCATAATTTTACATTTAAATCTGCAATTCACTACAAAGCCGTAAAGTTACGAGACATTCTTTTTCATTTAATCCAAATTAATGGATTACATTTACCATTTCTCGTAACCAGATTATTGTAATCTTGTTAAAGATAATCCGTTACTCCCTCACCCTGGTCTTCAAGTATTATACGCGAACATTTCTGTGAAGCAGCTGGCACTAAATGCAACCCCAATCTTTGCTGCAGCTTCACATCTAATGGAAAATATAAAATGGGGGAGCTGCGGAATGTCTCATTACAGAAATACTCAATTTTCCCCTCAAATGATTTGTTCACATTTAATTAAAAAAAAAGAGCTGCAACACAGGAAACGCTCTCACATGTCTGCGGTGGTAAATAATGCTTTCCAATTTCGCCTTTTTACCTCCCAGGCTGTCCTCGTGAAAAGCCCCCTCAGTTGTTGCAGGGATGGGCCGATTAGCATGACAGTGCATTTTGTGTTCGGAGAGGCTTTGCCCACCTCCTCCTGTCTGTGGCTGGAGCTCTGCAGCGTGTGTGATCCATTAAATGGCCTCTAAAGTCGTGGCCATTGATTAACGGGCGTCAGTGCCCTGTTGGGTTTGAAGGACGGGATACTGTGCATCAGAAAAGTGGCTGCTAGCTCCTGAACCACCCCTCCCGCTACCTCCTCCTCCTCCTCCTCCTCCTCCTCCACATCCACCATCTCTGAAACAGTTCTGTTGCTGCCAGGGCTGCTGATCTCTGGGCCACAGCCACCACAGTTTGAGGAGAATCAGCAGGGACAGAGCAGCGATTGAGGTCAGGAGGACGAAGGGAGCGAGGAAGGAATTAGGAGAGGATGTAAGGATGGGGAGGGATTTGGGATAAATCACCGCTGCCTGCTAGTTTGGAGCTCTGTTGTATTAAATTGATGCATTTTGGAAAACATGCTTATTCACTGTCGTGCGGGGAGATGATTTATTGTACAGACAAAAATATGCCATTTTAGTGCAGCTGTGTATTAAAACATAGAGCAATCTGGCAAAGTAGATATTGTTTATTCAATACTTTTGTTTGAGTATTTTCCATAAGCTGCAGACAATCTCAGGTTAAAGGTCACAGCAGGAAGAAGATGAGCGAAATTGTCATGCGAGTTGCTGTTTTTCTGGTAAATCCCACCAAAGCCCCTCTCTGGTCTTTGATTAAACCCTAACATCCCATCTCTGTGTATTGAAGTTGTGCTTTCAGAAGTTTTTGGTTCATCAGTACACTGCAGGGTTTTTTTTCCCAACTCACAATGTGTCTTCCAGCGTATACAAAAACACCATATGGACATGTTAACAAGGTAAAAAAAAAAAAAGATTTGATTTTCACTGAGTGAGTCTTTCACTTTCAAAGTTGCTTATAGTGAGTGATGTAATGGACACTAGAATGTGTGAAATAAACCACTAAACATGCTCCATTTTAGTTAATGAATGAGTTCAGAGAAATGCTTAATGAGAGATTGCACTGAGGTAATGCAGGCAGAGGTTAGTCTGAAAATGACGTAACTTCAACTCCCCTGTGGATTTTTGTACAGATTACACAAACAAGATATAAACTTGTCATTTAGGGAACTTCAGAGGTGGTGGGAGGCTTATTTAGATGGAGCTGAACTGGATTGCCCCCCTGTTTTCAGTGTTGATGTTAACAGAGAACCAGACAGATGCACTTTGCATTCAAATTCACATTCCTTATTCTCTGTTGAATTGCTCTTAAAGTATTTACTGCAGCGAGGTGCAACCATCAAATGAATCCTCATGACTTGACCTTTCTTAAAATACCAGCTTGTTGCCTGTGTGACAAAGTGTTGGTAGGAAAGATAATATTGAATTTACAGCAAATTTAATCATAGTTGCCATCCGAATATAGCTCTGCATCCATCTCCACACCCATTACTCGACGTAATGCAGTCACTGCATTGCTGCATAGATATTAACGTGTCTGTGCAATGGTATCTTTATATCATATCACTTTAAAGAGGGGAACCAGAGCTTTGTTATCATGCATGTTACATACACAGATCAGCCACAACATTATAACCACTGACAGGTGAAGTGAATAACATTGATCATATTGGTACTATGTGCTGTTCTGCTGGAAAACCTTGGATTTTAACATCCATGTTGATGAGACTTAGACACCCAAATAAACACTGTCCCACAACAAGCACACTCCCTCATTCAAATGGAAATCCCAAATGTCACTGGCCTACCCCTGCAGGAAAATTCACCCCACCACATGGAAACAACATCAACCATCAGGAACATGTTGAGGAACATGACAATGGTCCAACATGTTGATTTGACCTCCAAACTTCCTACATCCCATTGTGATCAAGCATCAACAGGATGCAGTGGAACAAGTTTGATTGACAGAGGTCCCACTGCACAAGCCAGAGTACCCAAAGGATCCACTGCCAACATCCTGGTTCCAGACCCCATAGGACACCCTGAGAGGTCCTCTTGTCCATGCCCAATGGTTCAGAGCATTTTAGACCACTTAAGAGAGACCAACAAATATTAGGCAGGTGGTCATAATGTTATGTCTGATTGATGTATTTCTACATACTGAAATAATAACACGGACATTATGAAGCCCTGGTAGCTTCAACACATATCAAAGTAAAAAGCAGAAGTTTGTGTAGTTTTCTTTCATCTTGGTCATGGCAATCCTAAGAGCTTCAGTTTGAAGCAAATAGACTTTCTCTTTTCTAGCTTTTGAAGATCTTTCACCTCTTGTTCAGACCTTAGAAATAAGGAACCCTTTTGGATGAGAAGTAAAGTGTCTTCAAGGAAGATCTTCAGGAACCAAAAAAGAGAAGTCCAGTTGCTGCAAACTCAAGCTCTCAGGATAAACCACCTAATGTACTCTTTTTAAGATAATCCAGTTTTTAAATGATAGCAAATGTCTGCATTGTCTCCTAAATAGGGTTAACATCCCACTTTGTTTGAAAAAAAAAACACATAATAGTGGATCTACTTTTCCAATCTCCCCCACACAAGTAACAAGACATCTCTTCAGCCAGCATTTTATGGTGCTGTACATTAAAAACGTTACAATTTCATAATGTTTTTCCCTTGATATGACGGCAAATACAAAAATCTGCAAGCATCATTATATCAGATGATGTCAGATCTGGGTACCTGGGACTGTTCTGGAAAAAACCAAGATACAGGAAGCATGGCTCGTCCTTATAATGACCACGATAGGAGCTTTAAAGTAAAGGTAATGAAATTACCCTGAAAGTAGCCCAGAGCTCGTAGAGCTGCGCTAACTGGATCCCTGCTCCAGCTACATATTTGCCTCACAGACATACAGACAGTGATATCAATCTCTGTTATCTAACTCTTAGCGAGAAAGCGAATAAGTGTACTTCCTAAAATGTCACACTAATTGTTGGCTGCTAAACGCGACTCTGACAAGATGAGGATGTGACATTTCACAGCTGAGTTTTGCGCCCGCTTCGCCCAGGAGGCCATGACTGCACTGTCATGTCGCCATGAAGGTTGGACCGTCACAGAAAACACTGTAACACTGTCCATTGTGAGAAATATAACAAAATCCAGCTCGATGCAGCGTCTAAAAGAGCACAGCCTGTCTGCCAGGGTGCGTTTCAAAGCCCCAAAGCAGTGAGCTCTGAGTGAAAAGAGGGGCCAGCAGAGATCATTAGCATGCATGTGAATGGGATGGAAAGAAAGAGCAGATTATGCATTTGTATGTTTGCTGATGAGATAGAGGGGTTTAGGTCCCTCAGCCCAGTTTGAATCACAAATCCCCACCAGGGGAGGGGAAAGGCCATGGATAGAGAGGAGCAGGAAGAAACAGACTTTAGGCTTTTGAGCAAACGTAGTGGGGGCGTGTGATGCCGTGGTCTCAGAGCAGATGTCCCAAATTGGCAAAGAAAAGAAAAGGAGACCAAAGGGGATTGGTGGATCCTGGGCTTAACTCCTATCTCGCTAAATCTGCAAAGTATCTGTGTGGAGCATCGGGGCGGATCGCAACCACCAGGCTGCCAGTCAAAGTTTTGAGAGGTTGTTTTCAGAGCCTCTTTTGTTGTGGCCTGTGGGGCGTGTTAGTAACAAGGCCGTGAGTGAGAAGGCTGGCTGGCTGGCTTCAGGGACTCTCCTCTACATGTGGAGGGCTTTACAGTTCGCTGGCAAGATGAGGAGAGACAAGGAACAAAAACACTTCCTCACAGTCCGAGCCGAGAGCAGCGGCGAGCCAGTGTGTCGCACTGTCTGGTCCTGTTACCGAGGTCAACAGCGCCGGTGCTGACAGTGATATGTGTCACTGCAGGTTTGTAATTAAATGGGAAGAGGCTGTATGGCTGGAATTTCAGTCTGATCTTTTTTTGTCTACATCACAAAGTGACACACACGCACACAGGCTGATTCTTATCGCCTGAAACTACCTGTATATTCGAAATAAATGGCCTGCCAAGCATTTGATGGGTTGGCTAGAAATCCCAAATGCTTATACTGCCTTGGCTGCTTTCAAGTAATCATCCCCATGGTAACACCTGACACCAGCTATTCATCATGCAGCCCATATAAACTCCAGCATATTCACAACAAGAAGTCACACTCTCAACTTATTAGACCTGCTGCTGACAAGTAGCCACACAAAACATGTCAGCGCATGATGATGCATTCAAAATCAAATCTCCATATTAAAGCTTTGCTGCGTGCCCGTGCCGCGTTGCGTCATGCTCTTCCCTCCACTTTAATTGTCAGTCTTTAGTGTTAATGTGACAGGTGAAAGTGAATTTATTAAGATGCTACTGACTTTAATGCGCTAGTGCAGTTTATATCAGTCAGCCACGCGTGCCGCGGTGCAGCTGTATGAATATTCAGGAATCAGAGCCTCATTTAGCATCGACACAAATGGAAATTCTGGGGCTTTAAATGAAACTAGATGAAGAATTACACACGGCACAAATAGTCCTACTGTATGTAGCTGTTAGATTTTTTTCTCCTCACTCTTGCTGTGTTTCAACCATCTGTCAGTGATATTGATGTTTCTCACAGAGGGCTACAGGGCACAGGATGACGGAGAGGAGTGAGAGTGAGGAAATATTTGTGGGATGTAGTCATACACATCTTCTCATCACTCCTTTACACTCCCAGTCTGGGGACGGATATAGAAACCTGAAGGTTTGTCTTCATGCTGGACAGTTTTAGGTGGTGGTGAGAAAAGCATTCACATTTTTTTATTTAAGTAAAAGCAGCACCACAGTGGTGTAAACAAGAAGCAGTGGTAACAGCTGATGTATGCTAAATCTTAATCTGCAAACAGCCAAGTTAGATTTCATCGCTTGTTAGCAACACAAATGGTGTGGCTTTAACAAGCAGCAACCTCCAGGGCTGAAAAATGAAGCCAACATGGAGGAGCCAAAAAACTGCAGTTAGTCAAATGACAACAAAAGTGATTCAGTCCCCATAGACCCCCATGTTAAATAAGGCCAACTTACAGCAGAAGTAAACATGTTTACAGCCTGAAAGAAAAAACGTTTTGGTCTCTATGGCTAATTTCTCCGTTCATGACAGCTGTCCAGGGGGTGAATTTTCTTATAAATCTCTCATTTAATTTGTATTAAGGTTTACAGTTCTACTTAAATAAGGATGAGGCCGCTTGGAGTGACAGGTGGGTGCCATCACAGGACAGTCCATGCTCCACCTCTTCCCCTGACATAAATAAAAGCACAGTTTCTAGCAGACTAATGCTAGTCTGACTCAGCAGATGTAGGATCAACCCACCACTGGCCGATCATTTCAGTCAGCTTTGTCTGTTTTTTTTTTCTTTATGGGAAACATCCTCTGGGCACCAGCCTATCACACTAAAAATTTCAAGTCTTGCAGAAGATTTGGAACGTGCATCCAAGTAATGCAGGTCTGCTGGTTGTTGTTTTAATTATCCATTTCATGACAGTGCTCCCCTCCCTGCATGCAAATTTTGCACCACAACAATTCCACTCATCACTAGTATAAGTGAATATCCAAACTGCATCTTTTGCTTATCTCCATCCAAGACGACTGTGATTGGTTTAAAGAAACACAAACAACCCACAGCATTCCCCCCCATAGCTGGATGATGGTGAGGTGCAGCCAAACCATTATGTTCTGCAGAATGGGCTGGCAAAAGGAGACTCGACCAGCACTGTTACTATTGTAGCATGAATTGAACTATGTCCACTGTCCGCCTTCAAATTCTGTTTTGGTCTGCCTGAATTGAAACATGAATTGACCCTCAGGAGGAATCGGATACAGCAAAGAAGGTGAAACCAGAGTCAGAGCTTCTCTTAAATAGAAACCTATGGGTGACGTTACAGAGGGTTCTTCCACCTATATATACTGTTAATGAGCTTTAAGCATTGCAACTGTGGGTTGTGGTGCAACTGCTTTTGCTCAAACTGTAATTCACTAACAATATTGGATATACTGCCCTGAAATTCAGGCATTCGTGGCCCATAGAAAACGAATCTTAGCGATTTTGATGATTTTTGTTCGAGCACCAACACATGGCTCAGATTTGCAGTTTTCAGGGAAACACAGTGGCACTGAAAAGAAAAACTTGTGCCTCAATTAAAAATGTATGAGTTTCATTTCACTAGATAACAATATGTCAAGGCAAATGGCATTTATTTTAAGTGAAGATAACACATGCACGGTTGTCAAGGGAACATTTTCTGCAAAAAAAACCCCCCAAAAAAACAGATTGTCGGACTTTAAATGAACACTTGATCCACAGTTCAGAATGAGGACAGTAATATATTTGGACATCCAGTAGCTTCACTAAAGATCACAGTTACAGTTTTCAGTTTGCCAGTCATTAGCTTGCAGAGCGTCTGGCTGTGGAATTGACCAGTTTCTGTACAAGCTGTGGTGAAAGTTTCAGGTAGCAGACCTTTCAGCTGCATCAAAGAAGAAGTGAGATATTTTTCTCAATAGTTTGCACCCATAGGTGCTCCGTGTGGTTCAGGTCCAGGTCAAAGTCCGTGCCGAAATCCCATGGCTAAGATCTTGATTTTCTCCTGCGGAAAACATTCGTTCAACATGTGGCTGGTGTCCTTCAACACTTCAGAGTTCGTGCTTCCATCAATAAATATGAGTTCACTGACACCAACAGTAAGAAAAACCAAAGACAGGCTTTGACATTCCCACCTCCATCCTTCACCGTACTCCGGCTTTTTTCCACACAAACTCTCCACCATCAGATCCTTGTAGGCTGAATTTGGTCTCTCACACACTTCTTTAAAAGCTGCTGTCGCTTAGTGCATTTTCCTCTGCAAATTTAATCCGGACTGTCTTATTTTTTAGAGCTTATGAATGGTTTCCGCTGTATCACTCTCCCTCTGTACACTTGCCCGTTGATCCTATTTCCAGTGGTCTGTGAACTGAGCTGTATCCGTAGACTGGATATAAAACATGGACGTAGGTCTGAAAAGTGAAGCCAATGTGGAAATTACTTTAGAAAATCCTAAATTCCAAACTGGAGGCTACAGAACAGCAGTCCACAAACCAATAGGTGATGTTATGGTCACTGAATCCATCTTCTACACGAAGTCCATGACTGTATCTGGTCATCAAAATGTGTTTTTCTATGGATCAGATACTCATTAATTGACTGTGTTAATCCTGTATGAGTTTGCTAATAGTTCATTTATCCAAATATGTTGCTTTTGACAAATATTGAATGAATTTTCGTAATTTGGAGAAGATATTTATGTTCCTCTCAGGGATGAACGATAATATCTTTTGTGACTCTTTTATCAAGCGCACCAGGTCGAAATGCTAATGTGTCAAATGCTTGGTGAATGTGATTTTACTTGTAATTTTGCTTTCAGATGCAAACTCCTTTCCATTATTTTGTTGGCATGTAGTAATCTCTGTTTCATGTCTGAATGCGCAGTACTGGTCAGTTTTCCGTGAAAGTCGCAATAGTAGTTTTACTAGGTCAGATCTAGTACATTTCAGTGATAGTTTTAATGCAAGTCTGAACTGCATGTTGTCGCATTTATGGATTTCCACATTTTAGCTCAAGTGTTAATTTTAAAAAACATCACCAGGAGCAAAAGACAATCTGTTATACACTCAAATGTCCACAAAAATTCAACTTTACTGTGATTAAGACATGCTTTAACAGGACAAATTAATGACATTCAACCATAATAAATGTAGTCAGGATTTTGACAAAACGTTACCTGTAGCTTAGGTTTAGTTTGTTGCTTCTGGCTGTTTGTAGGAGCCTTTCTTCTGAGTTTATTAAATACCTGCAGCACCAAACAGCAGCACAATCCATATGAAAGAGCTGCATGTATCTTGACTCCTTGTAATTATGAATTACCCCCGACATGGAGACAGGATGGATCAGAATCTAACAGCAAATCCCACTGTAAGCTGTCACGCAGTCTTTAGTTACAGAGCGGAGTCCTGAGCTCCATCAGAGCTGTCAGGGTATTTTTATCTTGCTGTTGGCAAAGTAGTTGTTAGATTATCATCACACATGGAGAGAATTTTCAGTGATTCAGAAATCATAGATAAACTAGGCAGTTAGTTATTTGGACAGTTTGATAAATTAATATTAATTTAGATGTAGTCTTATACATCACTTGATGTTCTGTCCAATCTCATGTGTAAGCGATGACATGTATACTTACTATGGCTCTATCACTGTGATCGGTTGGTCTGAATGAAGCTGTAAGGAGCATTAACATAAAAGTGACCGATGTTTGAATGCCGTCTCTTTAGCAGACTGATAAAGCAGCAGGGTTACATATTCCATATTTGAAAAGAGGTTAAGATGATGAACAGATATTGTCTCAGCATCTAAATGTGAGCATTGTCATACTGAACACGCATGCTGGCATTAACATTTAGCTCAAAGCACCACTGTGTCAAACATGTTAGCAGCCTCAGAAAGCTGCAGACCCTTTTCACAGGCCTTTCGTTGTCCCCAGAGGATGAATCCTGCTGACTTCGGTGACCCCTCATTCTTCCTGCAGCTTCACTACAAGCTAAGTGGCTCTCAGTCAAGTGTCTTAACAAATATTTTGAATTTTGTACAGACATTCCCTCCGGATGAACTGCAATATTTTTCTTGTCCTAAACTTTCCTCTCTTCCGGCCAACATTTGAATGTGTCCACTAGATTTGTTGAGCTCCAAATACCTGCAAAAAAGGCTTCCCCATCAGCCTTGAGTGAACTTTATATTAGTACTAATTAAAACAGCTAAACTCATGGTGAACAGATGCTAACGTTAGCATTTAACTCAAAGGACCACAGCCTGGCAGCAGAAGCTTATTTAAATCTGCGATGTCTTTTTTTTCCAAAGCCTGCAAAGTATTTTAAAGTCATAATTTGGCTCAAGAGAGTGCTACTTTTATACGGGGTTCGTCAAGCTGAAATTGTGAAGTTCATTGTTTTTGCTCCAGCTTCAAAGGGTGCAGCAGAAGAAAGCCGTGCTGCTGACTGCTAGAGGTTCCCTATCTGTGGACTGCAGATAATGAGGTGCTATCTGTTAGCTGGAAGAGAGCAGCCCAGCCGGACCAGTGCATCTGTCCGCGGAGAATCGGCGTCTCATCCAGTCAAACAGAAAGCATAAGGTTTTGTAAGGTACATCCTGAATTCCTCCAGGTTTAATGTCTCCATCAAAAGAAGATGAAAAGGAAGGGATTAGAGCTACATAACAGAGGTAAGTGTGGAGAGGAGTCTTCGCTAAACTCCAGAGCGCTTTTGATACTGCTCATCCCTGCCAAACCGTAGCCATGGCAACAGTGGAGAGGGAAGTGTGCAGCATTGATAAGAGTGCGACAGGGGATGAAGGGGTTGACAGATCATTTTGGAGAAGTCTGACCCTTCTGCAGAAGGACCGTCGTCTTGTCTGGGAAATTAATACCATACGCAGATGGTGTGTAGAGATTGACAGCCTTGGACCAAATTCTCTCTGTGAGAGCAATTTAACACATATCATACTACAAAGTGTTAACTTCAGACACTAGTGAGGGTATTTTCACACTGTAAATGTCTGTGACTGTGGGTCTCTTCTTCAAGTCCTTTAGGATTTATCTGCGGTGCCAAGCTTACTCTGCCTCACATTGTTAGGAAAATATGCACAAAACTCCACTACCATGCCTTTCGCCGGGCTTTAGCACGCCGCCACAGCAACCAATGTCACTGCAGAAAAACGGACTTTCAGCACCAAGGGCTGCGGTTTCAAAAGAGCAGGATTTTTTTGTAAGGCGACAAATTAAATATCGACACTCTTGCTCTTCCCTAATTTGTTAAAACTGCTCTCCTTGCAAGTAACATTTTGTGTAAACAAGACGGGGAGGGAAAAAAAACTCACCAGCTATAGAAAACCACGGGGAATTCTACATTTCCTCTCTTCATCTCCGAACACATAAGGAGAGAGGAAGAAAAGGAAGAGGAAGAGCGATGTACAGTAGAAGGGCCTCCAGCCTGCCTCAGGGGCAGCAAGCCGGATACAGCCTATGATTTGACAAACAACGCTAGTTTTTGCACCACTGATTCAGACAGAGTGTACTTAATTAGCAAAAATGGACACTAATTGAGCCCCAGCTGTATGTTGGAAAGAAAAAAAGAAAAAAAAAAGATGTGAATCTCTAAGCACACACCAACCCAAGAGCTCCAAGTCTCTCTGATCCTCCTCTCCCCCCTGAGCTCCGTCTGTTCACTCACTGAGCGTAGCGGCTTGTTAGCACACTGGGAGATTTGTGAGGATAATGAAAAGTCGGGAGAAAAGCACCGAGAAGAGGGACTTCAGGACTCGTTCTTTGCTAAACAACACCTTGTCCTGAAAGTGTTGCAGATGCACTAAAAAACCTCGACCAGCAATAGATGATTTACATCCAATTGCGAAGTCTCTTACTTTAGAATAAAGCCGCGGCTGCATTTCGTAATACATGTAGATTGTTTTTTTTTTGCAGCATCATTTGCACATTTTGTTTCGGCGAAGGAGTGACGAACACTAAATGTGATTTCAGGACCGCGGCCAGACTGACTCAGCCGCCACAGCTAAATGAACGAAGACAACAAACTTGAAAGCTGACTTTACTAAAACATGTAAATGAGCCTTTTCGCTATGCTAATGAAAATGTAAATTCACCACAAATAAAAAAAAACTATACAGCCAGAGGGCAAAGTAGAAACAGGAAAATACAATAAATTTGTCTTTCAGCGTCCACAGGGAGGCTTTAAACTCAACACGGGTCTGCAGCTTTAAATCAGTGCAGGTTCCATGTGTTCATTTCCATGTGATAATTGGCTCTAATCGTGCTATAGACGCTCCACTGACAGATGTTCTCATGTTCACACTCAGGCGCTCTCACACGTCACTCAAAGAGATCATAATAATCATTATATTTGTATCACAGTTGCTTGTTATTTTCCAGTCGTCTGTCTGACAGGATCATGCACTATGCAGCTTTATGCGTCCCCTCGGACCCGCTCGCCGGCTCCTCAGCCTGAAATACAAACTGACAAACAAAAACATTATTATAGCCTACACTCTGTAAGTCGGGGAAGAGTTAATCACATGGCCTCAAATAGATTTCGAAACTCTCCGAAGATTCACGTTTTTTTAATCTGCCTCCTCATTCTGCGCGCACACACATCACACAGCTGCTGACATCTTAAGCGCAGGTCAAATAACTAATCCGATCGCTCCTCTGAAACTGCATAATAACTTAGAAAGTATTATAATTCAAGACGCTCTCGTGGTTAATAATCTATTTTCTTGTTATAAGGGGAATTTAAATTAGTTGTATGCTTTAAAAAATGCTCAGTCTGTCTCATAATTCAACTAATTCCACTCTTTACATTACATTTTTTATAGTGTACATTATCTTTACTAGCAAAGCCTGCTGTTATTCCATTCTGTTTACTATATGAAACCTATAAGTGATGATCAGACTGAAGAATATCTGCTGTTTACTTGATGCTGTCTGTTGTTAGCCTGGTGCAAAAGGACACAGTGGTTCTACCAAGTTAAACTCTACATCAGGGGTGGGCAACCCTGGTCCTCGAGGGCCGCTATCCTGCATGTTTTCAATGTTTCCCTCTTCCAACACACCTGATTCAAATGATCAGCTCATCGTCAAGCTCTGCAGAAGCCTGATAACCATAGACATATATACGTAGACGCCGCATTGACTGTGGAGGGACGTGCCTAAAGCTCCGCCATCTTGGAACAGGGCTAGCAGAGGCAGGAGTGAATGTAAGTCTACGGAGGTAAGAGGTACTCCACAATCTTAAAGTAGAATTATTCACTGAATTTTCGACCGATTTCCAAACGGTTTGGTTTGTTAAAAACGTCACGTCCTCTATAGACGTAATGCACTGTAGGGGCGAGTGGCACTGTACCAAGATGGCCGCCGCGTAGGCACGTCGGCTCCAATCGGCAGCGGCAGTCAACGTGGCGTCTACGTATATATGTCTATGCTAACGATCCTGATCATTTGAATCAGGTGTGTTGGAAGAGGGAAACATCTAAAACATGTAGGATAGTGGCCCTTGAGGACCAGGATTGCCCACCCCTGCTCTACATGGAGATTTTCTTTTACAATAAGGTTCTAAATTAAATGTTTCAGGTCTTTGTCGATTCCTGAAACAAAGACCTGAAACATTTTTTTCATAGTCTTTTTTTTTTTTTTGCTCAGTAATGTTCCTGAGTGTTTCTAAGTATTTCAGTTGCAGCCTTGAAGGGAGCTCGTCAAATTCACTAAATGCCAAGAAGAGGTGCTTCGGTGCTTCCTTTCTTATTTCTGTTAGCATAAGAAACACTGGTCCATCCTTTATGAAAGACAAAAAAAGATAACGTTGACCCACAATTCTTTGCAGCAGCGACGCTCAAAGTGACGCACCGCCCACAGCAAACCCCCACCAATGTCATCTGCCATCGCGTGATTCAGTCAGATGTCCTCTTAAATTCTCTGTAACATCTTTCTTCGACCTTATAAAGTTTGTCATCGAGGTCAAGGAAAGATGCTTGAACAGAAGACGTAATTCTTTTTTAGCTATTCAGCCTCAGTCCTGGTCATCAAAGTGTTGGCAGAAACTCAGACAGTAATCTGATTTTAGGAGGACCGTAGAAGAAGAGACGTCACTGCTGGTTTTGGTATAAAGACTGTTTAGAACATTAAGATGTGTTTAGAATAGTAAATAATGCCAAAGATAATCAACATTTTGAGGTTTATATCTGCATGTACATATACACTGAATCATAATCTGGTGTTACATTGACCTTTGAATGTTAGTTTATAGGGGCATTCCAATTACTTGGCGATCACTACAGGGTAGAACAACCTCAGCAGGCTGGACTTAACTCTGTTGCTCCTACTTGAAATATTTTGTTGAACATTGAGCTCATCACATTCGATTCTCTGGGCTGCTGCTTCTATCCGAAGTGGCTTTATACAGGGTTTCTAATGTCTTTTAATGGTTAATAAATCATTTATGTTCTAAAGGAAGGAAGATCCCGTTTACAAGCTCTATCCCTCCAGAGGTTTGAACAATGAGATTCTGAGACATGTTGTGCTCTAAGGGGTTGTGGTCCATCTAAGACACGAGTAGTTCACATGATTACATAACTCTGAATGACTTTCAAATGTTGTAAGCGTGATGTTCTGACATAATTTAGGTAAATAATCTTGTAAATAGACTCAATGTCACAACATTAAAACCACCTCCTAATATTGTGTAAGTCCTTCTCACGCCATAAAAAACAGCTTTGACCTGTTGAGGAATGAAAAAGGGGGAGGTCCTTTGGGTTCTGTGGGTTGTGGGGTGGGGTCTCTGTGGATCGGGCTTGTACTGGGGCACATGCTTAATCAGATTCAGATCTGGGAAGTTAGGATGCCTGGTCAATGCCTGGAGCTCTTGGTTGTGTTCCTCTAGCTATTCCTAAGCATTTTTTTGTGCATTGTCCTGCTGTAGGGGCCCATCATGGAGTGTTGTTGCCATGAGTAGGTGTGCTTGGTCTGTATTAATGTTTAGTTGGGTGGTATGTGTCAAAGTAACATCCACATGAACTCCAGGATTCAAGTTTCCCAGCCAAAACTTGCATTGTAATGAGACGATTAATGTTACTCACTGTCAGTGCTTTTAATGTTGTAACAGATTGGTGTGTGTGTCACAATGCAGAGAACTATCTATTAAGGTCATTGTTGGAACTCTCTTGATGAAGGCCAAGAGGGGCCCAAATGGCATGATTACTAAAATGAGATACTAAAAAAAATATTAGCGCATATTATTTCTTAAAGTTTTATGGACTGCCATAAATAAGAACACCCTCTTGGGAAGCATCCTTATAGTACTTGAAATAAGACCAAGCCGAGAAAAAAGTGCCAAAACCTGCAGTTCCTCAAATGGCTGGCTCCAAAAGTGAGTCAATCTCCACAGACCTCCATGTTGAAGTGTCCAAATTTACAGCAGAAATAATATGCTTAAAGCCTTGTGCAAGGAACGGCTTTTATCTCAATAGCTTATTTCCCTGTTGATAACAACTGGACAGGGGATGAATTGTCATATAATTCACCACTGATGTTGTTTTAAGGTTTAAAGTTATGCATAAGTTTGAGTCACAGGTGGGAGTCACCGACAACCCAGCCTGCCTCAGCTTCATCCATGCTCCACCTTTTTTTCCCATTTATGGATTAGCCAGAAGTTCAGATGGGTCAGACACGATGGCAACAGCTGAAGTCGCTACTCTGACCTTCAGGAAACCTGTGGTGATGTCATGGTAACCTGGGGGTGAAGTCACAGAGAATTTGTCCATCTTTATACCGTAAACAGTCGACGTCTCAGACAAGCACCGTGGACTGGATCTGATGGGCTTGTTTCCCTTCATCTCCTGTCAACTTTTGTCCATCTGTAATGAAGCTTAAAATTACCTCTCGATCCGTGGACATGCATGAAGCTGAGCTCTCTGCATGGTTGAATTGTTTGACGACTTACCTGAACCACTGCAGAGTTGATGGATAAAAACTTAATGAATGGCTCACTAGAACCAGAGCGCATCACTCCTGTTTTAGCTTCTTTACACCGGCTTTCATTTTGTTTTAGGACAGATTTTAAAGTTGTTCATGGCCTCTCTCCCAGTCATATTCCTGACCTTTTAGTATAATCTCCACCAGCATGCACTTCGAGATCCTCAGGCAGAAGTCTTTAGTCTCGCAGTTGAGGCCTCGAGGCTCTGGGACGATCTGCCTGAGGAAATCAGGTCGGCTGACTCAGTGACCTCTTTAAAGTCTCTTCTTAAAACACACTTTTATCAGAGAGTCTTGAGTTTTTATGCCCTCAGATCCATCTTTTATTTCTTTCACAGTAATGTTTCTACCTCTTCTGGCACTGTGTTGGTTTTAAACATCATATTATCTTTAATGCCTTTTAAATTTTCATGATTTTATAACTCACCTGTTTAATTTTGCTGCCTTGTAACCTGGATTTTGAAATGTATTATTATTAGTAGTAGTAATAGTAGTAGCATTTATAGCTTCAGCCTTGTTTATGTTTGTATATATTGATGACTTAGCAACATAAATATCTGTCACACTAAAAAATTACAATCTTGCAAACTCCTCTCATAGATATTTTATAACTGATGTGAAAATAAGTAAATGTTTTATTAGCCATGAGTAAAGCCAGGTTTTATCTTAATTTGCATTCAGTGTGCATGATTGATTGTGGACGCACACCTCGGCAGCCTACTTTCATTTCATTGAAGCTAATTTAATAATATTTGAACACTTCTTTAATCATCTCTCACATTGTGCTGCCTTAAATACCGAGAACAGGATGTACATCAGTCGAGATTTTTCTCCCCCGAACACAAAGGAGTGAAAACAACATTAATTAACTTGTTTTTCATCCTTTCCGAAACGCCGTGGTTAAAGCTTTTTTGCTTGAAGTCTGCGTCTTGTAGCTGCAGGTCTAAGATGAGTCGACCTTCTGTCTGCATGAAACGCACGCCCTTTTTTTTCTTGAGTGATTTCCATTTAAGAATGCTGATGAAAACAGCAAGGAACAGAGTTTAATCTAATTCCGGGACTTTATTCTTTTTCAGGCGTCCTGCGCAGGTTACCAGCAGCCACCGCGCGATCAAGACAAGATATGGAAGTTTAGCGAAGTGAAGGGCACGCTTGATTTAATTAGGAGGGAGATTTTTCCCGGTGCTGACTCATAATCGTCCTGTTTTTCCTCTGCCGTGCCTTCCCATTATTTTCGAACATACAGTAATGAAAGTCTGTGCTGATTGCAGCCACGCTGGTGGATCCTCCGCTCATTTTAACACATTAACATAGTTCGAAACAACCAGATGAGCTCTTGATGAAAGCGATTTGATTAGAAAATGGTGGATGGTTATGAAATGAAGACTGGAAAAACCTCTGTTAATTCAACTTTGAAGTGCTTCATACGACAGCCACTGATTGCACTTCTCTTAAAAAAAAAGCCTTTGACATAGACACCAGCGGGTTTTGTGTTATTATTCCCATTACCAGAAAAAATATATAAAAATAATTTTGGTTATAACAAAAATCTCACTTGTTGAACTCGAGTGCTGATTTTCAGAAACCGTTTCTGATTTAATTTGCTCTAATAATCCGGCAGACTGATTACATGTGGGTATTACAGCAGCACTGTGGTGCACCGAATAAGGAGACCCTCAACCACAGCAGCCTCTTGCAGCCTCCTGCTGGAAATCAAAACGCTGAGTCCAAATAGTGACTCTGACCTCTGACCTCCCAGTGCAGCAGGGGCAAAGTGAATTTACAAATGGAGATCGCTTCACATGAGGACCCCCGGGTGAGTCTGAGTGTCAGCCGAATCAGCCCGAGACATAAATCAACCGAGAAGTGACCAAACCCTCAGCTTGTTGCCTCCAATTAAAAAATGAAATTGCCGAAGAGATTTTTACTGCAGTCATTTAAATCTATAATTTAGTGATCAGATGGAGGATTCAGGTGAAATAATTGCTACCACAGAGATAAATGATCATCTTCAGGATCTGAAAGCAGGGTTTATTTATTGCTAAAAAAAAATATTCAACAACAGATGCCACAATCTCAGAACGCCACCATACAAACACATCAGTCTCGTTTGCCACTTACAACTACATTTTTTTTCCGAGCTGTAATTATTTTTTAATGTCAGCCTCTACTGGTTGTTTTCTGTCATCCAGAGCCTGTAGAAATGGAACCAGCTGATCAGTGATGTGAGTTATATGCTCACTAACTTTTTCAAAACACGTGCCTCCATTTCCCATTAAACGTAATTATTCTTTTTGAAAAAAGTCAAAAGCCACCTCAAGTGAGAGAGGGAAACTTTTTAAAATTAATTTTGTCGTTTCCATTAACTTTTTCTAATGTGATACTTCAAAATGCGCATAAAACTACATTATTTAAACACAGCTAATGTGTAACTGTCTGTCAGTACTTTACACTCTACAACACTGATTCTTACTGAAAATGCAAATCATTAAAAATGAGACATGAATAAGTTTATATTGTAGGAATAGAATAGAATAGCAACACAGTAATCCCTCACCATATCGCGGTTCACTTTTCATGGTCTCACTGTATCGTGGATTTTTACATTGTATATAAAATACATAGCGTGCAGCAGATGAGTAGATGCACGTAAAACACAGGAAAACACAGCTACGGCCGCTTCCACTTGAGTTAGTCGGTCGCTGATTGATTGGTGGTGATTGAAGCCAGTGTTTATAAGAGTGTGGGAAAGCTTAATAACTACGGAAGCCCTAAACAGCCATGGTTCAACTTAATTTTTTCGCTCTGTTTTCTCATTATAACAACATAATTTTGTCGTTATCACGAGAAAACAAAATCCGTTATCTCGTCATAACGACAAAATTATCTCATTTTCTCGAGAAAACAAAATCGTTTTCTCGTTATAACGACTTAATTTTCCGGTGAGGTACAAAGCGAAACCAACCCGCCAGACCAGAAGGAGCTCTGCCACCGCTGCACACTACCGACTGAGAGTTTGTTAAAGTTGGAAAGATGTTCACAGATTCGGACTTCCAGCATCAATAACTCATTAGTGACACGTTGTCAAATCATAAACAATGCCTCTTTCCCATCGTTGTACGGTAGACAATGTGCTACAAGCCCAGTTTTATCAAAAGTAGCTGTCTTTCAAGAGGAAAATAACACTGGTGTCTATGTGCAGCCAGCTGTGAGACGGGTGCACAGGGACCGTCTTTAAATTTTAAAACTGCTGCAACAGCGAAGAGAAACACTACAAAAATATTCAATAACTTCACTCTACTGTACTGTTGTGTCACCAAAATCACTGCAGCCATCAACTGGCTTCATCACTAATAAACAAATGTTTGCAAGCCAGCACACTAAACCAACACCTGTTTCAGATGCTATCAACCCATTAAATGGCTGGTTAAGTGTGCACATCTTTACCTTACTAGAGGACACTTTCTAGTTGGCCCAGTAGATGTGATATCATCCAAGGGTACTGATAAACAGAAAGTTTATTCCTTTTCAGACATGGGATAAGTAACAGTGCTGCTTCATTAGTCTGTTAAAGTGAAGGTATTTACTCAGACATTGGTCACTTTTATGTTAATGTTCCATTGCTTCATTCAGACATACAGTGACGGAGGGAGCCACAGTGAGCACCAGATTTGTTACACATGCTAATTTGGACACTACATTAAGTGACAATATGATACATAATAATGCATGAATAAACAAAAGACTTTCTCTAAACTGACAGTCTGACAACCTAATTTATGTATGATTTCCCTGAACACAGAAAATTCTTTCCATGTGTCATGATAATCACTTCATGAACAGTAAATAAAAATATCCAGACAGCTGTAATGGAGCAGGGCTCAAGCTGAGGATGACCACTATGCAACACATTTTTTAACTACAGCTGATAAACTGTGAGTCTGTGTGACAGATCCCCTTATCTGAAGTGAAGAAAAATACACAGAGCAACTTGCTGTTAGATCCTGATTGATCCTGTCTCCATGTTGGGGATCATTTATAAGCACTTAAAGTTACCAGCGCTGTTGTTCCATATGCATCATTGTGCACAATTCTCTTGCTTTGGAGACGCTCATAGAGATCCTGCTGCTGTCTGATGCTGCAGGTATTTAATGAACTCAGAGGAACAAACTCCTACAAACAGCTGGAAGCAACTTCAGCTTCAGAAAAGATTTACAGCTACATCGCAGTTGCAGTAAAGTCTTATTATTATGGACATTTCAGCTTTTAGCCCAACAGATGTTTCATTGTAGGGCAAAGTGAACGAGGTGTTATAAGATTTTGACATACAATTTGTGTCTTTTGCTCTCTGTGATGTTTTTGGAACGATGAAGGTGCAGAAATGTGGAAAAAGCCGCACCTAAATCACTTGACATAGAGCAAAAAGTTGTTTAATGTGATTGGATGCAGTTCAGACTTGTGCTGTGCTGAAATTGATATGGAAATGTTACAAAGTCCGACATAGTAAGAATGCCATTGCTTATCACTGTGGTTATTTAGACATGAATATGTTCAGTTGCCATCAGATTAATGGAAAGAAGCGCATGCATTAAAGGGGCAAACTTTACTGTGCTTTTAATGTAGACTAGTAGCAGAATGCATCAGTCAGAGTAATCTCAGTGTATAAACTGCAGTACTGAATAAACATACAGTATGTAAGAGATCAGGTGATGCTTCTGTGTTGTTGCTGCTTTCTACTCTTTTGTTTTGACCTTAACCTCACCTATTGAAGTGGGTGGGCCCAACGCTTGGAGCACAGCAGATCCATTCTTGGTTTAAAACTGGAGACGGCCACTTGGAGATCATCCTCCAGGTTTAGAGGCAATCTCTATTTATCGATTGATTCATTGATTTCGAGACATCATCTCAAAATCCCCTCTCGGTGTCTTTGGGAACCACTGCTCCTGTGAGTATTTACAGCAAGTTATGTGGGACTGACTCCAAATAAAGGACAGCGTCCATGTTCACAGTGTTCACAATAAAGAAGCAGCGTGATTCTATTTTAATCGTTTTTGAGCAACAGTGGAGATCTGGAGGAATGAGTTATATCAGGCTACAGCTTCACAGACAATACTTGCTCCCTGTTGTTTTTTTTTTTGGTCTTTTCTCGGGATTTGAAGACAACTACAAAAATTTCAAATCTCTCCAGACGTAGCCTTTAAGCTTCTCAAGTTTCTAAAACATGAATCGGCTCATGATCAAAGCGTCATTTCGTTCTTTTTTTGGACGAAAGCCAACACATCTGCAGTCTTATCTGAGATTGAATTTATGTTTCAGCATTACTTTTCTATGAATCACAACAGGAGACTAAAAAAAAGGCCTCAGGGCCAGAAACATGAAAAC
The DNA here is from genome assembly GCA_024666655.1 of Dascyllus trimaculatus. Lineage (NCBI taxonomy): Eukaryota > Metazoa > Chordata > Actinopteri > Pomacentridae > Dascyllus > Dascyllus trimaculatus. The sequence continues at coordinate 19,229,102 of CM045454.1, forward strand.
AGCAAGGTCAGTGTTTACTCTGGCGTTGGTAATATAAAGCTCATCTCAGCGCTATTGTCTACAATTACGACAGACCATTGGGCTCGCTGCTCTTCCTTAATAGCTTCCTCCGTATCTGACACTCTTCATTTCACGTAATGAGAGTCTTCAAGATGTGAATAAAGGTATGCATATGATTTGGAACAAGGGCTGAAAATGAGATATGCCTCGGGGCTCACTTCAAACAAGAAGAAATTTGCAGCTCGAGAGAAACTCTGTGGCTTTAAACCAGACATCTGTTCCTCGTCCCTCATTGGGGCCGAAAGCAAGCAGTCTGAGCTTTGGTGCCAAGGAGCCTCTCGTCTGAATCTTTGCCAACTTATTTGTCACCGCGGCCTCGCTGACCAAAGAACCAGCCAGCCACTCCAGCCTGTAATGGTGCGGTCATCTGTCGGCTCATCTCACGACTTCCAGCTAAAACCTGAACATCAGACAGAAGAACGGAGCGGGAGGAAGAGGGGAGAGTGAAACCAAATCCCTGCCTGGATCCACTCCTTTCGCTGTTAACACCGTGCAGTCACCTAAAGTTTATTGCTTGTCCATTTGTAAGCAGCCCAGAGAGACGCTTCACTCTCCCAGGAAGCCACAGAGATTGCTTTAACTGCCTGACCTTCCTGTGTTTTTATGAAGCTGGGGAGCAATTCGACATGTTTTAGCTTCTCTGCTGTACCAGCTGAGATGCAGGAAAGTGATATGAGGCTGAAAATCAGCATTAAGTAACTGACCGGGGAGACGGTTCGCTATGCCGAAGCTCATATCTGCCCGAAACATCTCCACCACATTCGTCAGGACGGCTGGCCTCTCGTGCATGGAAGCCTGTTCAGCCAGAGGTTTATCATAAAACTGCCTTTAAAGTGCATTATGCCGCTACCTTCTAATCGGAGGGGCCTGTAATAGAGATATTTGAGCACACAATGAAGCCGAGGCTGCGAGAGACGGAGTCTGACTGGCTCAACAATAGGCCGGGAAACAGGGTGGAAGCCTGTTGACTTGCGGATAAAGAGACTGTCATACAGTCACAGCTCCAGTTTATCATTTAATTAACATCTCATACACCAAGACAAACACACCATCAATAATGCAGCAGCAACATGCTACAATATTAATGTCGGATGAAATAAGGCAATTAAACTATTTTAAGTGTGCCCCAGCTAGCATGTGGAGCGGAATCATTCGGCCAGAATACAAAGGGATCCCGCTAAAATAAAGCCATGAGAAGAGCAGAGCAGCTGATCCCAGGCGACCGAGGGCCAACATTTTGTTTGTCAGGACGAACAAATGGTGACAAACGATGGCAAATTGGAGTGAAGGCCCCCCGCTGAGCTATGGTCTCCTCACCGGGGTCCCAGCGGAGCAGAGGTTGCTGGCTAGGGGGGAATAAAGACGCGCACACATGTCTGAAGTTATCGAAATGTAATAAAGTTCAAGGCACGTCGTGCATACGCAAACAGCCTCACCACACAACAATAAGATGCCGGAGAAAGGAGCCTTTGGAGGTTTGGAGACGACACACACAAAAGCTTTCCCTGACTATCTAATCCAATGTTTCACATGAAAGAGTTGAGCCTCTGCTGAGGACTAAAACAGCATTCGGTCTAATCCTATAAATCTATATGATTGAGACAGATGGAAAGTAAGTTCTCTGTGTCTCTGGGAGCAAAAAAAAAGCCCTGTACCTCTCACCCCACAGCCCTGATTTCCAGCCTCATCTGCAGGGTGAAGGGAAGCTCAGTGCGGCGAGCGGCGTAGTAGACGTGGTAACCACAACACGGCCATAAATAGATTCCAGAGGCCGGCTCCAGCCATGTACAGAAAAGTGTATTTCATTTAATTGGCTGGATAAGACAAAGATTCTTAATTTCCCCTGAGATCTGGGTTGCCAACTTTTGTTTTTACACCGCAGAGAAGAAGAAGAACAGAGCAGTGCCAGGAATTTACAATGTTCTCTTTTCCACGGGCGATGCTGCGTTTTCTCCCCCCTCAGAGAGCTCCACAGATATTGGATTAATTATGCAGATGTTTAAATATCAACCCTGATCAAAGACTCTTACTAGTCTGTGAACCTTAGTTTGTCTGTGTTGGTCTCAACAGGCCTATCATGGCATATGCTCTGGCACAGAGGACACACACTTACAGCTTTTCCTCTCTCTCTCCTTCAGCTTCCCCTTCCCTTCCTCCCTTCTCCACACAGACAGGCCATTGTGTGCGGGCACAGATGAGATTTGCATGCATGTTAGAGTGGATTACACATGCAGGCTCTGGGAACCTGGACCCCTGTGGTCTCCCTTCACTGTTTGGGCCCGAAACCGGCAAGTTCTCCTTTTCAATCTACCACTTCAAACAGATCTCACAGCTTAATTGGCTCAGGAACATACAAAATTAAAGGTTAAATTCCAAGATTTGGAAGAAGCGGGAGAAAAAGTTTTCTCTTCGCAGCTGCCTGCTAGGATTTGCCTCAAAAAATCGCTCTCATGAAACGCCTCCTCATCGAGTTTTTGCATCCATCAGCGGTCAGATTTCTAACTTGGGGAGATAAGGGTGTGCAAAGGGGTTAATCCTCTAAGTGATATGTATAATCAGAAGCTTAATCCCTGATCTGAAGATGCTGTGTGTAAGAAGGTGGAGATGGCAGATAAGAGCAGCCAAATCTCCTTAAAAATAGCTGAGGACGCAACATCAATCTGCCGGCAGATGTAACAAACATTTGATGAATTGATTTTAATTTCATATTGCTTCGATGTCGATACTTTCCTTGATCGCGTTTGTGTTTGAGAAGCGCTTTCTGGTCAACCCCCCCCCCCAAATCATCCATCAGGGTATTTATAGTGCATTTGTTGACACTGAAACACTACTAAAGTGCCTGCAAACAGACAATAAAAAAAAATCTCATCTCAAAGCATTTGCGTGTCATTACGTTTATTCATATGAGCATTAAAGTAAATTGTCAAACGCTGCCTCCTTTAAGCAGCTAAGCCCCGCAGAGCCTCTCTGCTCAGCAGGATTATAAATGAGATAGGATTTAATATTGATCCTCCGCTGACCTCCTATGAAGTTCTCATCATTTTACACACATACTGTTAATGAGATCAATGGGCTCCCACAGGTCCACACACAGATAAACCCTGACCTTAACGCTGTCAGACAACAAGCATGACTGGGCCCACAGGAGGATAAAGCAGAGGAATGAAATATGAGCTTGTTTACTTGATTTCTCTCGGTCTACATGAAGGCTCTCCTCATCTCTTCGTGCACAAGTTTGCATCCCTACATTTCGGCGCCGAGCTCTGCTGAGTAACGCCACCTTCAAAGGGCCAGACCGTGAATTATTGGATAATTTTTTACCTCGCACTGGAACGAAACCGGTTGATGAGCAAATTTACTGTCAGCTCTGAGGCTCTCTGGTGCCGTTGCTGAGGGAAAGGAAGAGGGGAAAAAAAAAAACCTTCACAAAGCAACACCAGGTTCATAAGCAAGCCACATACCTAAATGAGCCTGATAATTATCTGAATATATTTCCATTGCTATTACAATGGGCTCCAATCAATGGCTGCCTTAAACTCGCGTACGTCCCACAGGCATTAATTTCACTAAGGCTCACATATGAGTATGGGGGTGGATGCCTGGTGTGGGTGGAGGCAATTGATTGAATGCATCTGAGGCAATGCCAGCTGCACAGAATACAAAAACACAGTGATGGGAGCTATAAGAAAACGCAGTGGGCGGCTGGGGAGGGGGGCTACCTGAGCGACTGTAGCCTCTAACACATATAACATACCCCCGAGTGCCGGCGTCACATGTGATAAATCAAATCATTTGCCTTCCCGCCAGCCTGTCCTGTTTTCGAAAATCTAAAGCTGCTTATGAGAAGAGAGAGACATGAAAAACTGTGATTTGTATTCTTCGATACCGAGCCACCAGCGCACACTGTCCCCTCTCCTCTCCCTCTCTTCTCCCACTCCCCTGTCAGCTCATTAGTCGCCCATCTCGATATTGCTATAAGGTGTGGATTCTCGTCTAATTATGCCTGCACACACACATAATACCGTGAATTAGATAAAGAAAAACTTTCGCATAATTGGTCGGGGGGAAAAAAAACTTTCCTTCCTTGAATCCTGCCTGCGTGAAAGCTCTGAATCTCCCTCCTGCACACAGCATTGGACACGAGCCACTCCCTGCCAATGACACCCAGAAGTCAGATCCTTAAGTCAGCAACAATAACCGCGTGCTAAACTGTAAATCTTTGACCGAGCTGGCAGGAGACCAACCCGCTGACGTCTATTTAAAAAGATTTCTTGATGAATTGTCTCCTCGGAGGAAACAAAAATTACATCCTGAATAAATATATTCCTGTGAAATTAAACCTCTTAAGAAATGATTTGTAAGGACAAATCTCTCTGCACAAAATATGGATGGCAGCAGGAGGGAGGCCGGAGGGTGGGGTGGGGTGGGGGGAGTTTAAAAAAAAAAAGACAGAATCGTGGAATGAATATAGCTGGCCTGATTTCATCCCCCCCCCCTCCTCTCCTCCTTCATAACTAATAACTCATCTATCATCTCCGACCTATTAACAACCGTCCTCCGTCCGGCTAATACCATCAGGAGGAGAAGAGCCACTCGCTGCCTTTCTGCTGCTGTGAACATAATTGTTACATATTGGCTCCAGTCAAACGTTGTTTTTTTTCTCTCTCTCTCTCTTGGGACCGAATACCTTTATCTCTTTTCAGATGACGCCTTCAATTTGGTTTCAAAGCCGGTCAAGGCCGAAAAAGAGCCGTTGGTAAATTTCTCCTTGATGAAAGTGGATTAGATGCATTTGATGAAATCTCTATTGTAGGAATTTGCTGCCACGGGTCAAAGAAGTGTCGCTGTGTTGAAGAAAAATAATCTAATAATGATGAAAAACACCATCCCACCCTATCTAAATGTTTTTATGTGCGGAACTCTACATTTTTATGTGGCAAAAATTTAGATTCCTGCATTCCAAAATTTGCATGGCCATGAGAAAGGCTGTATTAGTGCATGCAGACAGGTGGCATACTGTCTTAGTAAGGTGTTGGGCCACAATGTGCTGCATCTCAGCACTGATTCTCCAAATCTCTGAGCCCTACTTGAGGAATGAACAACATTCTTTCAAAACTAATTCCCCCGTTTGGTGTTTTGATGATGGCGTTGGAGAGCACATTAGTCTAAAACCATCATAGGTGTTTAGTAGGTTGGTATCTGGTGACTGTGAAGGCCACAGCATATGATTCACATCATTTTAATCATTCAGTGACCTTTCGTGTTGTATGGATGGAGGTATTGTGACTCATCAGCAAAGAAATCCTTCATCACAGGATAACGGTGATCATTCAACTCAGTATTAATTGAGGGGACAAGTGAACCCAAACCATGCCAGCAAAATGCCCTCAGAACAGAGCCACCGGATCTTCTCTCTGTGGGGGTCAATGCCTCAGATTTTGTGTTTAATTTGCCACCTGTCTGTACATATGGTATATCTGGTAACATTTTCATTTTATTCTCTTGTGTAATAGTGTATTTTTATATGGTTATATGTTATTACTAGCTAATTATACTTTGTAAAATACTGCTCGTCCTATCATCGATAGCAAACATGCCTTGTTATTAGTTTAAGAAATGTATAATTCTGGGCGACCTAATAGCACTACACACTACATGGCTGCCTTAACCAGCGATTCCCAGGTTTGATTCTATGGGGACCATTTGCTCAAGCGGCAACCTCCAGGGCTGCAAAAGCGAGTCAATCCCCAAAGACCCACATGTTAACATGCAGAGCTTTACGGCAGAAATAAACATGTTTACAGCCTGGTGCAAAAAATACAGTTTTGATCTGTAAAGGCTAATTTCTCCATTCATGACGACTGTATGGGATGGGGAGGGATTTTTTTTATTTAGCTCAACGATTTTGATCATATTAGATAGTGGGTGCCATCATAGGACAGTCCATCAGCCCTCCTCATGCTCCACCTCTGATTTGTTGGACTATCTGGAGTCACCATATTACCCTCACAACAGCTAAGGGTGACGTCACAAAGGGTTCGTCCATCTTTATATACAGTCATTGCTTTTGCTGTGCGTCATTCCTTTCATTTTCACTCTCGACTGCAAACAAAAGCTTAAAAATACCCAAAATTAGAATCCAAAAAAGAAATACATAACCACAACATGTGTAGTTCCTGTACAGAGGCTCCCACACAACTGACCCCAACTCTAGGTTATGTTCTTTTTTGCCACTGCAGACGGTAAAATTTACTCGTGCCCACCACTGCCAGTAAGTATTAGCAGACAGAAACAATGAGCAGGGTCATCTTTTAACATTTCAGTGCATCAAAGTGTTGCCCTTGAGACAATAAATGAAAAAAATGCTTTAGAAATATATAAATACATCAATTATGCCTGCAAAGACATTCAAGCCTTTAAATCAACAAGTTATCTTGATTTAACAGTCCTAGTTTTTCCTGGCACATGTGGCTCTGCTTTCTGACCAACCCAAAATATGCAACATTATGATGACTGACTCATCAGAAACATCTCTTCAGATATCTATATATATTGTCTCGGGGGTCAGGCAGACTTCATGTAATGGCATGCAGAGAGAAAAACCACCCAGGCTTGGTGTAATCGGTTCCTAGCAACAATAGGACTCGATATAACAGCCTAAACTGTAGTTACTTCACAGCTCAGTTCACTGCAGAGCAGCACTAACACAAAAAAGAACTAAACACTGAGTAATGGTTACATCGAGATATTTTTACCCAGCAAGCTCGTTCTTCCCCGACATGTCATGAAAACAGTTACAGCATATAGAAAGCACACTGACTCATTTATGGACATGTAGTAGTAAAACATGCAGATGCCTCCACTGAAGCTCTACTACACGTTCATCTGTTCCACACCACAAAAAACCTGGGTTTCCACTCTCTCAATTACATAATATTATTTTATCTTCGGCTTCTTATTTTCTCCCCTCCGCTTCCTCACAAAATCCCATCTCCATAGCGACAAACTCTCATCCATGGTTGGTAGAAATAATTGTTTGCTTCTGCACCAAATGGTTGTTCTGTGTATCTTTAAAATTTCATGACTTGTGCGTCCGTGCCTACCTTTGGTATATTTAACATAAAAGCCCAAGGCCTCTGACTTTTCTATTTATGTCTGTGTGTGGGGGGGTTGGGTGCTGCCTCTATAGGCTGTCGCAGAGGCTGTTGGAAGATAACTGACTGCACTGGTCCACGTGTCTTGTACATGAAAGCAGGATCATGGATTGCTGTTTGTGTGTTCGTGATGTCCTTGGTTTGAGTAAATGAAGGCTTCTCTGCCACATCTTTATTTGATAGTCTGTACTATCAAATATAGGCGGAAATGTTAAAGAAACTTAAAATAAAAAGTTATGTTGTTTGTTTCCTGCTTATACAGCATGTTCGCTTCTTGTTATGTTTCTTAATAAAGTCTTAGAAATCTTAATCTGTTGCATGCAAAAATGTAGGTGCAAATGTCATTAAGACAGTAGATAGTATCACTATCTATTCAGAAATTAGCTCATATTAGCCTCCATAAACTCCAGGTCATACTGGAGCAAAAAAGGCCGTAGCAACCAAACCCCTGAGGCTACTGAACTGAGCAAGAGTGCAGTTAATGTACACAAATTGAACTTTTGCTAAGGGGAGGAATGCGTTATACCTTAATTCAGTAGTTACTTGCTCTGTTTTTCCACAGGATTTCCCTTTGATTGATTCTTATTTAGCCATGAATAATTAATGCTAAAGTCAAATACTGAAGATTTACATCCAAGTTTTCTTTCAAATTGCTCAGTGGTTGTGTGTATATACACTGATCAGGCATAACATTATTACCTCCTGCCTAATATTGTGTTGGTCCCCCTTATGTGCTCAAAAATGCTCTGAACCATTGGCCATGGACAAGAGGACCTCTCAGGGTGTCCTATGGGGTCTGGAACCAGGATGTTGGCACTGGATCCTTTGGGTACTCTGGCTTGTGCAGTGGAGCCTCTGTCAATCAAACTTGTTCCACTGCATCCTGTTGATGCTTGATCAGAATGGGGTGTAGGAAGTTTGGAGGTCGAATCAACATGTTGGGCCATTGTCATGTTCCTCAACATGTTCCTGATTGTTTGATGTTGTTTCCATGTGGTGGGGTGCATTTTCCTGCAGGGGTAGGCCAGTGACATTTGGGATTTCCATTTGCAGGAGGGAGTGTGCTTGTTCTGGGACAATGTTTATGTGGGTGTCTAAGTCTGATCAACACGGATGTTAAGATCCAAGGTTTTCCAGCACCAATATGATCAATGTTATTCACTTCATCCATTAGTGGTCAGAATGTTGTGGCTGATCGGCGTGTATAGGTTGGTGTTAAGGAATTTCTTTAAAAACAAAACAGCAGGAAAAAAGGGAAACCAGTTCAAAGAGAGTAAATTCAAGCTTGACCTGATTCCTTGCACCCTGTTATCTCCGTTAAAATGTCAAGTACCTGAATACGCTGATCAGGGCATGAAAGTACTTATATATATTATGTCCTTGAGCCCCAGAGATTAGAATTTCCATTTCAGGCTAAAAAGCCTCTAGAAAGCCAAACATCACATGCTGAGAGTAGAAAACTGGAAAGGTTACTGAGTCTTATCTGCAATTATGCAAAAACACAGAGACCGGCCAAACCCATGCTCATTGGTACAAAGAGAATCGACAATGCCTTGATGTTGCTCTCAGCCATCTCCTCTTATGCACAGATATGTAGCATGCAGCACATCCTAGAGGAAAACATGGGCAAGAACAGCTGACGGTACACTACACACACCTTGTCACGTTCTGAATTATGAATACAGGCAATTAAACTTTAAGTCTACCCCCATAGTAAAAAGATAGAGATGGCTAATTAAGAAGTGCTTTTTAAATTATTATTTTTTTTAATTCAGGAGCTTCTAATTTGCACAAGCTGTGGAGGAACGGATTCAGATAACAACAACTTTTTAAAATTTACATCCAAGGCTTCGGATTTTACTGGGATTATATTTAAATTTCCAGTTTTTACTCCTAACACAATAGTAAAAAAATACCAACAAATCTGTAAAGCTTCTCTCTCTTTGACCCTCCTCTTCTATCAGCCACACTGACATGGAGCTGCTAAGATGTTGACAACTCCACTTCTGCACTCATTGTGTCAACCGTTTCATTTTCAGAGAGCTGTTGTTTTTTTTTTTTTTACGGGAAGAAAGACGAAGCACAAGAAACAAAATTTCGGTACACGGGTCACACGGAAAAACCTGCGCTCTTGTGTTTTTTTTCCAACAGCACCAGGGAATATAAATAGTTCAGTTTAAAAATAATAGCTTTCATCTTCAATTACACCTCTGAATATTCAATATGAGAGCAATGGTGCCCCCTTGTGTAAAATATAATTAATAGTCTAATAGTTTCATGGTAGATTCTAATAACATCTGAAAACAGCAGAAATGGTGCAGAGCTCAAAAACACACACTGCTTTTATTTATTTATTTTTTTACCTGTGAAGTGTGATCACCTCTGTGGCAGGTTCTGAGGTCCACTATGTGTTTTCAACATTTTTATTCCACACTCATACACCTTCCTCTGCAGTAAACTTGTATTGATTCTCTCAGATGTGAAGGGCATTCCCTCCGTCCGTCTTTAGCCTCGCTTGCTCTTCAGACAAACTGCAGCTCTATCCTCCGCTGTCAGAGCTGTGTGCACACTGCACTGCCCTGGGCTCAGTCAGCCGGTCGTAGGACAGCGCCGTCATAACCTGTGAAAATGTACAGCGTGATATGGCTTTAGAGAATAGAGAGCACCAAGTAATAAGTAGAGGCTATCATAGACATGCTGAGTTAAGGATTTTACTGGCAAGAACACCCTGTGGCTGTTTTTCACTTTCGGTAGGTGAAGAAAAAAAAGTTGTTTTTTTTAAACCACAGCTTTGGATAGTTTAAAATTGAGAAACTATCCACTATAATATTTCAGCTTCAGCTTCTAACAACACCAAAATTGAACTAAGGGCTTGAGATTTTGAGAAATAGAAGAGCTAGATGGGAAATTTGATACCACACTCATGCATGTTCAGTTAATGTAGCAACTGCATAGCCTAGCTTAGCTTAGCACAAAGAATGGAAAGATGGTCAAACGGCTTCAGCTTCTTACGGCATTTAAAGTGAACTAAGAGCTTGAGATTTTGAGAAATAGAAGAACTACATAAGAAATTTGATACCACACTCATGCATGTTCAGTTAATCTAGCAACTGCATAGCCTAGCTTAGCTTAGCACAAAGAATGGAAAGATGGTCAAACGGCTTCAGCTTCTTACGGCATTTAAAGTGAACTAAGAGCTTGAGATTTTGAGAAATAGAAGAACTACATAAGAAATTTGATACCACACTCATGTATGTGAAGTAAATATGCCAGCTGTAGCTTAGCTTAGCTTAGCACAAAGAATGTAATGAAGGTCAAACAGCCCCAGCTTCTTACATTAAAACTGAACTAAGAGCTTGAGATTTTGTGAAATACATGAGCTAGATGGAAAGATTGATATCACACTTGTGTACGTGCTGTAAATATGCCAAATGCATAGCTTAGCTTAGCTTAGCTTAGCTTAGTGTAGCTTAGCACAATGAATGGAAAGAAGGTCCAACAGCTCCATCTCTTACACCATCAAAATTGAGCTTTTTGGTTCAAAAAGAGATTTTGAGAAAAAGAAGAGATAGTTGGTAAGGTTTTTATCACGCTCGTGTATATGCAGTAAATATGCTAACTGCATAGTTTAGCTTAGAATAGCTTAGCAGAAAAAATAGAAAGAAGGTCAAACATCTAGCCTGTTTCTGCCTAATACTAACAACATCCGTCCTTCCAGCACCGCTGAAACTCACTAATTAATATTTCATGTCTACCTTGTTTAATCAAGGTATAAAAAAAACCATGTAAAAACTGGTGTTCTCAATGCAAAAGTGATGGTTTCGATTTTTACACATTAAACATAACCTGCTTCAGAGAACAGTAAGCATCAAGTAATAAGTAGAGGCTATCACTGACATGCTGAGGTAAGGATTTTACTGGCAAGAACACCCTCTGGCTATTTTTCACTTTCGGTGGATGACAAAAAATAAGCATTCTTGTAGCCACAATATTGGATAATTTTAAAGAGAGAACTCCCTGACAGTATTAAATTAAAGTAGGAGCTTAAGATTGGGGGAAATACAAGAGTTAGATGAAAGGGTTGACCCCACACCGTGTAGGCTACGTATCGTAAATATGCTAACTGCTTAGCTTAGCTTAGCATAAAGAATGAAAAGAAGGTCAAACAGCTAGTCTGTATGTGACTAAAACTAGTAAAATCTTCATACCATCCCTTACTTTGTTTAATTTATTAAAAAATAAAATGTAATTTTTAATTTTTTTTTACTAAATTGATGCTTTTATACTTTGGTGTTTGTAAATATTAGTGGTTTGCACCTGTTCGCTGTCTTTATGCTAAGCTAACCGTTGCTGATTCACATTAATCATACAGACAAAAGAGCGGTGTCCATTTTCTTAACTCAAGATTTAAATTCAAGTTTTTAGTAGCTTTAAATTGGTTGTATTTTTAGGTTGTTGTTAGTAAGTTTGGGAATGCCAGATTGCTGTTTCCCCTCACGCTAACCAGCTCTCAGGCAGTAGCTTCATATTCTCCATGTGGATAAAGTGATAGATCTAACTCTTCTTTTACACTTTGGGTTTTGCACACAAGTGTTCTAACGATTAAAGCGAGGGAAGCTGTAGTGCTTATGTTATGCTAATCTCAGCTAATCAAATTTTCCAAATCAATTTTTACTTATTATACAGTCAATCAGCTAAGACTACTTGCTCTACTTACTGTGATCATCACGAGGAGAGCGAGCATCATGCCCAGCATTATGTACAAATTATTGGTCAGTCCTCCAGCCCACAAAGGACCCAAGATGGTGGCCAGGCCCCCAACTGAGCGTCTGACACCTTGGCTGAATCCTTTTGGTGAGCATTACAAAAAAAGTAGATAAATGGAGGCTATTTTTCTCTTCTACTAAGATTACAATATGTCTTGAAAATGCAGTATGTGTATTTTTTTATGCATCACATACACTCAGCAACAATCTGTTGTTTCAATGTGTCGAGCCGTGCAAACAGTGCCAAGGTAAAACGAGCCAACCTTGTGTTTTCTCAGCAGTAACTTTGGAGAAGAGAGACACCTGAGACACGGCCACGAAGGGAAGCCCCAGCAGCTGCAGAAACACTCCGATGATGAAGGCCGACAGCTCCCATCTATAACCACCTGGCAGGGGTGGAAGGATAATATCATGGTATCACCGAATTACAATAGTTTTCTCCCGAATTACATGAAATATATCATTAACCAGTTACTGGAATCTAACACCAGCCCTCTCATATCTGCACGCATGTATTTGGCAGATCTCTTAGTAATTAAATGTGAATATTTTGCTACTTTTTCTTTCTCATATGTGGCGGTAAACACTCAAACAGTGTGACAGATCATACTTCAGTTACCCAGCCTCTCTTCCATCAGTTTTTAAGTTTCTTCCACAAATGGGCTGGCACTACCAGAGATAGCTCTCACTGAAAACGAAACTACTGCCAAGCTGGCAGCCGCTCGATTTTTGTTCTCTGCTGCTTTGCATCATGCACATGTTTGTGTGAATTTGTGCCCACTCAAATTGTTGGATGTTCCCGCGTGAGCTGAAACTCTATAATCTTATGATCAAAATGCAATTTCACCAATCAAGCATGTTTCTTAGTGGTCCAGGAAGTAAAAAAAAAAGAAAAAAAAAACAAAAACATCTTTTTTCAGGTGTCTGTCTTTTAGGTTTCATGTCTTTGTTTAGTTGTTTTAACTGTAACTGTAACAAATAGCGAACAAATGTTGGTTATGCTTTAACAAATAGCATTTTTGTGTAATTAGATTAGTGTAATCCTTTTATATGTACCCAGGCACTACCCAGCTCCAGCACCTGTCACTTGTAATCACAGCGATAAACGTGACAAGCTGCAAGAGACGCAGGCCAACATGAACATACAGGATCCGGTTTGCCTGTATGATCTCCTGCTGGACTACCAGAGCCCGAGTGATATCATTTACGAGAGCACATTCAATTCAGCCGGTGTGTAACCCAATATGGCTCCGCTGCGCTCTACACACCAAACACTGGTCGCACAGAGAGGATCTGGCTCGGAAAACTGAGACGTTTTTGAGTCTGCGTGCGCCTCCTTGCATGTGTGTGTTTGTGTGTTTTCTCTGGCAGGTTAGCACCTCGCGGGTTGCAAAGGAAGACGAGGCACCAGATACAGGCGGTGCAGCAGATGACCAGGCCCACCGCCAGCACGGCTCGGTCCGCCACCTTGCTGCTCAGCCAGCGCACGAAGAAGAAGCCCAGGATGACCTCCACCCCGCACAGGCTGTACATCAGACTGTTGCCCAGCTCGCCAAAACCAAAGTAGCGCTGCGTCAGAGGAGTCACCATGGTCTGGGGGATGTTTTTTTTTTAGAAAGATCAGGTCAGTCAGAGATTCTTATTAGAGCTTCTTAGACAAGCAGCTTCAATCAATCCAGATCAAAATAATGATTCAGTTTTAATATAAAAATGACATAAACCAGGTGAGTACCGCAGAAGGCCTCTTAATTTTCTGTTTCAGACACAGAGATTGATTATTTGAATTGTTATATCAGTTTTACTTGAACGATAAGCAACACTTTCTATTTTCTGAAGGTCCTTCCAGGCACAGCTCCGATGGATTCGGCGTGGATGAAGTAAAATAGTGTGATACTGTATGAAATGTTTGGAAACTCCGGCTGATGGATCTCAGCTCGCTCACCTCCAACGCCGTCTGATTGAAGAGAGTGATGAACTGAGCCGTGAGGAGAACGACCACTTCTTCTCTCAGGAACTCTGCAAGAAGATAGAAAGACAATGATACATATATATATATATATAGCTATACTGGCAAACAGGAGAAAATCAACGAGAGACTCGTGAAACAAGTTCAACTGGTACCATTAAATTGAAAGTTTCGATTGGCAAGTGGGGTCGAGATAAAGAAGTTTAAAGAGAAAAGAAAACTTGGACTATCTGAAAGCGATCTTAAGATTGAAGAAGGCAGGCGTGACGAATCCTGGCGGCTTGGACATGCTGATCCTCGAGTCCAATAAGCAGCCTATTTCTTTTGCTAGAGATAACTGTGCGTTCTGCTATTTTTTCTTCTTCTTTTGCTTGTCTCCAAAACATGATAAAACAAGAAAAAAACTATATTTTTATAAATTCCAAATTTTGATACCAGCTTTTCCTGGAACAAGAACTCCCTTATGGACTTGGAGAGGAGGAAAAGAGCTGGGCTCGCTGCTAAATTTGGATGTAGATGCCAGATGGCTGGAGGAACGGCTTGATATTGTGTGTGATCTTCTGTGGTTCACTTCTCTCTATTCAGTGTTTGCGCTATTATTTATTTACATGATTTCATTTTTGTATACTACTAGTTGTGCCTGTTTAGATACACACAGTATGAAAAGGCCGTTCGTAGGTATTTATAGGTTGATATGGGTTTAAGAAGGCCCTGGAGTGATTAGATATTACACTCCATAAAGTTGGGAGACCGATTTTTAAAAAATCAATGCAGGGCTGAGATATCCTGACCTTTAGTCCCCAGTGTGAGTCTGCATTATGGCTGTATTAGAAGAGCTCGATACCAGACTTAAAGATGGTGCTCAATCACGTCAATGAAAGTAGCTCGTCTGGTGCAGAAGTCAGAAAACTTCAGCGGTCTTTTTCCTTCAGGCCTTGCACACACTCACCTGCTGGGTTCATGTCCTTTATGTTGGTATAATGTATTGCAAAAATAAAATACAGTAAACACTTTTCTGGGCTCTGGTAAGTTTTATAGATACAAAATAGAGATTCGATAGTTGAGTGGTGGTGCTTTAAGGCCAGTTCATGCTTTCTGTGTCCATATTTCTGCAGGGAAACATGTGATATAAGATTTCATCGTCTACCCAAGTCCACAAGTGCAGATGTTCTCGTACAGTCCACAATTTGTGACCACACTGCAAGCAAGCCGACTGCGCATGTGCCAGGATAACGAATGCTTGTTATGGGAAAAGACAGTACATCTTCATCTTTATAATTCATCATTTAAAGAGCTCTAAGTGAAGTAGCCCTAGCCCAACTGTGATTTGTACGTTATTTCTATCAACACGGTATGGTATGTGTGGTATATGTGTTTCTATCAAACACAGTAGGACGTTGTAAATTCTCCAGATATCCTGTGCTATATCCGCCCACTGTGCTTGAGACGCCTCAGGAATAATCACGTTAACACAGTCTTACATCCCGAACTGCAACTAACTGCTATATCTTGCAAAAAGTGCAAAGTCACAGCCTTTCAGAAACATCCACAGGGGTCCGTGTGTTTTTCTGTGTTCGATATGAACAGCAGGGGCTTTTTTAGTTGCAATGAAAAAAGGCTGCTGGGAAAACTGGCAGCAACGCTAAGAGACATTTCCATATGCAGCTCTCTTAATACATCCACACTTTAATGCAGCTTTATTTCAATGCACTTTTGTCAGTGAAGTGTGAGGAAAATGCTTTTTGAATTTGATTTTGTTATAAGGCAAAGTCACCCAACTTTTTAAGTGCTTTTTAAAAAAAAATCATAATTGACTTGTGACTCTATACATGCAGCTTTTATTTCCCAGTGACCATTAAAATTGTAATGATGAATCTCTCCCCATTTATTTCGACAGGAGCCTGGCCCTGAGGGCATTCACAAAGATGGCTGCCAAGTGTTTAAAAGTATGTTTTAAAAGTAACAGCTAGCAGCAAATTTGCATCTGTTGTCCATTGGCAGGTACAAAAACAATGAAATAACCATAGAACAAAAAATGCACTGCATAAAATAATACTACACTTAAAAGTCCATCACTGCGAGCTAATTCATAAAATCAGTGAAAACAATAAATAAAAGGCAAATATTGTTGGAAAATTGTGTGCTGACTTCAGTCAAACCTTGAGGCTGGTTTTAAACACTTCTGTTTCTCCACTGCTTTAGCTGAGGAAAAAAACAATGGACTAAAAGCTGTCTCTCTGAACTGTGGTATTCATCAGCTTTATTAGATGCTCTGGTCCTGCTGTACTGTCGCAGTCTGGGTGGGCCAGGCATCCTCTGAGAGAAGATGGTGCAAGATTATGAATCATTTTAAACATCAGGCATGTATCAGACTAATAGAGGAAATTGTCAAGACTGAGTAAATTGATTTTTTTAGGATATTGGAGTGATGGTGATCTCATGGCTTTTAATCTAATACTTATAGGATGTGTTTGTACAGTGAGTGCACAGGTTTCAGTGTAGTTACACCTGCCTGTGACCAGGTTGCAATGCAGTAAGACAGATGAGGTAAAAGCAGAGTGTGTGCAAAGAGCTTTGCAGCAGACGAAGACAACTGGTGCCATGAAATGTATCCATTTAAATCCATTGTTGGTGACGCTTCTTAATTTTTGTTGAATAACAGTTTAAAGTGTTCAAACTGTTTTGCTTATATTAAAAGTCAAACAAGAATCCGTTAACCAGTCTGACACGTTGCTCACTGCAGCTGTAAGTTTGGCTGCAACATGGTAATTAAATTGTGCATGTGTAGAAATCACAGTGTCATCAGCATAAATCTGGATGGCAACATCTGGACACACTTGAGGAAAATCATTATTTATATGCTAAAAAAAAAAACTGGTCCAAAAATAGACCCTTGAGGGATTCCTAATGTACAGGTAGCACATGGACAGCAATCATTTTTTTTAGAAGAAGTCCAGGTCAGGGCTGTGGCAGATATATTTTGAGAGCTTAAAATGTTAGGCTATGATTAACGGTGTCAAATGTCTTCCTGACTTCTAAAGACACGGTTCTGAAAACACCACCTTTATCAAGATAATTTTGGATTTGTTTAGCAAGAAAACAGTTTGATGTTTCTGTCGGAGGATGCTTTCAGACACCAAACATAAACTTTCGACGTAAAATAAAATCCCCATCATTCAAATGAGACACCAGATTACCACGGACGACCTATTCAGCAATTTTAGAGGCTACTAGAGGATACTACTGGGTCTATAATTTGATAGGCTACTTCTTTCACCTGATTCAAAAACAAGCACCACTACTGCAGTCATCCAGGAAGAAGGAAAACTGAAGGTTGTTATTGATAGATTTATCAAATATGTCAATGACTCACATCGAATTCATCTATAATGGTTTTTAAAAATGCATCAATATCAAATGCATCCTTAGACTCTGTGACCCTTTTAACCAATCAATGGTTTTAAATACCACTGATTCTGATATATGCATTGTAAATAGTAAAAACAGATCATTTAGCATTTGCAGGCTCAGGAACTCTTGATGTTCCACCAAACTTCTTGTCCAGACACTGAACTGAATCCACAAATATGAATTAAAGATTGTAGCTATTCCCTCTTTGACCTCGATCACTTATGATGGTTCCTTTATTACCCAACTTTGAACTATAATTTGCCCTCCTTCTTAGGTATTTTGTCAATACTTTCACAGGGTAATTTGCTATTTCCCTTAGACTCATTGATTAGTTTAATAACCAGCTTTGGCCTGCCTCAGTTGTTTTACCTCTCTATTTCTCAACTCCTGAAATTTCCTTCCGTCATGTGTTAATCCAGATTTAAGAGCAGCCCTCGATGCACAGTCTGTCTGCTTCATTAACCACCAAATGGCCTCATTTAACCTCAGTAACCGATATTTTTATGTGAGTGAGAGACTCTTTTTTTTGCAAAATTCCCTTTTTGGTCTCCTTAACTCTGGCAATCATAATGTTAGATGTTGTTTTAGCTGTAATGTTTTTTAAAATTTACTCTCTTGTCTGTGTGAATATTGCTATTTAGTGTGTTTCCTTACAATTAACCTTAAATAAAAACCTTAATTAAAAGATTTTGTGACTCCTTTAGTGAAAAGCACATTAAAATCAGATTAAAAAGACTTTAAGAGGGAGCGCTGTGATTGTCTTATATATGTGAATGTATGTATGTTTACTCAAATAAAGTAAAATACATCAGTACTTTGTAGATGTGAAGGAATCTGTATCCAGTTTAGACCAAATGTAAGGTAGAGAAACAGAGTTGCGTAATTTTCCTCATTCCCACAACAAGAAATCCACACACATTTTACTTGTGTTCCTTTTTTTCTTGCTCCATGACCCCTACCAAAAAAGAAAAGCTTGATGAAAGAAAATGAAAGATGTGTCTGATTTTCAAAGGTTCTTCAAAAAACCCACAAAAAAAAGTCTGGGAGGATCAATAATTCAAAAGAGTGAGCACTGGGCACACTGTAACGGCTAACACACACACACTCCTACTGTATTCGCTACAGCAGACATCCTCCACTTCTGCTGCAGAGTTTCTGCCACTGTAGATTCTCCTCAGAACAAAAAGGAATCGATATGAAGAATGTTGGCCACATTAGCCATTCTTTCTCCATTTCATCCACAAGTCAACCACAGCAAGCCGGTCAATAAAAGAGGAAGTCTGCTATCCATCCCTTTGCCACATCTTCAAAGAGTGAGAGAATCAATATGAAGGTTTTGACACGTGCGCGTACACACACACACACACACACACACACACACGGTCTAACAAAGTACAGAAAAAAGATAATCAATAGCGGCACACAATCACTGCTCATATTCTATGTAAACTTACAATGACACTAATCCTATAGGACACCTGACATCATACACACACAGACACGAAGCAGACCCACACACACACACAAGTCAGATCAATACACAAGGAATCTGATCTGACATGCTGCACAACATTCCTCAGAGAGACCAGGAGAATGGAATATGAGTGTGTGTTGGTGTGTGTGTGTGTGTGAATGCAGGGAAATCAATAGAGCAGATAGGAAACATGTGCATTGGCGGTGACACCTCTTCCTACCTGAACCCCACAAATGGGCCAGAGAGGAGAAGCTGACACTCATTGCTCAGGACAGGCAGTCAAAACCTGCTCCACTCACCTCTGCTGGCGCTGAAGTTCTTGAAAGGGTTCGAGGCGTCGCTCACGGGCTGCATCTCACACGAGGCAGAGCTCTCCAATTGGTCGGCGTCGAGGGCTCTGTAGGTGTGCACTGGCTCCTCGTCAGACCCCATCAGCGGCGCCTCCTCCCCTTCCCGCTTCATCTCCAGATTCACTGCTCCTGCTGCTCCCTCCTCCGAGCTGAGGTGTGGCACATCCCAGTACATAGCCAGGACCGCAAACTGGAGCAGCACCCACAACAGGCACATGAAGATCTGACAGCATTGTGGAGGGGGGGAAAAAGGCACAAATGTCCTCAAATATTTGCAAAGAAAACCCTCAAAATCTTAAGAAGCTATCAGGAGAGGTTTCATTTGTAGAGGAGTAACCTGGCACAGAGAGACTTTCAGAGCCAAATTATGTGAAAAAACGGAGGTAGGCATAGAGGAAGCTTTGTTACATCTCAGTTAAGCTACATCCGTGCTACAGGTGTTTTTATTCAGACACACTCATGAGATGGAAATAGATCGATACAGGTTGTTACGGGCCGAGTATCGCTGCAGGTGTTTTGTACTCTTCTTACTCAGAGGAGAACAAAAGAAGAAGAAGAAGAAGGAGGGGGAAAAAAGTACATGCGAGTGCAGAATGTGGAGCGACTGTTTCTGAAGATTGTTTCTGTATTCATGAGTCTCTGAGAGAAAAACCTTAGATTACTGATTATCTGCATGCTGTTACCCCAGGAGACGTATACTTGTTCACAACAAAGGGCCCCAGTTTGAAATCACACAGCCGCAGGAACAGGTTGAACGCCGGCCCTGGAGAGACAGGAGGAAGCGCTTTAAAGATGAGATAAATAGAGGATGTGTGGTAGACAGTAGCCTACACCTTAGTGATTTTATTGAATGTCTTCCTGTCCCCACAGCTCAAACTAAACATCAAGGAGATAAAAACCCTTTTCGAGAGCTGATTTTTGTCAGAAGATAGAAGGAGCAGAGGGAGTTGAGATGACACCTATCTGATTTTAGTGAAAAGGTGAAACTGACCAATGAGGAGGCCGGCTTGTCGAGCGGCCATGATGGCGGCGAAGATACCGGCCCGCTCCTCTGGCCGAGTACTCCGGGTCAAGAAACCGAAGATGGAGGAGCCTGCTCCCGCACCGATACCTGAGAGGAAAACATCGTCCATCTGTCAACCGGGATAAAGTTCTCACGTGTGTATGATGCCGTACATGTGCTGGGTGTTAACTGGCTGATGCCGGTGTGTGTGCATCACCTGCCACAAGCCGACTGCACAGCAACAGCCACTTTGAATATCCAATAAAATACATGAAGTTACCTGAGGACAAATGCAAATGGAAAAACATGCTAGTGAACCCAAATACTTCTCCAACTGAGAAATTCTTGATTGTTAAGTTACTTCTTGAAGTTGTGCATAATTCAAGTTAAATATCAGCCAACAATTTACATATCATTTTATTCATTTATAAGGCCCTGACTGTTTTTTTATTCATCACTTTATATAGATCCACTGCTGTCTTTAAATGCCGGCCTTTAACACGCTCAAATTCCTGGATTATGTTGCAGGTGCTGGCTCTTTTTACCGACACTGGATATCCAGTTCAGTCTTTGTGCACCTGCAACCTGCAATAACATGCAGAAAATTCATTTTCATCCTTTATTTATATTTCATTTGTATCTTCAGGCTAAGTCACATCTTTACTTTTATCTTATTTTACCTCCAGCTGTTCGTATTTTAGTAAGCTTACCTTTTCTGAAGTCTTATTTGTCAGTTTATTGATAATAATTTCATTATTTTAATCATTTTCACATTTTTTGTTATTTTTATTGGTAATCTTATTTCAGTTTTCTTTAACTTGCATGCCTGTGCCATCTTTTCTGTATATTTCTATCTTTATTTGTTTTTTAATCAGCTGTTAGAAATTTTTGTTTCTCTTTTACACGATTGTGTATTTTACTGTTTATTTAGCAGTCATTTAGTCTTTTAGTAGTAGTAGTATTAGTAGTAGTATCATAATGACGATGATGATCGTGGTGATGACTATTATTATCATTATTATTATTACTTGTTATGAAAGGTTGTGTCAAAAATGCCAATTACTTTCTAATTTACTTGGTGCTAATTAGTGAATGTTAACATCCTCACATCACCATGTTTAGTGACCTTAATAAAGACTGTATCTAGTATAGATTACTTCAGCTTGTCCATACTGGCAATGTAAGTATGTTAGAATCATTGACTGTACATAAAAAATGGACAAAGCCTCTAAGTCTGAAGAGTAAGGCCAATTTTGTCTAACCACCAGCAGGGGGCGACTCCTCCGGATGCTCAAGCAGTACTGATTGTATAGAAGTCTATCAGAAAATGATCTTACTTCTCATTAGATTTATTACCACAGTAAACATTTTCCTAATGAGTTTATGGTCTCAATCACTAGTTTTAAGACTCTTTTTTTCTTTTTTGTAAATTGTGCTCCCATTTTGGACTATAATAGATGATAAACCAGGGTATGTTTTAGGTTTTTTTAGGGTAAGAACAAGATGGTGACAGCCAAATGCCACAATTGAGGCTTTAAAATGGTAGTTAATGAACTAATCTGTAACATCCATTTTTTATACACCAATCAGGGATAACATTATGACCACCTGCCTAATACTGTGTTGGTCCCCTTATGTGGTCAAAAATGCTCTGAACCATTAAACATGGACAAGAAGACCTCTCAGGGTGTCCTATGGGGTCTGGAACCAGGACACTGTGGATCCTTTGGGTACTCTGGCTTGTGCAGTGGGGTCTCTGTCAATCAAACTTGTTCCACTGCATCCTGTTGATGCTTGATCAGAATGGGGTGTAGGAAGTTTGGAGGTCAAATCAACATGTTGGACCATTGTCATGTTCCTCAACATGTTCCTGATTGTTTGATGTTTTTCCATGTGGTGGGGTGCATTTTCCTGTGGGGGTAGACCAGTGACATTTGGGATTCCATTTGCATGAGGGAGTGTGTTTGTTGTGGGACAATGTTTATTGGGTGTCTAAGTCTCATCAACATGGATGTTAAAATCCAAGGCTTTCCAGCAGAACAGGACATAGTACCAACATGATCAATGTTATTCACTTCACCTGTCAGTGGTCAGAATGGTGTGGCTGATTGGTGTATACTATCCATGGTTAGAACACTAATATTAGCTTTTATCAAGTATGCAGACGCAGCTGGTATTGTTTGTTGACTCAATCATCTACTTGTTGTTTGTATATTTTGCGCTTGAAAAGCGACTCAGCATCATATCTACACACATTGAATTCACAGTATCCTCATAATGCCTTATTAAAAGTATTGTACAATTCATGGTTACTATCCGAAAACTACCAATATGCAAAGTGCAAAGAAAGTAAACAAGGACGAATTTAGATGACTACCGGACAGAAACGATTTGATAATACGTATTAATAAGTTTTGTTTACATCATACCTAATCAAAGTAAGTTTATTTGTAGATGTAACATGATTTAAAACAACCTGAACTGACCAAAGTGCTGAAAATGTTATAAGACAGTAAAAAAAAGTTCAAAAATTTAATTGTAAAACAAAAACAAGACAAAACAGTACAACAAACATAAAATACTATAATATTAAGACCAGCCCTTTTCTTGACAATGTTAGAAAGTGCTTTGCTAAAGGAATGAGAATTATACAACAATAACATGACAGTAAAACAACAATAAAAGAGAAATAAAATTAATTAATTAATTAATTAAAATTCATATAGAATTTTACACACAGAATGATGTGACCTGATTTTTTTATTTATCTTTTTATTTTGCTATTTCACACCCTTTTAGTTATCTACTTGGGATTTTCTGTTTAGCTTGCAGTGCTAAACAAATTAATTACAGATTTTAGTCACCAAGTATGACCTACAGAGTTTTACGCAGTCTGAATGCGAGCCTTTCATGTGACTTGTCTTGTGCTCTGACTCACCAGCAATCTCAAAAACATTTGAGAAAAGGATGATGGACTTTGTAGTTTTGCTCCGATCTGACCAGAGTCCAAAAATCGGGCCTGTAAGCAGCCCACTCAGACTGAAGGCCGACAGGCCCAGACCCAGGAAGTAAGGTGGGGCCTCCAGGATCTGCAGGTACATCCATATTGTCGGCAGAATGACAGCTGAGCCGACGGCAGCGAAACAGGAGAGGAAAAGGAGGCAGATGTGTAAATGACAAGCTTCATTTAGCCTCAGAAAAATGTACTGAAATTAAATCAGATGCTTAATCATCTGTGATGTGCGCTCTAGAATGAACTTACCGTACTCTATGCCGCTCAGCATAAATATCAGCCCAATGGTAAAAAAAGTTAGATTCCTCTTTCGGTGATCATCCATTGTGCGCAGGAACTTGCTGCTTTTTATACACCGACCTCTGTCTGTGCATGCTGCTCTGAAATGTTGTCCAGAAGCATAATTAGATAACTAGAGACACCATGCGCCCACTTACAACTGCTGGCTGGAATAATCAGAGGAATTCATCGCTCCATTGTAGAAGGTCATTTCAGAACATTTTGGAAACAGATCAGAAGCCTGAAACTCACGGCGTCAGCACCGGAAACAAAACAGCTCCAGTTGAAATGATTGCAGCGGTCCGATCCCATTAGGCATTTTTGTTAAAGATGAAATTCTGTTTGAGTCACGTCTGCAGTGCGGCGTCATGCAGCGAGCCTCACGGTCAAGGCAATGTCTCAGGTTACCAGGTGAGGTAAAGTACCCGGAGCTTTATACATTTTTAATCTTGTTTTCTTCAGTTTCATCAAAAGCACTTGATTCTCTGCAAACCCTGTGAAGAGATGTGTCAGGCCTCTCTGCTCTGCAGGTTGTAGATATCAATAACTTGGTGAGTTCTTCTGAACAGGTCACACATATAATAAGTCACACAGCTGCGGCCATAAAAATAAATGAAATAGATCTGATAAACAAGCATTATGTTTTCCCAGAATATGGAGCTTTAACACCAGAGTGTGTGATAAAGGGAAATATTCAAATTAACAATCAACTGTATTCAATGCTGAATAAATTAGGTATGACAGTGCTGTCTGTTTTGTTGAATGGTTGCTCTGTTTTCAAGCTGCTGTCGTGTTCCTGGCCTTGGGCTTGTTATATTAAACAGAACTGTCACTAAGATAATACCTCCATATGTTTTTCAGCAACCCATGAATAATACAAGGCGTTTCGATTGTTTGAATAACACATATAAACTCGCTTGCACTCGCACAACACAGCATCTGGACTAACTGAGAGGTTTCGAGCTCAACAGGCCGTAGGAGAATGAAAAGTCGCAGGACTCATGTTTTTGGGTCAGTATCTCTTCTATACACCAATCAGGTATAACATTATAACCATCTACCTAATATTGTGTTGGTCCCCCTTATTTGCTCAGAAATGCTCTGAATCATTGGACATGGACAAGAGGACCTCTCAGGGTGTCCTATGGGGTCTGGAACCAGGACCAGGGCACTGGATCCTTTGGGTACTCTGGCTTGTGCAGTGGGGCCTCTGTCAATCAAACTTGTTCCACTGCATCCTGTTGATGCTTGATCAGAATGGGGTGTAGGAAGTTTGGAGGTCAAATCAACATGTTGGACCATTGTCATGTTGCTCAACATGTTCCTGATGGTTTGATGTTTTTTCCATGTGGTGGGGTGCATTTTACTGTGGGGTAGGCCAGTGACATTTGGGGTTTCCATTTGCATGATGGAGTGTGTTTGTTGTGGGACAATGTTTATTTGGGTGTCTAAGTCTCATCAACATGGATGTTAAAATCCAAGGTTTTCCAGCAGAACAGCACATAGTACCAATATGATCAATGTTATTCACCTCACCTGTCAGTGGTCATAATGTTGTGGCTGATCGGTGTATGTGTGTGTAGATGTGTGTAAAGATGCTTGGTTTGGTATAAAATTGCCACTTTATGTCTTTTTCTCTGGCTTTGAAATGGTTTCATAGAGAACATGTGCTCACCCGTGCAGCAGTTAAGTGTCTCTGTGCAGCTTCATTCTGTGCAAAAAAGTTAATAATCAAGAAGGGATTCATTCAGCTCAGCTTTTCCATGACAAACATCTGCAGCTGAGCGTCACGGGCCCACTGAGAGGCCATTAGCATCCTACCTGCCTTACCTGTGGCAGTTTCTATAGAAACACTCACAAGGGTGGAAGGTGTTGTCGCACTCACCTTTGAGCCTTGGTAAACAACAGGAAGTTCCCCGGTGGGTAAACTGCAGTCTGGTCACTGCACTGGAGGCTGCTGGAGACACGATGATGATCAGCTGTTGGCAAAAGGACATTTGACTTTCAGATAGAGGAGAGCTTGTTAGGGGGATATATTGTACATACTTGGAGCTGGGTGGTGGCTGAGAGAAGAGTGGGCATGTTCTTGAACACAGCTTCTCCCCGGAGATCGTTCAGCATCCCCATTAACATCAACCTGCATGGGGCTCGCAGGCGGCAGACACGGTAAGAGCGGATGATCGACTGAGCCAGGCAGCAGGACTTTGGAAAACACTGCTGGGAGTTCATTATGACAGAAAAAAGTGCTGAATTTAAACACAGCTGCACATTATACACACTGTAGGTGCTCACTGGGGCTGTATTAAAAATGCATGTTAAGATATGCAAAGTTGTATTGACTTAAATCTATTCATTCTGCTTTCCACTGATGCTGCACATGAAGACTATTAGCCCGTGTGTTTTCTGCAGCTCTGGAGAAGAACAATAACCCTAATGATGTCATCAGGGTTGTTGCTTTAAAGGTGCCTCATGGAGTTTTTCTCCACCGGCGGTACAATCTCATTTTGAGTGGGTTTGGCTTTGTGTTATTTTGTGCACAAGAACGTACATGCAGGCACGTGAGCGTGTCAGTGGCGGGATGTGAAATCTGTCAGTGCTGTTGCAATGGTGGCAACAAAGTTAAAAACAATGTAGTAAAGCATCAGCAAGGCAGTGAAGGAGGAGAGTCGTAGATAAACACTGACTCAAACGATGCACAGCTCAAAATTATACAGAAATAGAATAAAAAGACCATGCTGAAGTCAAATCAAGTCGCCTGGATTTAAGAGATTTAAGATTTAAAACAACAGCTGTTGAGCTGAATTTGTTTCCAATAGAGAAATAAGACGATCTAACAAGTTTAAATATTAAGATTAGGACCCTATAGTGTTATACAATGTGCAAAGTCACCAGAATAATTCAAATATAATGGTTAAGAAGAAGAAGAAAATCTAAATTTACTAGATTAAGTTACACATTAAGTCTCCATAACATTACTGTATGTACCTGACTGACTTGCAAAGTTACAGTTAAGACCCCACAGAAATATAAATGGAAAATCCAATGAATTCAAAGATTTGCTACGAGTAGCATATTTGAAATAGTAAAGCGGACAACTTTCCTTTTAACATGAAGAGACCTCCAGCAGAACCAGGTCAGGTAGGATGGATATCTGCCTTGACTGGTTTGGGTGAGGGCAAACAAGGGAGAGAAAACAGCAAAAAAAAACAAGGGAGTATAAACACTGCAGAGAGGTACAGAGATAGAGGACCGAGAGAACAAAGCAGACCCTACAGCAGAGAAGACACACAGTTAATAACATGCATTTAAATGCGTGAAGTGGCTCGAATAACAGAAAACTCAACTTAGAGCACATGTAAATACAACCACATGAACCAGATTGCTCAGGTAAAGCATGATGGCTATTTAAAAAAGGGGGGTAAAACCAAAAAAGTAAAAGACTTAAAGAGAAAACTGAGCGAAACAAGACAACCGATCAATACAAAACAGCAGGGTGATAAAAGAAAGTAAGAGTGGACGTGACTGAGGCAGCTTCAAGAGGAGCTATAAGGAATAAAAGATGAGCCTTTAAGTTTGGATTGAAGGAGTCTAAAAGTCTGTATCTTGAACTGGGATGGAGGAGTTTAAAAGTCTCTTACAGGCTTAGTTTAGTGAAAAGTGCACATTGTATTGGATTATGGAAAATGCAGGACCCATGTTTTTGAACTTATAATAACTAAAGGTCAGGATCTCTTGGCCTCTGCTGCATTAATTTAATTGTTCCCTTTAGAGAGTGGAGATGCTGGTTTATTCATCAGTCGGTCGGTCAAACATCAGCGTACTTGTCAATGTGAGCTTGTTAGCATGCCGGCATTAGAGCTTAGCTAAAACTCCTGCTGTGCCGCCATTTCTAAAGTAGCACTGACTTGTTTTTGAATCAAACATCTAAATACATCTGTTCCAGTGCTTTTTGTATTTTAGCTATGAAAAGCAATAATGTAGTTTGAAAGAATATAAAATAAATCAAATCAGTCCACGAGTTAAACATTAAATCTGTTAATGCGTTGTATTAAAAATCCGGTCTGAACCACTGCTGGATTAAACTGCTGCCTCCCTGCTGTCCATTCATGTATTTATGTTTGTGTATGTGAGTCCCAGGGAGCTCCTCCATGCAGCCATCGCTCATGAACACGAGAGCAGCCGAGGAGCCGATGGACGAGGAGGGCAGGGAGCTCGGACCCAGATGCCGGTGTCGAGTGTCGGGGAGGACCGAGCCATCCTGCTGGGCTTCACGATGATGGCCTTCTCTGTGCTCATGTTCTTTGTGGTCGGCATCACTACAGTCAAACCCTACATTAACAGGTACACTGTCTGTCTGGTGACACTGGGGGTGAAGTCATGTAGTAAAATGTCCTGGGAGTTATAATGATCATCTTACTACACATCTGTACTGTGGCCCAGAAGGGTCAATGCAACCGCAAAAGCCACAATTGCAAAAGACACAATGCAAATGCAAAGGCCACAGTGGAAGTTAACCCACAGCAGTCAGAAGAACAGGCTTTGTTTCCGGGGGTAAATATTTTCTGACTGACTATTTTTGATTACCAGAGAGTTTAATAAGCACATACATAACGTTATGACAATTTCAACAAGGTAACCAACACTGCTGATTTGTGAAAACACACAACGACATTAATCACAATCATTGAGCAGCAGCGTCTTACTGACGTCTCATGAAACTCTCCCGTAAGCAGAGTTTTAATAGCTGGAAAGTATATTCAAAGCAGATGACGTGTGATTTTTGTGTTGTGCACTACTCTCCCACAATGCAATGCAAACAAAATAGATCAATAGCTTTTCATCCGACATCAATGCTATCATATAATGTCCTGTTAAAGTAGCAAAGTGTGTGTAAAGCAGGAATGATTATTATTCATCATATTCTGGTGGAAAATTTTCATGTCAGGGGTTGCTAATTCTCTGAAGAATTTAAGGGTTTTTTTATTTTAGCTTTTTGGTTCAGCCTTTTTAGAGCACATGTCACAACAACGGACAATCAAACAGCAAACATGAAGATGCTGAGCAGGTATAATGTTTACCATCTTGATTTGAGTGTTAATGACACTGAAAACATTAATTGAAAAGTCACAGATTTGCACCAAGACTTTCAGTAAATCACTAAAGCTACTGTGCACCGTCACTGTCTGTACAAACTTTGACGCCAGGCCATCCTACTGCACAGCCGCCATGTTTCAATTAGTGCCTGTCTGCTGTGAGTTTGCATGCCGGTAGCTGAGGTAGGCCTTCTCTGAACCTTCCCTGGTGGTTGTCTTGCAGCGACTGGGATCAGGAGGTGAGCTGTGTGCTGCAGCAGACCGAGCTGCCGGAGGAGTGGGTGGACTGCAGAGGTGTGAGCTCGGTGCCCTGCCTCAGGGCGATGGTGAACCTCACAGGCTCCAATCAGGAGGCTTTTCTGCACTTTGACGAGGAATCGGTTCTCCTCGCGACCGAGGTAGGAAGTTAAGGAGGTTTAATGTCGCTGTATGTTCAGATGTGTGGCCTCGGACTTCGTGTCCATGTACCACCGTTTACATGTGTGACTGCTCTGTTTAAACAGGACTTAATGCTACTTCTCAGGACTCAGAGTAATCCCAGTTTTATATTAGACATATAAGTAGAGACTTGAGAAGGCAGTCAAGGCAAATAACTGCTCTGAACTACCTGACAGGATGAAATAGCAGCAGCACCCTAATTCCTTGGCTCTTGTGAATAAGCCAGCAGATATTATTAGGCGATGCTCTCACACTGCACTCCTGCTCCATTCAGAGAGATTGTATCGAATATTCTCTGAGTACCATTACAGCGAACGGAGGCGAGAGAATGTTCTTTTTTTAACAGGCTAAAAACAGAATCCAAGAAAAGGCCCTTGCAGTTGGCCTTGCTGATTGCAATCAGTGCTGCCGACAGTAACAAGCGGGTCACTTGATAAAAAGAGATTACGAATTTGGAATCTTGTCTTTTATTCCCCAGTGTTTCTACATGCCCAAATGTCAGATGGACAGGAAAGCGCTCCAGGATGAAGTCCACAGGGTGAAGAGCAGCCTGGACAGTCAACTGGGGAGCGCCTCGTCGTGCTTCACCGACCACACCAGACACCCCGACCACGTCATCCTGAGCAGGAAGTACACTCTGAGGAAGGCGCTGCTGGCTCTGCTGTGGCCCTGCCTGATGCTGGGCGGCGGGGCTCTGCTGGTGGGACTGGTGAAGCTGACACAGTGCTTAGCTCATCTGTCCTCTGAGGTGTGCAGCGAGCCTACAGGAGCCAGGCTCGCTTCAAGATACACTCAGGGCAAACTGTACAGACTCCTCCGCAGATCCAGCACGCAGTCTCCTACATGACACAGCCAGCGTTGATGCTGCAAAACATCAAAACTGCCATATTTAGTTACACAGGGACGGTGTGTAAAAGGCTAAAAATGTTGGTCTTCAGTGTCAAAATCCAAAATTTACATATCTTTTGTCTTATTCTTAACAAGTGCCATGCAGTGCCTTCATATGTGTGGACAATTCAAGCAGGGATGAAGAAGATTAGAGTTTTGCAGATATCCCAGCTAGCAGAGAACGTTTCCATAACATTGGCAAACGTTACCTAGAAGTTGGTGTGTGGGTCTGAAAGGTAAAATGCAATTATTTTAGTGGGCTGGAGAATTTCCAAAACATAAAAAATCTTTCATTTCTGGGGTGTAATTCCTTCATCATCCTTCCCTTCCATGAGCACCAGTGGTTTGAGGAACACCAGCAGCGCTCCTGTCAAGATTTTAGGGATTTTTATCATTTCAAATAATGTTCCTAGTAGGTTCATAATTAACTAAGACATGATGTTGTGGCTGCAACATTTAGAGGATGTTTTGAGAATGTCGTCAGGCCCACAGATTATGATAACCGAGCAAGAAGAAACCAGTTCAATGCTTTCAAGATGTTCTTCAGATGACAGAATGTTTTTTTTGTGGAATGATTTTGTAATGCAACATTAACGAAGATA
Organism: Dascyllus trimaculatus; assembly: GCA_024666655.1. NCBI lineage: Eukaryota > Metazoa > Chordata > Actinopteri > Pomacentridae > Dascyllus > Dascyllus trimaculatus. Next base: position 19,259,599 of record CM045454.1, read on the forward strand.
GAACATTTTGGCTGAAATGTTTTGGGGATGTTGCTGACACACTGTAAAATGTGATTAAATATTTCCACAGTCACAAAACGCTGCCTGGTAACAAAGAAGGCACATTCTCAAGGCAAGATTTGGAAAATGTTTTACGAATTTTAGGGCACAATGATTGAAAATGGTGTCATCCTCCACAACTCTATCCCTGGAAACATTACTAGAACTTTGCAGAGCTTTCTTAGAACATTTTTAGAATGAAAACAATCCAGCTGGAATAATTTACTTGTATTTTTTTTACCAACTGCAGATTAAAATTACTAGAACTTTGCAGAACGTAGAACATTGTAATATTCTCTGTCTTTTTTTACCGATTTTTTTTACTGATGCATGCACAGATCTTTTCAACTGAATTGCAGAGAACATCAAGTTTCTCCTGTAGTAGAATGAACATGTTATTACACCTGCTTTTATCATGATATTGCACTGACAGGTGCAGAGATTAAATGTGGTGCGTTTGAATTGTACACATTCACTGGGCAAAATAGGAAAACAGATTCAACCAGTGTCTAAAAAAATGCCATCATTATTTTTATGTAGTCTTTTTTATAATATAAAACTCTAAACTTTAACCCTGACTGGCATTATTTTCCTGTCAATGTCCAATTTTGTGCCAGTGCTGATATTTATTCTATATATTTATTATTATTTGTATAATTTTAAACCATGACTAGCCTATACCAATGATAATTGTTCAGTTTTTCTCTCCAGTCCAAAGCCCAGTTAAAGATGACCAGCAGGTGATAATGGGACAAGCACAGCAGCAGAGGACTCACATATTCATAACAGAGGGATGCAAGGTGCATCACATTACCCACAAATCACAAAGCTCAAACGATTAGATTCACGATGGAACAGACTCAGTCAGCTCCAGCTTGTGCCTCTCATGTTTAAGCTTACATTCGATATCTTGTTGTTCAGCTACTGAACACTCCTCCGTGTTCACAGCGAGTCTCTGGCTGTGTCTGTCTGCTGCTTGGTGCTGAGCAGGTAGCGGATTTTTAGAGCTTTCTGTCTGAAAACAGTTTGCCTGCTGTGGCCAAAAACAGGCAACCGTGAGGGAGGAGAGAGTGAACCAAAGCAGAGGAGTGACTGTCAGGCCTGTGTTTTCAGTGCCATCTAGGTAACCTGCTTGTTTTTCATCATACGTGTGCACTCATCAGCCACAACATAAAAACCACGTGTCTAGATCCCTGCTTGTTGTGCTAATACAGCTCTTTTTCTAGCTTTTGGTTGTGTTCCTCGAGCTCTTTCCTGTGCATTTTTTTGCAGTATGGCAGGGCAGGACACTACTGTCATGGAGTGCAGTTGCCATGAGGAGGTGTGTTTGGTTATAACAATATTTAAAGGTGGGTGGCACGTATCAAAGTAACATCCAGAACCCAAGATTTCATAGCAGAGCATTGTATTGTAGATGATCAAGGGTTTTTAATAGTGCAGCTGATTGTTGTAATAAAAAAAAACAAGTACTCTGCACTTTAACCTAAAAACAATACATTTAATGTGTGATTACTGATGTAAGGTGGCAACAGCCGGCCAGTGACCTCCTCTCCTCTCTCTTCCACCGTGTTTGCTTTTCTTCTGTTTGTACTTTTACTTCTGTGAAATAAATTAAATCATATATGATCTGGGGGTTGCGACAAGTGCAAGATGAGTCATACAACAAGTCAGTGATATTACGCAGAGGTTTTATACACCAGTTCACCTGGTAAAGCGCCTTGTTTGTAGTTCTCTCGGGAAACATTGAAAGCGCTTCAATTTCAGAGCCTCGCCTCTCATTGTCAGTGTTTCTCCTAAAGCACGGCAACGTAAAAGTGCCTCGTAAATTACAGGAACTTTCCATCAAGTGTATAACAATGTAATGAAATTACGGAGGAAATCCAATTAGATAGGGAGAAATGATTTTATTCAACAGCACAATAAATGAATGCATACAGTTTTGTATCAGACATGGTCATATGAGGATGATTAAAACAAGTATTTGAAGAGTTTTTTAATGTTATATATACAGATGAATAGATAACTAACATGAGTTTGTTTCTTCTTTTAAAACATGCAGGGATAGTTTCTTCTTCCTTATTGTGCTTACAGACTTCCACACAGGGCAAGAAGTCTCCACTTGAAGTGAAGATGGTACTCTGACAACAACATCAAGTCCTCGTCCTTCATTCAGCTCTGCTTTTGTCTTTCATATCCTTTCAACAACTAGAGGCTGTCTGCTGGACTTTGTATGAGGGTGGTGCATGTCATGCGTGATTCCCCCTTTTTTCTTTTTTTGGTTAGCAGTTACATATATGAGTTTGTTTACATTTAAAAATACAAAAATATATTACCTCTGTAATTATTCAAGGAAAGCATTTGCACATGTAGTAGCAGTATCAGTATCTGTTACCTTCATTGTGACTTTGTTGTACCTCAAACAAGTAACAAGGTCATTTCTATACATGAAATTCAAGTAAACAACATCAGGTCAAACAAAAAAAAAACAACAAAAAAAAGTAGATATTTGAGGACCTCATGCATAATGCAGTGTGAGAAACAAAAACAACCGGAACAAGTACAAAGAGAAATAGCATCATTTAGATAGTTCTTCTATAAAGTACATGGGGGTTTAGTTTTCTCAGTTCGGGTCCGGCCCACTGCTCTGTATCCTGTACAGAAAGCACACGCATCTCAGTAGGATCGGTTTCCTGAGCAGTTTTAAGTCCTCACCCATGTACAGAAAACACAAACTGGACTCTCAGACAGACTTAAGTGTCCAGGAAACCGCCCCGCTATGTATCATTTAGTAAAGCTAGAACACTTAAGGGCCTCTTGCGCGCGAGCCTGTGCAGTGATCAAACCTGCGATGACTACTCCTCCACGCGCAAGGGGCGATAATCACAGGAAAGAGGAGGGAAGAAGACACTTGGAAGGTTTAAAAAATATCACTTCGGTTACTTTTTTCTTTACCTGGATGTCACAATCTGGCAAAATTTTGAGGAGAGAAAGTCTGTGATTGAGAACAAGGAGACAAGCAAAAACATCTCAGACGTAGTACAGATGGCTTAGATTGAAGCTCCAAAGTTAGTTAGAAGCCCGGTAAGGAGAAGGCAGGGTCCAAAAGGTGTTTCTCACAGTTCTTTTTCGCTGGGAGGAAGTAGACGATACTGTTACACGGCAGCATTGTGCATTTTTTTTTGTTTCTTCCATGTACTGTTTTGTACAAAGTTCACTGACACACTTTTCTGTGTGTTGGTGGGAGACGCAGTTCTCTCTCTGCCTTGCTCTGACATCAACTTTTTTTTTTTTTTTTTTTGCAGTATACAGTACATGTTCGGATCACAACTTGCATAGTGTAACAGCACAGCACACAAAACGAACACAAATACACATCCTTTTTTTCCCCTCTTGCCGGTGTCTGCTGAATAACAAAAACAACAATAAAAAAAAGAGAGAGAAAACAATTCACAACATGTTCTACAGCTGGCCGTCAAAACGATTTTCCCGGTCCATCTGCGTTGGGTGGATGACGAAGGTTTGTGCCTCAACATCTGACACAGAATAATACTGATAGACGAAACAAAACAAATACTGCAGAGATCAGTGCTATGAGGAGTACACACAAGACTTGGAATATAGTGACTATTTTGGATTTTGTTTTTTTTTTTACAATAAGACTGCTGAGTAGTGGGGTTATACATCTAGTACTTTGGCTCAGTAGAAAATAGACTCAAAAAGGAATATGTGCACTGAATGCATACAAGTATATGGATATACTGCTGTACAAAAGTCAGTTATGTGACGTGCCGTGATTCCTAAACTGAGGACACGTCATCATTGGTAGGCTACAAATAGGTCATTATTTCAGTTTGCTCCATTGACTGTTAAATGCTCATTAGGGATTTTCAACAACACATCCTGCCAGTCCTGTAATTAGAGTGTTGTTGCCTGTTTATGCAATTGTGAGGGGAAAATAATGACTCTGTGAGCGCCTGCCTGCTCGTTGGTGACCACCAGCCTGGCTGTGGGCACCGATAACCGCCCCCCACCCCCACCTTCATCATTTCAAAATAGGTAGTAGAAACAATTCAGTTGCATTCTGTCAGTTTAGAAAAAGCCAGCTGTGCTTAATGTATACCACTTCATGATGTTCCTCTCTAAATGCTGATGGTTGGTACTGAAAGGAATAAAAAGATGAAGAAAAATAAAATTTGTCAATAGTTGGTTTACATGAAGGCCAATGTCTTCGAGGTCCAATACACTTCATTTCCTATGAAGAAGACAGATGAAATACAACTCCACCCTGCCTTCTGAAGTTCATAATGCAAGGAGACAAATTTCAGACACCTGTGGATACAGGAGCGATTAGATTTTATGTCCCTGAAAAAGGCTCTTCTGAGCATCCTCATTTTGTGGTGTGCTGGCAGAAAATAATTCAGAGTCACACGCTGGCAGAAATATTAACCAGGCCGTAGTGTGTTTGGGGAAAAGAACTTGCTTGTATCTCACAACTCTTCTGTTTTGTAGCATGCTGTCGTTACCACAGCTCTTTGCTCCTCTCTTTCCTTAGTTCATGGCGTGCTGGCGAATAGTGTGGAAGATCCAGTCCATCTTGGTAGTCCAGCCGCCGTGGTGAGCGTCGTTCATCTGCTTCATGAAGTAGTCCAGGGCCTCCTGCTCTGACTTGTCCAGGGCCAGGGTCTTCCTGATGTAAGCGATGTCGTCAAAAGACTGCAGCTCGGGCATTCCTGAACCCAGCATCATGGAGAAGAGGTTGATGAAGAGGTTGGCGTGCTGCCGGATTGCCAAGTACGCCTTGTAACACATCTCCTGAAACCTGAGGGGGGTAGAAACAGACAAGATGTCAAAAAACAGGGAAGAAACATGGGGACAGGGCAACTAATAACTAATGAGATGGGTCAAATTTAGCAAATCTGCCAAAAGGAACAGTCAGAATTTCGATTTAATAATACAGTAAATCCACCTCATCCACCAGTTTTCTTAAGCTTTGGTTTTTAAGTCACTGATAATAATTCATTCATCCAACATTCATGTCTATTGCTGCTGTTACCTTTCAAACTCCCTTGTTTTGGTGCACTCTTGTGTTCCTTTACTAATAACAATCAGGAAGTCCTGTGTAAGCACAAAGGGAACGCGTTCTCTCTTGTACCCAAACTTCTTCTTTTTGTGGTCAAGGAAATGGCCAAAGTCTATGTGGAACAGCTGGGAACACATAACAGAAAGTATAACATTAAATATTTATTACCAAAAGGAAAAGAAAGTATGCATATGAAGAATAACACAGAAGTAATGTCAGCTGTAACCTTTACCTGTCCATCATCTTTGACCATAATGTTGCTGTTATGTCTGTCTCCTATTCCCAGGATAAAGGTGGCTACACAGTAGCCTGCACATGAGCGTGTAAACAGATCTATGGCCTGGTCATACCTAAGACATCACACAAACGGAAAATATATCAGAGATAATTCAGTAACTCTATAAAGATATTTTTAGAAAAAAAGGTGTAATTTTAACATTAACACTATTAACACGCCCTCTGATCAGCACATGAGACAGAGAAGCTGTATAAATCACTGTTTTATGTAACTCACATCTCTCCCTTGTTCTTATCTTTGAGCCACTGATGCAGTGTGTGGCTGTTGAACTGCAGCGCCCCCTTCAGGCCTCCTTTACACTGGATCTGCATGATGGTGTGAGAGTTCCTCACCACTTCGATCAAACCCACACAGTCGCCAATTGACAGACAGCCATACGGAAGCATCCTGAGGGAGGAACGACAGCAAACATGAGAGAGGCACATTAAAAACCGAAGACAGCAGTGAAGGACTTTATGTTAGATGACCCGAGGTGGCCTGCAGGGGTAGCCGCTAATCTGCATTCAAGTATGGAGCGCAAAACATGAAAGGTCCAGCGCCTGTTAATGTGTACCTGCATCCCTGCTGTCATGGCGAAGTGAGGAGCCTACCTGAGATCAAGGCCCTGGTTCTGCCAGATGTTCTCCATTATCCTAATGATCTGCAGCGTCAGCATGTCCTGCCTCAGATCTGCGGAGGCAAAAAGAGAGACGGGGAGGTGGATAACAGTGAGGTGAATATTAGCTGCTTTGATCAACTCCATGATGCATTATGGAGCAGAGCTTTCAAAGTCAGGTTGGTGACAGATGGTGCAGCAAAATGCAGAAGCTGCTGCAGGTAAAGTGGGATTCAAATAAGGTGTTATTCTTTCTGAATTCTGTGTAAAGAGCATAGATAGGTTTGTGTTTGTGCACCGTGATACAACCTGCAGGCTTAGACTGAATTATGCTGCACGCTCAGCAAGAGCAGCAGGTTTGTGTGTGTGTGTGTGTGTGTGTGTGTGTGTGTGTGTTGAGACGGAGAGGCAGGGAGGCAATCTGAGAGATCGAAGAGGGAAACACACAGAAAGAACTTACCATCTCCATTTTTGAAGATGATTTCGTTGTTCTGAAAGAGCAGCTCTGACATCATATCTGGGTTTTCCCAATTAAGCCATAGAGGTCGCTTTGCTGATGACATCATCCTGCATTCCTCCAAGCTGAAACAAAGACGTGATATTTTTAAATTTCTTGACTTCTATCTGTATAAGAAAAAAACTGAGCTCTCTGTGTTTATGGCTGTGCTGCTTTTGAGTCCTGATCCACAACAATGTATACATTATTTAATCTCAGCTGAGTCATGTGGACTGGGTTTACTGTAAAGAGGGGATGAACTCTAAGTGATTAAAACACTACCACAAAACATTAAATTCCAACCATTTCTGAGGACAGAGTTAGTTAAAAGAGAGCTGATGTACCGGAGGTTTCCCAGCTGATGTGCTGGATTCAGCGGGGAGGTGAAGCTTTGCAGTGCATCCATGTAGTCGGGCCTTCTCATCTGCTCTACCAGAAACTTCATCTGAACCTGAGAGAAGATAAACAATTCCATCAGCTAATAATATCCTGGCACTGAGTAGCTGGGGAGTAGGTCTGTCTGGTGAATATGCAGCAGACAGTGTCAACATACTGCCACTTTTCTTTATCAAAATTATTTCGCTCTTCCAATGAGGTAATGTGGCTTAGAAATGTTGCTTTTCGTTAATGGCATGCACCCTCTGGTGGTCATGTTGTAGGTCCACAGCCTTGGCATTTACAAGTGAAAATGGTTTGATGAATTCTGAAACCTATGAGTGATCTAAAAAGCACCACAGCTGTAGATAAAATGGAATTTAGATTTGGATTCAAGTCACCTTACTAGTTAGCTAGCTAACCAACATACATCCTCAGACAGCTAACAAAACCAGCATGATGGGCAAATAAGTTAGGGCCAGTAATTATCACATTTAACAATGCTTATTTTGATAGTTAGCCAACCCACCCAATTTTAAAAAATCATTAGTTTCCGATTCACCGCAGATAGGACCACTAAGTCACATGCCTCCAGATTATTTTAAAACTATTATTTCTTTAAGAGTGATCCAGTGTCTTTTCCTTTCCTTTAAGTGAAATTTCAGTAATTACAAATTTTAGTAAAATGTTTCACTAATCTCCAGTCTGTGCTAATTTGCTCTTGCTTCTTCATGTTAGTAGAAATTCACCTTGAACATTTCATTTTAACAATCCTACTTGTCCAAGGTCCATAATAAGGCTTTAACAGTGAAAACTTTACGTGACTTGTTGACCATCATTAACAGCAGCTTAATAACCAGGCATAGGAAAGTTTATAAAAGCAGAAAGGAAAATATTGGGGATACTTTCAAATGTAATGAAGTCCACTATACTATCATCATCCATTATTACGTTAACACACTGAACTCCAAAACCCCAGTGGGTTTGAAGGGAAAATAAAAACATAAAACCACCAAAATCATACCACTTATCAGAGCCACATATTGTGAAAAGACAGGGAGATTGGTTGGGTTTTTAACCTTCAACAGTTCTTGAACCATTTGTCTGTAATATGCCATTCTGTTGGAAAACTTAACCAAACCTAATTCTGAAATTGTGCCATTTCTTTAAAAGCACATTTTTCAACATGTTTCATTTTTTTCTGCACATTTTTTTGTCATCTGACAAAAATTAAGGGGCTTTTCAGCTAAACTGGGCTGAACTGCAGGTTGTGTTTGCATAGAGCGGGTAGGAGACAAGAATGGAAACAAATTAAAATTGGAAGTACCAAAATATCTGAACAATGTAGAGCCAATTTTTTTTTCTAATACTGGTAACACCCATTTTTAAAAATGTTGTATATGCTGATTATTTTCTGGGTTTTTTTCGGTTTTATAAAATTCTACTTTCATTTTTTCTTTTCTTATGGATTCATGACATTATAACTGAGTCATACTGCAAGAAAGATATTTCTGGGTTCTCTTTACTTTTAGCCACGGGTGTGCCGTTTCCATAAATGTTCAAAACTTTATAATGCAGTGAAAACTGAGGCTGCCTCTTGGGTCTTTATTGGACCAAAATGTAAGTTTTTAGAAATGCCTTACCCTGATTTTGTTAAATTTATTTCACTGCAAACGAACGGAAAAAAGAAACTGTCCATACTGTATTACTCTAATACACTGTGGCATCTCTGTGGCCAGATTGGTCCAGATGTCATCAAGATTAAACCCAACGATTCAGTGGATCACAATTAACAGCTGCCAGCTGTCAGATTACCTTCTGTGCCTCATCTTTCTTCTCTTGTTTGAGGAGGTCGGTGAGATTGATGAGCTTCTCCATGGCCTCCACCTGTCTGCTCAGGTGCTTCAGATACATGCCGCAGGCCCGGCAGTACGACTCCAGCAGCAGGCCAAACCGCTGGCTCACTGTCTTGTTGTGCATCTCTGACCTTCAAACATGAGCAAGGAAAACACATTAAGAGGTTGTGTCCCAGTGGAAAATGTGTCCAGCCTCCAAAATGCGCACAGTATCCCAAAACATGATCTGACATTAGATAATTTCAAAAAACTTTCTTAAATCCAACACTACATGGGAACAGACAGTTAGTGACATTCAGCCAACAGTTTAACCTTTCACATATAAACAGCTCCAACTTTCTGTAAGTGGACCTTTTTTATATTAACTCACTTTAAATGCCAGAAGAAGAAATGTCCTATCCTCTGATTGGTTAATGCCTTTTTCAGCAGGAAGCGTGCAAGTGGGTTATCAAGGTACTGCTCATATTTTAAAACCTGGGCACAGAAAATACAGAAAATAACTTCAGTATATCAACTTGAAACATCATCCGACTTATCAGAATAACATGCCAAAAAATGAAAAACTTTCACACCGTTTGCATAACTTAGATTTACAGCCAGAAGAGGACACAACGCACCTGAACCAGTTGAATAAGGTACTGTGAGAGTTTGTCATCAGTTAGGTATTTCTCAAGGCACTTCACGGCAAAATCTCTGATCATAGGATCGGGGAAGTTGCAATCCAGCAACTCCATGGCTTGTTCTGGTTTGATAGCAGGCCAATCCTTCAGAAGGCAATACATCTGAAATGAAAAAAAGTCACCGACTACAGATATACACTATATTTTAGTATTGTAGCAATTTTAAACTACTCTATAATGCCCAAGAGTGTGTGTACAATCTGTGTTTACAATCAGCCTTGAAAATAAAGGCGTGTCAGCAGTAGAAACCTGAGCTCACCTGTGAAACCTCATCTCTGGAGTTCCATTTCACAGCCAGGAGGATCTTGGGAAGGATCTCTGGCATACTGGCGCAGTCGTGTCTAAAACAGTTTAAGAATAATTTTTATAACTTCTAGTACAGCCCCATTTGAACAATGACTTGTGTGCAATGCTTCTGATTGCAGAATGTTAACATTTAATTCAAACAGACTTGTCATATGTCTTCAAAAACCCATAATAGTAGTACACACCCACACACACATGCACACATATTACCTGTGCCTCCATAGAAAGTCTTTCTCCTGCTCAGTAATTTCAGACAGTGGGTCTCTGGTACCCACTTGTCGTAGCTGCTCATTGTCGCTGTCAGTCAGAGGGTTGTCACGTGCCAGTCTGTTACTCTATGACACCAAATAGCACACAGTTTGATGAATTAATCTGAATAACAATGTCAGCACTGCAAGAAGTCTACAAGCACTTGTCACATACGGCTTAACGTTTGAATTAAAAGGTGATATTAAGATCTCTCAGTGTGGTGCACATGAACTACGATGTGACAGCTGCTCAGAATGGAAATCAGATCTCACAATGAATCTGATTAGTGACGCAAGACGAATAATAAAAACAAGTATGCTTGTTATCTTACCAGACCGGTGTGACAATAATTGAAGCCAAGCTCTCTGGATATAATCCAGTTTGCATGGTCCTCAATTGTGGTCATGTCAGGGAACTTGACAGGGCAACTGAAATGGTCAAACTCCAGCTCCAGACAAGGGGTTTCCTGTGTGTTCAGAAAGCGTATGAAGGGGGAAAGGTCACTCAAGGTGTTTAGTGTAATCAAAGAAAGGTGTGTCAATGAGTAATTAATTAAGTGGGATAAGAAGCTTGGTCGCTTAAATCGAGGCAGCTTAAGTCCAGCTCTGAAACTGTACAGGTCATCACCAGCTCCATTAAAACTGGGTCATGAGGCTTAGAGGTCAGTCGCTGATGCAGGCACGGTACATATGTGAAAAGCTTAAAATGTTTGGTAGTTGTGATTGTTTTGTGCAAAAATATGATCTTAATGTTTTGTGATGGTCCATTCTGGTCCATATAACTGAAAGAAATTCTAATTCTGATATTTTTTGGCAAGTTCAGTTTTGTAGTTTGCTTACAAAAACATATTTTCTAGTTAATTCAAAGAAAAAAACGTTAAAGCATCGGAACAGATGGAGGACAAAGATCTGAAAACACTGGAAGCACACACAAGTGAGTGAGCTTTGTGTTCATACAGACATTTGCTGTTCACCTTGTTGGGGTTGGAGCCTGTGACGCCAATGGGGTTGAGCAGGTCTTCCAGGCCATGTGGAACAGGCCACAGGTTGAGAGCCATTTTTCCTGCTACCAGTGTGTGGGTGTAATCAAACAGGTTGATGTTGCCCCAGGCGAGAGGACAATGCTCCTACAGGAAAACAGAGGTAAGATGATACATATGAAAATCAGCAGAAAGGCAACAGCTCGAGGCTTTGGAACAATAACTGTACAGTGCAGAACAGTTTGTTTACCATTAGCACATTAAAAATACTGTTATCCACTATGACATTTTGTGAGAGGAGAATTGATCGAACAACGAATATTCAGTGTATGCCAATGAAGGCCTGTAGTGTCAAGACCGATTGATTGGTTCATATGCTCTTGTCCGATCAAATTCTCATGGAAATTGCTGGGTCTAACTTTCTTGAAGGCTTACTGAATGTTTACTCAGTCGGCCCCAAGCTAACTGACACCAGGTCAAAGAAGTCATTGGCGTGGATGCATGTTGTTCAAACAGATGGTCAAAAAGTTGAGCGTAAACCTAACAAGCAGGAATTTGTAAGTGACAACTCAACAACCAACAAACCATATCACCTAAACACAGGAAGCTAATTTGTCTGAGACATATTCCTCAATAGTTCTTGTACTGCGATGACAGGTTTATATAGATTTGGTTTCAGAAATCATGTAAATTTGGGCAGGTGCATGCTAGTCTGCTCCGAGTCTTGTCATTTCAGCATAAAATAATCAATACGCTGCAAGTACTAGTTTTTGTTCTTTTAGGGTAATAATGCTAGCAGGCACAGTGAACTCAGTGCACTGTGGCCTATTAAGTTATTCTAAAGATAAAAAGCAGATATTTTCAATAATTGGTTGAACAGTACATTTGATTTTAAGCGACAAAGGTTTTCTTTGACTGACTAGTGCCACTGGTTTTTGGTGGATCATGATGAATGAATGAAAAACGTGTCTACAAAACACAACATGGCCATTTTCTGCACTTTAATACATCCCATCAGTTTTAACTGTTGCAGGGAGTGATGAAATAAAAAAGGAGTAGCCACAACAATGTCACAGATGAAGGGCAATAGATGACAGACTGCAGACTTGTTTCACTCTGCCCTGTTTCGGTGTACAAAAGTAGTCAAGTCATGCACACCATGAAATTTAATCGCATTTGCCCCTGGCCTGCTGGAAAAAGGCCAATAGCTGATTGACTTCTTTATTAAAACAATGCTAGTTTGTTTGGCTGCAAGCAGAAAATGTCACTCAGTCTTTTGATACCGTTCTGACAAAAACACTGTTCAAGGAGTGTTTGCTGTGGTATTAAACTGCATGTATTGGTACTACCCATGACTACAGCTGTCAAAAAATCAACAAGATGTGAAATCTAAAGGTGCATTCAGAGATTCTGAAGACAAATTCCTAATGTTTACCTAATTAGCGTATAGAGATAGTTAACATTGGCCAGATTTACCATCTCTCTTGTTCCTAGTTCTTCCCACCTTGCCTCATTGAATTTGATTTTTAAAAAGTGTATTGGATTAGAATAGCAAACACCTTCAAGTGGTAGAACGTGAAAACAGCATTTCTGAGTTTCACTACTGACCTCTTTGGCTCCCTTTCTTCCTTTCACAGAGCAGATGGAGAGGCAGAGCCGTGCAGCTCGGGGAATTTCTGGAATGTACATGTCGTAGTTCAGCCACTCGTTCCACCTGGAATCAACAGGAAACAAACCATTAATACAATCAGTCATGTTGCTGCCAGAAAGCTCAGCGAAATCCCACCGTAGGGCACGTTATTCTTCATTATGCATTACCTGGGGTTCGAGCAGGGCACGCGTTGGGTGTTGACATTGTCACACAACTGCTCTCCACCGTGGTATATCCCAGTCCTGACATAGATCTATAGTAGCAATGAGAAAAACGAATCCATTAAAGCCATAAAGACATCTTTAGCACATTTCTTACAGAAAAGGTCAGTGAGACTCAGTTCAACATCTTCTAATAACTGATATGTGAGATTATGGAGAGGATTTAGTCAAACCAAAAAATCATAATCAAAGGTGAGGAAGTCCCAACACTACATCTTTGTTTTGCTATTTTACCTTGTCAATGTCTCTGATGTTGACATTGACATAGGTGGCGCACAGTATCTTGATCCTCAGCGTTCCGTTGATAGTCCATAGAGACTTGGTGGCTGTCTCCCCGTTCATGTAGGGCGTTGCTGTGGATATTCGCCTTGCATATGACGGCATGGTGAAGTTGTCCATGGGCAGTTGTGAATACAGGCTGTCTTTTGCCATTAGCATCAAGTTGGGCATCCTTCCCAGCATAATACAGCTGCGCACGTACTGTTGAAGACAGACAAAGTGACATTTTCAAGTAGCTGTGACATTTTGATGCTATACATGTCGTTTGACATTTTGAAGCCATTCACAGAATTTCTAGGCTTATTAACATGTAAATTAGGAGCATTTACAACTACAACTCAGCAATAACTAAAACATTCAGTATGTAATAGTGTAACAGGAGTGTTATACACTGCTTGTTATACATTATACAGGCAAAACATGTCTCATAAATTTCATTTCATGTCATGAATGTCAAGCACATTCACGCTGGATAATAATTTGATGTGAAGTGGATCTCTTGCCCTCTAAGTGCAATAACATCAGATGCAGCTAAGCTAAGATTAAATTAGATTACCTTGTACTGACTCAGAGGGTATTTCTCCAGTAAGTACTCATCACAGCCGCAGACTTTGAGGATGTACTTTCCCTGATACTCTTGCACACACATCTTTAGCTGCTCCTGGGAGAGCAGCATGCTCCGCGTCTTCTTACGGATGGCTTCAGCAATCACCTGCTCCGGTACATAATCATGATTGATCTTCAGGGTGTACTTCTGTTTGTCATTGCTAGGTGAAACAATGACCCAAATGACCACAATAATTTGACCTAAAGGAAAATAAAAAACAAGATACAGTTTATGCACATTAAAGATGTAATCAGAAAAAAACATTTGCTGCCCACCCCAGGGTAAAATGCCCTACCTTTATCTAGTTTGTTATAGATGTGCCTTGGAAGTTCTGCTGAGGACTCTACATTGGGAGGATAGACGTACAAAGCTCTGCTGTGGGGTCCATTACTGTCTCTGAGATCCACAGCTTCTTTACAAACGTTTAAAATGTTCCTTCTAAAGTCCTGCACTTCTGAGTCTTTCACCAATTCAAACTCGCAAATTGGCATTCCAATAGCAAAACCTACAGGGAAACAGATGCATTTTTAATGACAGGTAAAATAATATTACACCGCAACACAAAACACAATGTAATGCATATGTTACACAGTATTAGGTTACCGTAATTCTTTTCAGTTTTGTAATAAACTGTATTTACATGGCACACTTAAAAATAAATTTACAAAGAACTGGGGAAAACTAAATCAGCTGCTATGGGTAAAGACACTGCCAAAGCCAACAGCTTTACAAGTACAGTGTGCTGCTGTACAACTACATAAGTCAAAAATCATACCTATCTCTCTGTTGAGAATCTTCTCTTCCCTGTTGCCTACTGGCTCAATAACTTTGAGGAAGGCCTGGAAAAGCCTGAGATCGCACAACCTCCTGGTCTCATCGTAAAACTCCTCCCGCTCTGCCTCTTGGGTGACACTGACAAAGATGTAGGAGCTCTCCTCTTGCAGCAGATGGTAGAGAGGGTACTTCCTGGCTTCTTTGAACAGCTCATGCTTGACTGTGATAAGTGTGGCCTCTCGGAGGCACTCCAATGTGAGAATCATGCCATTTGGCAGAAGGCAGTCCACTAGGATGCTGGGGGGCATCAAGTGCATCCCCCATAGTTCTCCTGAGGAGGGTCTGGGAGGCATGGTTGTGCTAGCAAATCTGCTCTATTCAGAGCCTGGTAATTACCAGATGATGTGAACCAACTGTGAGGAAGAAGGACACAGAATTACATAAGAACCCCTGACCTGTGTACAATAATGCAGAACACTTATGGTAAATATTTGACTTCAGTTAGGGTAATTGTACACACAAATTACACACTATAAGTGTTATCCAAATTTAACACTGGTCTTCAGACAAATCTAGTACTTACATAACTATAGGAGCTCTATAGTCTATAGGAGCACTGGGCAGTCCACTGCTTCAGTGTTTTTGAGATTATCATATTGCAGGTAAATATTATGCAACGTTATTTTCGTTCTGTTTGTCAGATGGGTGGCAGTAACATTCCTTGACAGCTTAGTTAGTACATTTTGACACTGTAACTAAGAGTAAATGTATATGTCATTATGTTTTTTGATTAAAGCAACTATACCAGAGATTACACAACTTTCCATCAACCCAAAGATTGATAGTAAGATCCATAGAAACACGTTCACTTTGGTGAGTTACTGTTAAAATAACTGATGCTAACTCAAAGGGGGCAGCAATGAACTGATAAATATCCAGTGATGTCGACTGAAAGAACTACAAAAATCATGTAAACAAACTTGTTAGCTGACAGAAACCACAAATTATTTAAACGTGGCTAACAATTGTAGAGTTTTAACATTCGGGTGACAGTCAGCTCAGCCAGTTTGAGTTTTGCTGCTGTTTGTGGATTAACTTTACCAAAGTGTTATTTGTTAGCGAGCTAGCCAACCATGCTAGCCAAGTTCAGTAAGCAGATCAATGTCATTTGCAATATGAAAACCTCGCCTCATACATAAGCTAATTTTAGTTACTATAAGAAAAGGGTGCGACCGGGCAGTTCGTCGTGTGACTAACTGAGTGGCTGTTTCGGTGAACAGTAAAAGCAATCAAACAGCAAATAAACGAAAAACAAACATACAGCTACCTGGGTCAGATAGCTAACGCCAACCGGTTAGCCGCGAAGCTAGTCAGCCAGCACAACCATTAGCCGCGGCTAGCAGAGGAAATCCCATCCGTGCCCGCTCGGGAAGTCTCAAGCTGCGGTGCTAGCTGCAGCGTTAGTCCATCCAAACAATGGTGCCGAGGGGTCGGGACTGCCTCGCTTTAGTGGAGAAAAGACGCCTCTAGCTCCCGGTGATGTTGTCAATACGCTGCTGCGGAATAAGTCCGTAATACTTCATGTTGTTCTTCATCGTGCTGTCCCGAAAACAAACTGCACTGTTTGGTAGCACGCTAGCTCCGCACGGCTAGCCTGATCCGGCGCTGCTAGCAGGCTCATCCTCTCGGAGCGCCCTCCCACACAGAGTGAGTGAGGAGAGGCAGCCTGTCATGAGATGGGACGAGGGAATTCACGGGAAGCCGCATGTTCACTGTTCGCCTCGATGGGAGATGAAGTGAGTCCTTAGAAAATGCCACCAAAGGGCGCATGAGGAAAGAAACATTGCCAAAGTTGTTGTTGTGCTGCTGAACTCAGTCATATGCAGGAGCCCAAAGCTAATTCTTCATGCAGCATGTGTGTGTATGGAGCCTCCAGGGAATCTGCAGGGCTAAAGATGAATAATCGTTTGACTTTTCTTTGCATTTAGTTTAATTACCTCCACCCAGGGTATCACGTTTTCCCTGCTTTTTACTGATTATCTGTTAAACTATTTTAGGAGTGAGTTGGAGGCGATGGGCAAAGAGATAAGGAGCAGCAATGTAATAAATGTGTTATGGTCTGTGTGACTTAAAACTTTGCACACCCGTTTTTGTGGAAGTCATATAATCAAGAATAGGGTTTTTCAGCCATGCAGGTCTGAGGAAAATACTTTCTGAGTCCGTTTTCTATCTTTGAAATAACCCAAGAAATGTAATAAGATTGCGCAGCCTTGTGCCTTCTTCCTTGTTCACAAATATCCTGAGGAGGGGATACTTTATTACAGGTACCCGAGCCACAGTGTGGAGAACCTGTTCCACCTCAGTGAGAAAATTAAATTGCTGTTTTTTATCTGGGAGATAGCCTTGAGGTGGACGCATTAGTTGTTTAGTTAAACAGTGATTTTGTGACCCTGGAAGCTGGAATCTCATTTTAAAGTCTGGCCATTGATTAAACCTCTAAAAACTCATCTCTCCACATCAAAATTACATATTTAGATTTTTTTTTCCAATGAAAATAATCCTTTTATGCTTTAACGTGGCTTAGATGTAACTCTACACTGTTGCTTCCTTTAAATGTGTGGCGATACAAAGTCCTTGCTTCTCCACCCAGCCTTCTGCTACTTGGTGCAGCTCGAGCACACCAGCTCACCTACGGCTCTGTTCAAACTTCAGTAAATTATTGCAAGTTGTAATATTAGAATATTTTAGCCACATAGCCATAACTAGGAACAGACTGAGACGAAATGCCCCTTTGGATTTGTTACATGTAAAACCCTAAAAGTTTGAGTCTATGTTTCTGAGGCTGTCATCAGCACACTGCACTTATCAAGGTGGAAATGTGCAGCTTACTTTGCTCATGATATGTTTTCCAGCATGTAAAAAAACTTGTTTTTTCTCCAGAAAAGGTCTTTAAGCTTTGCTTGGTAAGACAAGCCAAGTGTCTCCTATAAATCTGTACATATAAACTGTATTTTAAATGTCAGGCCTTTAATTGTACATTGAGCTAAATTTCCAAATAGTTTCTCAAATATCATGAAAAAAACATGTCAGGTGTTGCCAGGGTTTTTCCTGGCTGTGAATGGGCCTTTGGGGTGTGACCACATATGGCAGTAAGCATGACCAGTCCATATACAGTAAAGCCAATGAGTCAGTGTTAACTTATGTGACTGATGCCTTCGTTATTCCTGACCATCTGATAAACAAAGTGTATATTATGCTTGAGTACATGAATGCTAAATTAACCAAACTGGTTTAAAAATCATTTTCATTCCCCATCATTCAGGAGCTGGTGATTCTGCTTTGGCAGTGGCTAAAACAAACCTCTTTAAGCAGTGTCAGTTCTCCTCTATGCATGAAAACCCCTCTGTGTATCCCATATGCTCATTCATGAAAGATATTTCACTATAAAAGACTTCCACATTTTATTTGGTCGCTGGTATTGTGGATATAAAGTAAGAAATTGTTCCAGAAAACAATCACAAGATTATCAAATTACATGAAAGTTCTCATGGCTCAACATTATCAGCCACAAACAGGATATTTTAGGACAGACAGCTGTGTTTGCCTCTGTCAGTCTAAATATAGGTTGGTATTGTCATGTGTATCGTATGTGACATGGCAAGCACATGCTCATAATAGGCTATTCTATGTTTAAGTATGACAAACACTTGTAACCAAAGTCCCCTTTAAACATTTTGCAATGCTTCTAACACCATGCAGAATACAGTCATAGGTAGCAGACAGCGACGCGTCTGACAGTTTTCCACCCAGGAACATTCAGTTCACTTTTATAAACAGTCACATCCGGAGGGAAAGTCAGCTGCTCCAAATGTCTCAGCTGAGGAGGAAAGTTTGCGAGAGGTCACAGCAAGGTCGCCCGGTTAAAACAATCCCTTCTCATGTCATGTGTCCGTCGCCAAACCATATGTTCACAGCTGCCGTTTCACCTATTAATCTTCCCTATTTCCTCACACAGCCTGGAGAGGTACTGCGTGAGCTTCACCATCACGATTATGAGGGCGCCTCCCATGAGCATGCAGGAGGGCCAGAGCAGCGAGTGGACCACGACGCTGTGGTCGTAGAGCCGGGTCAGCAGAACCGTCTCCTGCTGCTCGCTGGGGTCGTAGTAACACGGCACCTGCTGGTTCGCCTTCAGACGCTCGGAAATGTTCATGATCACAGTGTGCATGGCGACGCTGTCCTTCTGGCACCGGGGCACATAGAAGCACTGCAAGGACAGAGGTGAAGGAAGTTATCAAGAGGACATTATTCGGTGATTAGGGTTGAGTGTGTTTTATTTCACAACCCTCAATGCTGGCAATTTGTGACCTGTGAGTAGAGTAAAGTCTATCACCCGGCCACCATCTGACAGCCGGTGTCAACATTTGAAATGGTTCAGTAATTCCCAGTATTTTCCCTCTGGCACGGTACTCACTTCAGAGCTGGCATCCTGGGTCTCTTCATTGTGAGATAAACGGCTGACATGGCCCGTGTTATTGACGCTCACATAGACCTGCAGACAGGGGTATTTGGACACTCTCCAGCAGTCTGACCCACAGTTGTAGGAACAGTTCATGTCTGCTGTGACCGTGGAGTTGAGAACAACACACACACCCTCCTCTGTCCACACGCTGCGTTGACATTTAAATGAAGATCCAATTTAATGCAAATAACATTTTTTTTTAAAAAGCAGAGAACATTTTTTTGGGGATCTCATTGCATGATATCAACTCTGTTTGGGGTATAATTTGTTCCTGAAAATCTGCTCTCATAAAGTATTCATTTTTGCAATTTTCAGGTTGAGAGAGCAGTGAAACAGTTTGTCAACAAGCACATCTGATGAATAAAACATGGCAGAAATATCAGAGTTAACCCCTGCAAGGAAGATTCTACCAGCAGGCCTGTACCTGTCTGCATAGGAGCGTAATACGGTGATACCCAGGACAAAATACATCATGACCGAAGACAGGATCATCCCGAGTCCCAGAAGAATGGCCCGATCTTCTCCAGCCTGTAGCGCTGTCACTGTCTTCTTCTTGTCCAATATGTCTACCTCCCGAAATTTCTGGTAAATAGACCTGATGATGGAGAAGTTTGCGAGTTTAAGTGCGTGATCAGTCTCCCATTTACCTCACTGCACTTTAAGTCTGTATTTTTTGGGCCTGAAAATGGTATAAATCTGTTACCTCCTTTCACTTCCGCCTCCTGAGTTTTTGGCCCCCGCCACAAAGAACATCTTTCCTGATGATCCCCGTCCTCCCTTGCTTGTCGAAGCGGAACGGAAAGACTGTTGGAGAGACCTGAGAAAAATTACAGCCAGTTTTTATGTTGCAGTGAATTGAACATTCAGTACCAGGGCCATAAACATAACACAAATCCCAAGTCACCGGTTACAAAGCGAAATTTGTAAGTCGAGACAGATCGTACTTCACCTTTGGTGCATATTTGCTGTCAGACAGCCTGTTAGTTGTAAATATGTCCAGTTTTTAAAGGATAAATGCTTTTTCTAACAACCCCGCAAGCAGCAATGCCTCATTATGATGAGCTGGGACAGGATGCAGCCCTGATATAGTGGACCCCACCAGGTAAACATCTCATTTTCAACACAAGGAAACACTACAAAGGCCAAACAGGATGACAGATAGCTACAGATGAAAGGTGTTAATGCTGATGAGGCGCTCATGAAAAACCTACCTGCTGTATCACTTGTGCTGTCAACACAAAGTCATTGGCTATTCTCTTGGCATGACAACAACACCTTACATGTGCCTCGTCTCGCTCTCTGCAGGTCCGACCATCTGCAGAAAACATAGCATTCAGTGCTCCACATGCAGCTTTTGGACTCATAAATAAGATTAGCCTTGATTTGAAGGCAAATGAATGAGGAGCTGAGACATTATGAATTACTAGTTCTGGGTCAGCCAAGGGTTAGTCATGAGGCAACAGTGAATGCACTCTGGGAATTGACATTTACTCAGAAACGCCATTTAGAACAAATGTATTTCCATGGGCGAGGTTCTGAGGTAATTTGCTCATATCGAAGCAGTAATGTGACTGCTTTTCATTAAAAGTCAAATATCTGTTCCATCGTGAGGTGAAATTTAATTAGAAATACTGATCAATAAAGTGGAAGTAGGGAGGAAAAATCAAACCATTTTGTTTATTTACACCCCTTCAAAATGGATTTTTCTGTTCTCAGTCAAACGGCATGTAGACAGAATAAGCAGTCTGCTTTCCTTTTTGTGGAGGATAACAATATTGCCAGAGAGCTGGGAGCAGGATAGTTAGAAAACAAGCCAACAAGTTCCTCTTAGATGAGTAATTTCCTCATTGTATCACATTCCCAGCTGCTTAGGGGAAATGTTGCTCAGAGGCAACCCCAGTGTGACACAAGACATCTGAAGGAAACCATAAATGTTATCTACAAATATGCTTTCCTTGAAACATCCAACATAAATTTGCATGTGCACCCACAACAAAGACTCTCACTCACATGGATTTTATGCTCTGTCTCACTACTTTGCAGTTTTTCCCCTCTGTTAAAGCACACTGACCATTGCCTCCTGGGGGCCTCAAGTTCCACACATAACTGTATTGATTTCAGCTAAACATGGACACTCACGCACACTTTCAGAAAGACCGCCTTACTCCTTGTATCCATTTTACAGTCGAGCAGAAGTTTTGAAAGGGTTTGAGGGCTGTAAATGTGTTGGTAGCTGTACGTCATACCCCATGCAGGCTGGATTTACTGTGGCAGCCTAATAACTTATAAGGAATGGACTGTGACAGTTCCTTATGATATATGGAGCAGGCAGCCTCTCGGTCTATGAGCCTGACCTTGCAGGGCAGACTGAGCTCCAAGTGACAGAAACAACCTAAAATGTTTAGACAATATGTTCAAATTTTCCAGACAAACAAACTTTTAATATAATATCATATAATTATTTTATACTTAATCCACATGAGAGCATAAAGTGAAGTTGAGTTTAGTTCAAGAGACCTCTGAAAATCAAAACAAATTCAAAGTGAAATGGTAAAAAACTGAGCTGAAATAGCATCACAGTCAGGTGAAAAGTGGACCTGAATGATAGTCACCAACTTGAAAATTTGATTTTGAATATATTTGTGTCCGTCCTTATATCTCTGCTTATTTAAAAAAGCTCCCGAGTCTGCAGTGTCACCGCATGAAGCACTGCAGGGTGACAGTCTTTGTGTGTTTGAAGAGATGCTCCAACGCCTGACACAAGCGTGGAAGTGCTTACAACAGCAGGAACGTATTGTTCAGCCTTTCCTGTTATCAGTTTAATGAATATCCTGAGCCCGAGGCAGATAGGATCAGCCAACCTCCCTGTATGTTCTTTATGGGTGTGTCCTTAGTTCATATTTCTTCCAGCTGCCTCTTTCCAATCTTGTGAGACTGGAAGCGGGACTGGATGAGTGACAGTAAACCAAAATGACATGATAGAGTACATAATTGTAGAGCAGGTGTTATCGTATACATAGATTACTGAAAAGCCATTGGGGGCTGGCCCTGGGACCAAGGGACACCAATAACAATTCTTGATCTGAAGTGTGAACTACTGAAGTTCAACTGCATTTTTTAAACACCAGCAGCACCTGCAGAATTCTAGTGCAACTTAAAATCTGCAAAAAGACACACAAAATGATAACAAAGAGACACAAAAGACAAAAAGAGACAAAACATGATAAAGTGACACAGCTACACAGAGACCAAACACCTACCAAGGGATGCAAAACGACTACGAAGAGGCACAGCCTTACCGTAAATACAAAACAACTACAGATGCATAAAAAACCTGCAAACAGATGCAAAATGAACACATAAAGATAAAAAAAAATTACAAGACACACAAAAAACACTACGCAGAGACACAGAATAACCATAAAGAGGCACAAAGTCACACAGAAAAGTGTAAACAAACAAAACTTGTACAAAGAGACACAAGATGACCACAAAATAGATAGAAAATTGCGACAGAGATGTAAAACAACTACAGCAAACACAAAACAACTGCAAAGAGACAAAGAATGACCATGAAGCGAAACAAAATAACTACAAAGACACACACGAAAACTGCAGAGACATAAAACACCTACGAACAGATGCAAACTGACCACGAGGAATGACAAATTTACACAAAGAGGCACAAAAAAGACAAAAGAACATGATCATAAAAACATGCAAAATGACACAAAACAACTAGAAAGAGATGCAGACACAAAATGACAGAAAGAAATGCAAAGGACACACAAAGCAGACACATCCTTGGTGGTGGTTCTGTGTGTCTTTGTTCCTATGCAGGTTGGTACCCTGGGGCTTATTGTCTCATAATGTAGCCATTATCTTTTACAACTCCTAAATTTGTGACTTTCTTTAGACTTTATTGAGCTCATATTGCATGCACATCATAAAAGTCAAATAACGCTGCATGTAACAGATAGAGAATAGTCTGGAGGCTCACTTTTAATCCTTTGCTTTAGTGTTTTACTGTCACCTTACTGCAGCAGCACTGAGGAATTCAAAGCCTGGCCTCCCGTCAACACTTTCTCTGATCAAGAATGTCTCAGGATGTATTTTTTGCCTCGTCCTTCCAGTGATTATTGCTTCTCCATCACGTGTCCCAGCGCTGGTGCCTTAAAAATGTCACATGCTGTGCTGCACAGCTCCCCACAGAGGTATAACAAAGCAGCAAACACTTACCTGAGGTGCACAAACTGACAATTGAATAATGTGAACGGTGCACGTTGTACGCGGTGCTGAAATTGCTGCATTAAATATAATGTCAGAACAAAAACATCCATCTATAATTGTATTTGGTCTATTTAACAGTTGTTGCTGTGTTCCTTAAAGTGAGTAAATAACAGCATGTGCCTAATTATCCAATTAGGACTCATCAAGGCTCCCAAGAAGTATCTTGTGAATTATCTTATTCTGCAGGTCAGTTGTAGAATCTGCTTAGAAATCAATATCACATGTATGAAACCAGAAAAAGATTAAAACTCTTGCATGTTTCCAGCTTTCTATCAACCCTCTGTTGTGTTATGGATCATTTTAAGCACATGGTCTCTGTTATCCACTGTTTCATCCAGTGTTTCTCCCCAGCACCTGCAATAATCTCTTTCTTTTCACAGTCAAATTGCAGTTATCCCCAGGTTTAGCATGTGGCTAGTGTATGTTGATTGGAAATAGCAGTGGTAATACGTACAATCAGTGAGGTCCTACCTCTTGCCGAGGGGCTGTTATGATAATCCAGACTTTGGTTTACAACTGTCAGCGGTGGCTCTCCATCGCAGTCTGGGCTCCAAGGGACGGCAGCTGGCTACCTCTTATTTAAACTCGAGTGAACAGGAATCCTTTCATACTTGTGTTAGTAATATGAGTTCCCTGCACAATGCCTTCATGCTTAAAATGAGCTGGTCCAGCACAATGCCTCTCCACTGTACCTCTGAATAACTGGCCAGCCTGTTGCTATGTTTGTTGCAGGCGCTGCTGCACATGTACAGAGGAATTTGGGAGCAGTTATTTCAAACACCTCTGCTGCTGCATGTCATAAATGTACAGTATGTATAGGCAACTTGAAAGTCAAACACTGTGACAAAACGAAGACTTGTGGCTCAATGTGGCCACAAGGTGTCTCTGCAACCTCAGAAAATGGAGAAAAATCTGTTTTTTTGGTGGGGGGTTTTCCTCTTTGACTGATGACCAATAATGGATAGAAAGCCTTTAATTTTGAGGGGTGATGCTTTTATTTTGGTAAAAAGATGAGTGTAAATGTGCGGTATTTTGTAAGAGGCTGTGTTATTATGTGTGGAAAAGGTCAGATTGGGAATGGTGTAAGGCAGCAGCAGATAACCATCATATCCCTGGTTTTATTTCAGCTTGGGGCCCTTGGTGTATCTCACAGGCTTCTCCCTCACCTTTTATTTTCTGTCTTTCTCTGCATTGTTTTAGCCAATAAAGACAAACATGCTGACAAAATTCAGTTCTTAAAGAAAGAAAGACGGAGAGCAAACCTTAGTAGGTGTGAATCATTTTATGTGATTTTGCATTTGATATCATACGTTTCATTTTCACCCTTGACTAGATTTGCATTGTACACACCATTGAAGCTTTGCAATTTTATGCTTTTTGTACATAAAGGTCCTATTTATAGCTGACCTCTGCAAAATGTTTTGATTTTGAAAAATCAAATACAACTTGACTGATGACACTGTGTATTTAGTGTCATATTTAATCCATTTTAAAATGATCATTATTCTACAACCTCTATGTGTGCAGCCATTTCCTCAACAGCCCGAACAGATGGGGTATTTTTCCTCTCTGACCCCGGCTGATGTGCCATCTTGGCTGCAGTCTTTCCTCATCCCGCTTGGTGCGTGTGATTATGAATGTCTGTCGCAGCATCAGATTAGATACTGGAGTCACTGCCTTCCACTCCACTCTCACTGCCTCCTCCAAGCTCCATTCAGCCGATGACCAGTGTGTACAAGCACAACAGAAGAATCCCCCCTGAAGAACTGCAGAGCTCTCGGCTCAGATGCTTTCTCCTTTAATTACAACCCTGGGCCTGGATTTAGCCTTGAACAAAAAACAACATTCCCTTTTGCATACAGTTAGGCAGCAGGAAGACATTTGCACAAATATAGCAGCATGAAAAGAAAAAAAAAGCACTCAAGGGCAGTTGGAAAGGCATTTGTGTGTATTTGAGGTTAATCCTAAACATAGCTACAAACTGCAGACTGTCTTCAAGTACCACATTTGGAGGTGAAACAACACAGTTACAGCGGGGATGAAAGGCGATTCTGCTTCTTTGTTTCTCAGGATCTAAAAATAGCTCTTGCTGAGCAGGCAGTGAAGCTGAGCTGCAGTCCCCTCTCTTGCTCCCTTTTCCTCTTTTTTCCCCCACTGTCTCCCACTTTCTCACGCACAATGCATCATGCTAATGATGCATGAGAGGTGACGTGTGGCTCAGATGTGGTCCAGTCTGTCTGGTGCTGTATTTAAGCTGCTGTTATCATGCAGCACCAACACAGGGAGCAGTACTAATATTTGTGTGTCACCTGTGCATCCCAAATGTCAAACTGAGCCTCAGTTATACATATTTACACCAACTGGTCTCCAGATGAAGACTCGCAACAAGGGATGAAGTCAGATATTGCAAATCTTAAGAGGTTTGCAAGAAAAAAAACAGCTGCTGTTATCAAGTTATTACTTTTGCCTTTTTTAAAGATGAAAACCTTAGATTACTTGTCCTTATCTCAAAAATAGCCTCCAATCTCCTGTTCATTTTCTTTCTTCTCCATACACAAACACAGACACCTGCACACAAATGAAAAGGCAATACTGCTGTTGCTAAGGCAGTTGATAAAGCCTGGTCTTTCTTGTTATTGTCCTTCAGATTTGTTCCCCGCCCCCACACAGATATCACACTGCTGTACTCCTTCTAGTCTCACATTTATGGAGGGAAACAATGCTAATCTCATTTTATGGAGAACTGCTGTACTGTACAGACACACACACACCTGCTGGTGTGTAGATGCACACAGACATGCCCTATACTCATGTACAGTATACGGTGCATGTACAGTAGGTAAAAAATGGATGAGTAGGATTTACACTCACAGTGAAGAGGTGAGTCAATTCACAATATTTGCCTTTAGAGTGAATCATATATTGCGTAAAGCCTGGCATCGGAGATGAGGAATTTGCTTCACATTTCTGCACTGGCAGCCAAAACACCCGCACACAGTGGGAGTGATGGAGCACATATTTTTGTTTCTACTGGCTGGAGGAGAAAGAAAGTGAGAGGCAGAACGTAGGAAATCACTCATAAATTAACTAATGGAGACAAACAGCACTCATTCTTGCAGAATTTTGTTTTGCTTAGCGTCCAAATCTAGCCCCAATCCATGCTTCTTTTTTTGTATATCTGGGCCCTCTCTCTTAGAATCCTCCCAGCTTTTCATTGAGTAAATAAATTACAAAGCACTCTAACATTGTATTGCCCTGTTGGTGAATTTACGGTGCAAGATATTAGACAGGAAGGTCTGGTGGACAAGTTGCAAGGATGATGACAAAGAGCCAGATGAGCTCTGAGATTATTGAGTGGGAGGATCAAACAGCTCAGAGGCTGGGAAGTAGCAGAGGACTGCAGCAACATACATTATCTGCTACAGACAAATTCATCACTCAAGCACACAGCTAATCAGATAGGGTATACAAAGAAACGCTGCTTTTACACTTTTTATATCTGATTGCATGCAAATGCAATCAGATATAAAAAGTGTGTATTATCAGCGCTGATTTGGTTATAGATGCCGTGGCAGCTTTGGCAGAATGCACTGAGGATATAATAAAAGATCAGCTGCATATTTAATCACGCACATCATTTTGATGTATTTGTGACAATGTACAATGGGTGAGAAATAGTGAATAAGTGTTTAAATCATTTTTATTCGTGTTAACAGGAAAATATAGAGTAACAGAGGGAGCGCTGCACAGTTTCTGCTGTTGTACAAGTTATTAAATGGTCCCCAATTCAGCATTTCACAATATGTCATCATCTTACACAAGAAAAGGCCTAAGCAGTGCAGCTACTTAAATGGGGACATCCACTAATCACAGTGGATACATGCATTATACTGAACTCTGAAGGTCGACTTCTGTTAGAGTGGATCCTTATCAGAGTACAGTGTGAACATTGCAGCATTTTTATCAAGAGCGTTGGGGAAATTGGTATGATTATGGATTATGTATGCAGCTAAAAAAAACACACACCCTGTGTAAAACACAGATTGCAATGATGATGTAAGCTTGTTGTTGACTTTCCCAGTCTGAATGACTGAGCAGAGCGGAGGGGGTGGGGTGTCATTAATCCACGGCTAGTGGTGACCCGCCACGCGCAAATGAGGTGTAGTGGGGGATGGGCGAGGACACTGTTATGACTGGTGCTTGGCTGCGGGACAAACTTCCAGAGGCCTCGTTTTTTTTCTCCCCCCTCGTTTCCATCTCATCGGTCGGTTTCAACGAGGAAATGCGGCTTCTTCTCGCTGTGAACGTGTCAAACGGACCAGGAGCTAATCGATAATCACCGCTTGGAGGACTGCTCTCAGCTTTTGCCTAACACAAGCTGGTGTTTGGTGGCTTTTTTGAAAATAGGTTAGTTACCGACACACAGCGTTATGTTCCACAGGCACTCGGTCGAAATTAGAAATTAGTTGTTATTCTCAATTATGTTGCCCACGGTGCTGTACACGGTAGAGGACATGGTGAGTGGACGGCCCACTCCCATTGTCACGGGTTAATCTTTATATTGAGCTTTAGTGAGTGGCGCTTTGAAATAACAGTAGTTACAGGCAGCTCATTTGTGCATGGCGGGTCACCCCACTGTGTCTAATGTCTGAAGCCGTTGCTGGCTTCTTACCGCCTGGCTTTAGCTTTAATATTATAACCTTACGATAGTTAATGTACGCGCGAAAACTATCCGCCGTGCAATCGGTTAAAGAGATAACATGGTCTGACGTGAACACAAGCGCTGCGGAAGATATCGTCAATTGAAAGGTTTTATCCAAGTAGGTACGAGATTGTAGCTACACTGTCATTAGCATAGCATGCTAGGCTTAGCCAGCTAGCGTGCTAGCTAGCTTGTTGGCAGCTTGTTAAGAGTGGTAGCGGGCTGACGACCTTACGCTACTCGTCAAATTAAGTTTAAAGCAAACTACTTTGACATTATTGTACTAAATTGCTATGCAAAAACAATAATAGCAAGGCCGGCGTATATAATGTAAAAAAAATATTGGTTTGGTAGCTAATTGTTGATGAGCTGTATCAAATTAACTGAACTGTAGTCTGCCTTGCCTGACTGGCATGTGTGGTGACGGGTACGGCCGCCGCCAAGGCAAAACTAATGGTAACTCGCATGTTAGCCACGAAGCTAACGCGACTTGGCTAATGGCAGTGCAGACCGGGCACCGCGTTAAGGTGTTTTTCTATAATAAACAGCCAGTTATATTACATAGTGGAGTACAGTGAAGAATGTACAACTAATGTGTGTGTTTTGGCTATTTATGTAGAATATTAGCGCCTTTAACACCCGTTACCAATTCCTCCCGTTCATCCACTCTGTGACCCATGACATGTGGGCAATTGTCAGTCTGACACTACAGCAGTAATGACTTCAAATATTAGTAAATACTCTGCTGTGATACTTTTTAGCCGTATGATAGCAAAGGACGTGATATTTTATTAAAATTTGTTTAAAAACGGTAAAAAAAACAAAAACAGTACAAGTGATTTATGAGTTTAAACTGGGGGCTGGTGTGTACCTGCTTTAAACAACGTGTAGGTGAACACTGAAGTTTGTTCAGCCCATTCACGCGACACTGTGTGTGTGTGTGTGTGCGCGCGTGTGTGTTGGGTGGGCAGTGTGTTTCCGCAAGTAGCCGACCGTGCTATCTTGCTTATTTAGCTGCAGGCAGATTAGCATGGTGACATAACTTGCATGTGTTTAACTTGCACGACATCAATCAGACGTAAGAAGGCAAGTGACAACGACGACCTTTCCTCTGAAATGGATAAAACAAGGTCTGGTTTGTGCTGTTGATTGCAGCAACATACAAAACATCCCAGTCCTGGGCTTCACTCAGTGATCCAGCACCACTTGTGAGATGTTGGGTAATATTTTAGATGGCAAATGTCTTAAATGCAGCTTTACTAAAATAAAATAGCAGTGGCATATCTGTGTTTTATTTCCTTGATACGATATACTTGATTACAGTTGTGTCTTAAACGCAGTCCTTCAGGGAGAATCAGGCGATGCATGGCACAAATATCCTTTCCTTGTTTTGGCTTTTTGCATTGCTGACCCAGTTTCTCTCATTGTTTGTTGACACGCCCCTTCGTTCAGAGCGCTTTCCTCTGGGTGCCTTTTCACCCAGTCGCTGACACGCTACTGCTAAAATGTCTATTCTAATTACTGTAATTTGTCACAGTGCTGATACAGAGACACTGTCCTGTGTGAATGTTTGGCAGGGCGTGTGTGGTTCTTGTGCTGCTTGCTGCTACACTTACAAAAGGTGTTACTTAGGCGTTTCTTGGAAAGTTGGAACCAATTATTCAACTCCAGCACGGGATGGGAGGTGGTCTGAAGTATAAAAAAAGCTGCATCTGTTGCATGAAATGAATGATTTTTATTTGTGTTTGGAAAATTACTGACAGGAATTCTGCCATGTGTAGATGAACTCAGTATTGATTTTTTGTTAACATTTTGAGTCTAAGTGTTTATACACTGGAGAAACTATGCAGTGTGTGTCATATATATAATGTAGACGTGTACTATAATTCATGTTTCAGAAATGATACATTCAGTGTCTTTCTCTTTCTCCTTCTTTAGGGCTGAGCGTTCTTGCTGAGGACACCCGAGCCGTGATGCATCCCTGAAGATATCTTGATCACATGGGTAGTGTATCTCTCTTTTTATTGTCATGCTTTCATTTTTTATGTATAGCTTTTGTTCAGTCTTTTTCCATGGTTTCACTCTTGTATGGCTCTGTGGAAGATCATTTCACTATTAGAAAGTGTCAGGCATCACATAGAAAAGATGATTTAGTTTTGGACTAACCAGTGGTATGATGGTGCACAAAAACCCAAAATTATTTAGACAAGACAACAGTTACAATCTGGATATCCCCAGAAAGGCTGGGATCATGCATGATGTGTTTAATATGTCAATAAAAAAAATTACACTTGTTTATACTTTAACTTCAAATACCTGAAATCAGATTTTTCTTAAGCTTTTCATGAGGCTTAGATTGTAGTTGGGGGATCTGAAATTATTTAAAAGAAATGTGAAGTTTTTTTTTAAAGTATTCATTCCATCAAATAACATACTTGAATATTCAACAAAAATATATGTAGATCACTTTAACTTGTACACAATAGAAGAATAAACATGTTGTCAGCAATTTTCATTTGTTTAGTAAAACTAGGTGGATCCTAAGAGTATTTGGTGGTGTTTGTTTTTTTTCAGTTGTTTGCCAATCTATTCTGTTATCTGAATTTAACTCTAAATTAGTATACCAGTAAGTTATGGTAACAAAGGAGTAACTTAGCTACATTTTGGAACTGTATTTTTTAAAAGAAAAATGCTTTGACTAGAGGTTTTTGGCACGAAATAGATGATATGTATGAACACAGCCCAACTTTGTTAAGCTTCTAGGCTATTAGATACTACATTAGCTCAGTAAAGTAGGTAATACCAACTGCTGTCGTTGCATAATGTGTGTCATACCTTAATTTCTGTTTGGGCTGTCCAGTAAAGCTGAAGGACTATCACAGTAAAATGTTGCATTTTAATATAATGTCAAATTAACAATTCTTAATAAATATAAGGAGAACAATGTTTCCTTTGAATTTAACCACTTCAGACTGTTCACATGAGAAGTAACTTGAATGTTAACACAACAATGAAAACACATGTACATAAAAATGTACGAAAAGGGATAAAAGAATGATTTCATCTTAATACATTTCAAATATAATTGCCAATGAAAACCCAGAGGTGCATAGTGAGAGACCAGGGTGAGGCTGATGCACTGTGCTGAGATTAAGGTTGTCACTGACCAACCTGGTTTGGATATCACTAGGGGGAGGCTCTGCACCAGCCTCTGTGTGCACCCTGACATCAAGTTCATTAGGCTGTTATCACTTAGGTGGTGTGGGCCACAGGGTCGTGGATGTTTTTAGACACTGAAGTCTGTCTTGTAAGGTAAATTACTGGTCCATCCAGCAGGGGTGGTCTGTGGGTGAGGAGAGGCTCAGGGGGCTGTGGACTAGTGTGTCTTGGGAGACCTGCATGGCAACTACAGAGAGAGTCACTGAGGGCAAAGAGGCTCCATTATTAGGGATATAATAGGCTGTTTATGAACCAGAGAGGCAGCATGCATGGGGTTTGTTCATGGAAGTGATTTTTATGTCTCTGTTATGTGGTTTCATGGCAATTTAAATGCATTTAAGTGAACATTGCAGCGAAAAATTTCCATATTGCTATAGATGAAGTGTTTATTGCTGGTATGTATCGCTATCGTTTTATCACTCTGACCTAGTATCTGTGTAGCTTATTCAGCAGTTTATTTAATTGTAAAATAGGCTACAGTAGTCAAATCATGTATTTAATCTTGCTATTATTACATCCACAAGAATTACTGCTCAAAAAAAGTTTGTACTTTATTTACTCGTTTTTTTAAGGCTTACCCTATGAGTAATTTGCAACTTGTTTATCTTAGTTTATGGTTGTAACTACCATCCACTGCTGACGATACAGAGAAATTCTCAGTCAGCTGTATGATTACGCGCCAGTCACACATACATTCATTCAAATACAAATTTTTGATTGGCAGATCATTCTTGTTGCCAGCTTACCTTTTTTTGAGACCAGTCCACCTCTCCTGTCATATAACTCACTGCTGTTTTTACATTCAGTCTGATATGTTGCCTAAATGTCTTTTTACGGTCACTGGGCTTAAGCTGCTCCACAGAAACACTTGGGCGCTGCGCCTAAGCCTTTTTATGGCGGGGAAAACCCTGTGAAGTAACCCATTTGCAGCTTTAATCAGCTGAAGTGTTCACTTGAATGTAAATGTTATGAAAATCCTGCAACCAGCATGCCTTGTTGTTTTAAGAATGAGCTGAGGTTGATTATGCAATGCTTGAGGTTTAGTGGAGTGTGCCACTGGTTGAATACACTTTGTCTTTTGTTGGAATTTGTATCATGGGTCACTGAAACACTGACTTTTAACTAGTGTGAATGTTTTTTTAATTGCATGGCGTGTTTATGCAGAATATATTGACAAATCAATAGCTGCTCTCAAAAAACACTTGTACTTGTCAGTCCACAGTGTGGGGATGTCTTTGGCAGACTTTTTTGTTTTTACAGTTGACTCATTTGTTGTCTTTTACACCTGTGTAAACTATTTAGAAACATTTGGTGGGTGGTCATTGTAAAACCATCAGTGTGATGAGCGTGAGTGAGGCTAAAAGGAAGACAGGAGAAACTGCAGAGAGCAAAGCACCTTATAGCATAAAAATGAACTGCTTCTTTGTCTATAATTAACTAAGATTAACTAGTGAGGCTAAATGATTTTTTTTAAAGTTTTTAATCTCAAAATTCCTGCATTGAATTATGATCAATTCCATTCTAAATTACACACTGAATTTGATACTTAAACATCATTATTAATCCAAAGCTCAACATCAGTTCTGGTTAGTGACAAGCTTAAAATTGCTACACTACCAACCAGTTTTCCAGATATCGAAAAGGCTTTGTTCTAAACAAAAAGAAAAATTCAATGAAAATCTCCATCTGAAAGAGGCCAGAGCCTTTGTAATCAGTTTCAAACTAAAACAAAAAAACAAAAAAAGAGCAGTCGGTTGCCAGTGTTAAAAACTGCAGACTCACTCTGTGAGACCTACATTGGCACAGTGCAAATGCAGTGTGGACTCGTGGTAATGTTAGACAAATGTCAATGAGTTTAACATTGGAATGTAAATTATATCTTGTAGAATCTCTGTTCGAGCTGCTTGAGCCAGTTTTAGTGTAACAGCACTGAATCCGTGGGATTTACGACTCAGAACTATTAAGCTGATAAGCATTAAAATTTGATCACATAAACTTGAAAGTTAACTGAGAGATTCTGGCAACCGCTTGCTTGCTGTTTCGGCCTGATTTCCACGCAGCTTGCTGCTAATTAGTCTGTCGAATGCTTTCTGAACAAATCTCCACCTGAAGATACTGTTAAATGATATCCTTCATTCAGGTGAGGATATTTCATTTTCATGTGCAGCTCCCTTGTCTAAGCTAGCAGCTGGATCACTCCCACAGGAAAAGAAACATACTGTTTGTTTTTTGAATAGCCTAATGATGTAAAAAGCAAATTGTCAATGCTCCTGACTATGCGGTTGTTCAGTGCTGATGTTTGTAAAACCTTTGGATTTCGGACATTGAGTCAGCCAGATGAAATGGTCGACTTATTCTTGTAACTGAGCCCTGACCCTGTTCACTGCTCCTGCGTCACTTGCATGGTGATGACATTTTGTCGGCACCCTTTGAAAGCCAGGCTAGTGTCAGATAAGCAGGAGTGCTAAATCAACATGCTTTTAGTGTCCCTAAAGCATACTGAACCTTGAACAAAATGTAATGGAAAACACAGTGCACTGTTACAGCATGAATACAGTAGTGGTGCTGTGAAGCAGCACCTATTTGTGTTTATAGTTAGAAATATTGGCATCTTTTAATGTTGATTTTGTCTTTACCAGAGTTTGGTTGAGATATTCTGATTTTATCAAGTGTTTTGCTGGGTTCTAGTGGTAGCACTTAGTTGTGAGAAACTGTAGCAATCAGGACTTTCTGACCACCTTGTTAGGGATTGCGGAAGGGCTTTTACTAGATTCCAGGCCTCTTGATTCAGTTGGTCTTGGATCTCAGCCTCTGGGATGCGGCAGGAGACATGTTGACTTTTTCAGTGGGCTGGCATGGTGAAAACAGTGGAGGATCTGTCCCTCGTCCAGACCCCTTGTTTATTTCCACAGTATCATTTAAACAGTGCGGGTTCTGCATGAACAAATATGGAGGATGAACACAAGCACTGCAGGATGGGTTTTTGCTGAGGTTTAAATCCTGTCTATTCCAGACGTTTTGCTCTAAAATACCCAGCCTGCCTTGTGAAGACTGTGGGTAATTATTTCCAGTTGTAGGTTAATGAATGGAAACTGGTGCCCAGCCTAAACCCAGGAGGCTTCTGCAGCCACCAGAAGCAGAGAGGAACAAGACATCGTTATTTATCAGATGGCGTTTTCCTTTGCCTACTTCTTTGTTGCAAGATCTAGGTCATGCAAGGTGATGTTTTTTTCACCTCTTCCTCTTCTCCGTTTTCATCATGTGTGCCAGTTTAGTAGTTAACTTCTAGTGTAACACCATCCTTGTGTGTGTGTGTGTGTGTGTGTGATAGCTCTCTTTTACTCCTGGCTCTGTGCCCCAGAATGCCAACTTGTTTTTTTACAGACCGCTTATGTTTCTGTGGGATGTTAATGAATGTGGTTGATGGTATTCATGTTACAAACACTACTAAAACCTTGTACCTAATTTCTGTGGTGTGTAATATCATTAACTTTTAATCAAATCTATTTGCTCTGTTTTGCTTGTACAGGCTCCTATCCTGTGCTGACCCAATGGTTTAATCACCTGGACTAAAAATGAGCATAAGCAGTGATGAGGTTAATTTCCTGGTTTACAGATACCTGCAAGAGTCAGGTACGTCTGAATTTTTTATTTTTTTTTGGTTAAATACTTCTGCATGCAGTTGCAGTGGCTGTAAATTGCACCAGTTTAAACATGATTAAAATGTAATATTTTACTCTGCTGCTCTTGACTAAGTGAACTTTGACTCCATCCTGCTTTCCAAATTATCCATTTCTCCTCCAGGCTTCTCCCATTCAGCATTCACCTTTGGCATAGAGAGTCACATCAGCCAGTCCAACATCAATGGAGCCCTGGTGCCCCCTGCTGCCCTCATCTCAATCATCCAGAAGGGCCTACAGTATGTGGAAGCTGAAGTCAGCATCAATGAGGTCAGGCTCCATCTTTTCATCGTCAGCTCCTAATTAGTGGAAACTTACAATGTGATGGCAGGAAGAGGTGCACTGTCAGCTTTTATGTGTCTGTTGGCTTATACAGTTTAGGGCATTTTTTTCATTGTGGTTTAATTGATCAACAATAATGTCCATTATTAACCACAAAATTTTCTTTTTACATAAAGTGACGTTGGTTATATAAAATTGCATGTTGTCTGTGCAGGACGGGACCTTATTTGACGGGCGACCCATCGAGTCGCTGTCTCTAATTGATGCTGTGATGCCAGATGTGGTCCAGACCAGGCAGCAAGCCTACAGAGACAAGCTGGCCCAGCAGCAGCAGGCGGCAGCAGGCAGTGGCAGCAGCACAGGGCCACAGGGAAGCACCAAGAATGGAGAGGGCGCAGCCAACGGGGAGGAAAACGGATCCCACACCTTAGCCAGTAAGCTAGCTCGTGATTATAAACTATCTCTGAGACAGCTTCTTAACCAGTAGCTGTTTATTGGCTGTCTAGATATAAAAGTGTTTCCTTGCATTGAACATCAAGGGGCATAGTTTGTGTATTATACCACATTGTGAACACCAGATGAAGCTACTGCAAACAAAGCATACGACTCTTTGTTTAAATGTAAGAGGAAAATTTTGATCTGGTTGGTCTACTACAGATGGTCTTCCTTTTTGTATGTGCACTAATCGTGATAACACTCTAAATTTTAGATTGAAATGAAAAAATTGCTGCTAAGGGGTGATATAGACTCTCTTTCTCAACTTTCTAATGCAGGAACTCGGGGTCGGTGCAAGGTGGCACGAGTATTTACAGAAATTATCCTGTTGTCTGCTTTTTCTGGCTTTTTGTTTTCACTGCAGTGTTGATCTGGCAGCTACGGCCATGATAGCAACCCTGAATGTGTCAAAAGAACAATAAATAGTAGGTCCTGGATGTAACTCCAGTTTTGTGGCTATGTAGGAAATAGAAAAATGGAGGGTTTATGTTGGCTCGTATGGCCAATTTTACTTTATTGATGCCGTTGTTGGAGAGAAGAAAACTGCTACTGATCGACGACGGGGAAGGCAGAAAAATTACCCATGCTGTCCTCGACTCCACGCTAAATTTAACCAATCAGCATTCGTCTTCTCCATGTTGATCCAGTCAGTGTTGAGACCCACACAATGGTTTTTCAAGGCCAGTTATTAGGAGTACCTACCCTGGAGAAAGTACTTTTTCTCCAATTGAAAGGGCCCCGAAATGGGTTCCACAGGATGAGGTTGGAACTTGCACAATGTTTCAGGCCACCCTAAAATGGCATCCAGGTTGCTATGAACACTATCAATCAAAGTGCAGTTTTTTGTTTTACATTCATTTTACTGTTTTACATGCATAGCTATAGTGACTGTGTATTAGACTCTGAGTGCTGAGTACGGTGCATGAATACCTCGACACAGAGCAGGCTGCCTCTTCTGTGTGGACAAAGTGGTGTTAGCCATTTGACAACAACACAGCCTGCTCCTTAATTCCATAGCTGGTTGGTCCAGTGTACTCAGTTCAGCACCGTTTACTTAAGTCTTCTTAAGAAACACTGGTGTCGCCACTCTGTTTGAATTAAGACCAAGCAATGACGTATGTATATGCTGCTGTGGAACTGGTCTGGTTTGTAGTAATTAGATGATGTCAGGCTGTCATTATGAACTTCTGCCATTGTTAAATGTTTTGCAGTTTTGCTTGCCTCGTTGTTAATGTAGTTTCCATAATAAAACGTTGGTGTTGGGAAACACTAGTTGTTCATTTCACAAGTAATGCGTTTTTTTTTTTTTACTGAAAGGGATGACTCATTACATTTTGTTGATATTCTCTTGCAATTGAAGATTGTAATTGCATTGCAACTTTCTCACATGTAGAACAGTAAGGCAGTTAGTAAACCATGTAATGTGAACCTTCAGTTAAAGTTGTCTCGCTATCTTTCCTGTAGATCACCACTCGGAGATGATGGAGGTGGACAGGGATGTGGAGATCCCCCAAAGTAAAGCCATGGTCTTGAGGGGCCACGAATCCGAAGTTTTTATCTGTGCCTGGAACCCAGTGAACGACCTTCTTGCCTCTGGGTCAGTATCACCACTGTGTCTGTCCCTATGTTTGTCACTGCTCATGTAGGGTCTTGAAAGTATCATTCATAGAGAGATAGTCAAGTTGACCAATGTGTTTTTTTAATACATATTAATGACATTATTATCACATTTTTAGATGTAGTGGTTGCCCACAGTCATCACAATTCAGTTGGCTCCTCTGGTCCTGTTTGTGGTCAAGAGATTAAGACATTTTGTTAAAAATTACTCACAGACCATGATGATTTAAAGGATAAGTATTTTTTATAGCTGGTGCCTGTTTTCTCATATTTTTGGTGTAAATGATTAATAAGGACAAAAATATTTGGAGTCACTCCATTATTGGTCAAGAATGACACAACTGGCAGCTGCAAAATGGCTGCAGGGATATCCACTTGTACATGTACTGCTGACTGAGTGGTTGTTTTGCCATTATCCTACTGTTCTGTTGTGTGCGCTGAAGTCAGGTCAATGAAATACCTTTACCTGATAACATTGCCACCTTTCGGTCTGCAGCAGATCTCTCCGCTCTTGGAACAGCATTTTTATTTAGGAAAAAGTGCTTTGTTGTAGGATTTCTTCTCTCTATCTGACTGGCAGATCAGCCCAGTCAGAAATGGTCACTGCAGACACGATGGTCAACAAGGTGCAGTGTACAGACGACGATGTTTTCCTCCATTTGTAACTCTGTAACGTGACTGCGTTCTTGCCTTGACAGCTCTCTCTACCTTTCGCTCATGTTTACACTGTTATCTTCCTGCAACAACTCATGTCTAGTGAGATTTCATAGCAGCACTACATGCTAGACACATGTCTGTCTCCATAAACGAGCACTTTTACTTTGATGCTGCCTAAAGATAGGTACCAAAACCCAGTCTTAAACCAATATCTGGGCTGAATCATTATAGACCAATGGGTTGATTAGCTCTGACCTTATTGGTTCTGCTGTCTGTACAGGAGAAGTTAAGATTGTCTAAGTCATTACTACGTCATAAACATGATCTCATATTTTATCTCACCAACTCCTTGATGCATTTTCTATATTCTAATCCAGAATAAAATCTCTCTCTCTGAACCTGTGTGTGAAAGACAGAGCCAACTCTGTCACACTGCAACACTCATGCACAAATAAATATTGCTTTGCTCGACAATGGTAGAGATAAGTAAACATTCAACAGTGTAGTTACACTTTACTATAGCTGAGGCCAGCAAAGGTCATTGCCACAAGTGCAACAAGTCTTTTGCATGTAATAGCAGAAACATCATCACACACAGTTGCACAATTTTCGACTGCCTAGCTTGTAGTTTATCTCTCGTGCCCTGGCTATGTTTTGTATGCAAACAGTCATTTGTACAAACATGGGTTAATAATTAAAAGCAACCA
Source organism: Dascyllus trimaculatus (assembly GCA_024666655.1). Lineage (NCBI taxonomy): Eukaryota > Metazoa > Chordata > Actinopteri > Pomacentridae > Dascyllus > Dascyllus trimaculatus. The sequence goes on from CM045454.1 coordinate 19,298,255, forward strand.
TAAGGCCACTATAGGTGTGTTAAATTGAACCTAAAACTTTCAGAGCATCACCTGAGAGTGCTCAATGCAGCATGGATTCAGTGATTTGGAGGCTGCAGCCAAACTCTGTTTTTTGCTTTATTTTCACCCCTTCTGGAACTGGATGTTGTACTCAAAACTTTCTCCTTAAAATGTCCTGCATTCAGTTTTCTACTCAAAAATGAAGGTTGAAAGAGGAGCTGTAATGATAGAAAATGATGTAATGTTATTCCTGTTTTTGATTTATTTTGTTTTTCTTCTTAAAAATAGCAAAAAGAACCCATAGGAGTACTGTTAAAATGCTAGATCCATAAGCAGTATCGGTAAGAACAGTAGTACTTTTAAAATTTTAATAGCCGTTCCTAAGGCAGACAGATGCCCAGTAGGATTACAGTACAGCTCTTTGGTGGTTTTTGTGTTCTTGCTCAGTGTTGTCCAATTTCAAAATTTTGGGCCCTATTATTATTCTTCACATTGGAAAAATAAGAAAAAACACGGCCCAAATTTTACAATATTGGAATTATCCTTTCATTTTAAACAAAATCTTTGGTCAATTAGTTAATTACCAGGCCATAAATATGCCTTTTCAAAATTTAGTTACTAAGTAACTTTGTCTTGTTCAGTGAAAACTTGGGTGAATGAGAAGAATAAGCTTGTTTTAATGAGTCAATCCTCCTTTATCACCAGAAAACAAACCTTTGTTGACTAGAGTAATTGTTTGTTTGCTGTGGTTATCCTTCTGCAGAGGAACTCGGTCACACAGAAGAATGCGTAGTGTTGATGATATGTGTCGTGTTTGTTAAAGAGCAAAGCATATCTCAGAATGTTACTCTTAGGCTGGAAATGTGCCAGAGTTTCCAGTAACAGCTGGAACCAGAGCAGCAAATTCACTAAATAGCTATAACTCAAACCCACCCATACTGACAGATCAATTGACAACAAGTATGTCTGGTGTTCGGTGCAATCTGTCTTTTACCATCAGCAGTCTGCATTGTGTGTTTATTGGCTTTTTTTTTGGCTTCAGCAGATGGCCTGAGTTGGGTTCTGTGCACCGTGTACCTCTTAGCTGATTGGTCCCAACCGCAAACATGGCATTTCACTCTGCTCTTATTTAATTATTAGGGCCAAGGTTAAACAATTTGTAAATGTCCAAGTCAAACAAAGCCCCTTATTGAATCAATTATCTGCTTAGATGATGTCATACATTCTCTACTCCTACTTTCCAGTGTTTGTCAACATGGCTCGAGTGAGATTCCTCCGTTTTTAAGCAGTCATACTGAAGGGAAGAGAGACAAAATGCAACTAGATGCACAGCTTGTTTCCGTTGAATCCAACTGCAGCAGTAAACATTAAAATAATGAGATTCTGAAATAAATTATTAAAGTGTGAGGAATAAGCGTAGTGTGATCATAATGCTTGGAGGAAATTATGTTGCATTGCCAAACAAAACAAATTCAAGGACTGAAATGATTGGTCAGCCTCCTAAAATTGTGTTAGACTTTCTCCTAAATTAAACAATTTAGTGTCCGTTCTAAAAGTAGCTCAACAGAGGTAAGTGTTCAGCTGGGTACTTGGTGTATATTCAGCAATCCTGCTCCTAAGTGTGGGCACACCTCTTAAGATGAGGTATAAAAGGAGAATTGGAGTAATTACATCTCGAACAACCCTCTAATTTATCAGGGTCTGCATGTGGGGCCAAATATCCACATAAACCACGTAAACGTTAATGAGATTTGTGCTTGTAAAATGTCTTTCTCCTTTTTCTTCAACAGATGATGTGAAAAAGTTTGATAGGGATTTAAAAAGGTTTGGGATTTGATGGTTTGGGTTCAGGTTCGATAAAATGCCTTTAATCCCCAACCCTACTCAGGAGCAGTGATGGTCAGTTTTATAACATTTTTAGTAATGATTTTTGAAGTCGAAGCTTTGTTCGGGTGCCTAACGTGAGGTTGTCTCGCCTCGGGCAGGTCTGGGGACTCGACAGCACGGATCTGGAACCTGAGTGAGAACAGCACAGGCGGATCCACCCAGCTGGTTCTGAGGCACTGCATACGGGAAGGGGGCCAGGACGTGCCCAGCAACAAAGACGTCACCTCACTAGACTGGAATGTGAGTTTGTGTGTCTCTGTGTATGTGTGTTTCACTGAGTGCAGTTTTTAGTAATCTAATCTATTGGTGTGTGTGTGCGCGCGCCTGTGACCGCTACATTTGCTAAAGGCATTCCTTCCAGCCATATATATGGGGGCGAGTCACTCCCACAAGGGATGAAGGCCTTTTATGCTGCTCAGCTGCAAACTATTTTTTCTCTGAGTAGCACAAGTCAATGTACAACACCCTAATGAGCCCTAATATTTTATCTGTCATTAACTACTCAGAGTGAGCCTCGTAAATAGAGACAGAGGGATATGTCTGTGACATAAGACATGATTGTGAACTGAAAGAGATTTTAACGCCACAGAGTGAACCTGACAATCTCTCTTTCTTTCAGAGTGAGGGAACGTTGCTAGCAACAGGCTCATATGATGGCTTTGCTAGAATATGGACAAAAGACGGTAAGGCTCTCAGCGTTTACTGCATCATAGCTTTGTAAGCTTATGTTTCTGGGCTCTTCCTAAGCTGCGTTTGGGTATTGTGTTTTCAGGTAACCTGGCCAGCACTTTGGGTCAGCATAAAGGCCCTATATTTGCACTCAAGTGGAATAAAAAAGGAAACTTTATCCTCAGTGCCGGTGTAGACAAGGTAAGGCATATTGATCTTAGCTGTAGTTTGTTCTGTGATTTGTAGCACTGTAAATTGAATGTCTGTGAATGTTAGGCCTGCTGGTCTGATCAAACAAGCAATTTGAAGACGTTATCTTGGGCTGTGTTGGTCATTTTATTTAATGTTTTTTTTTAAACATTTTACAAAATATAGTGGAAAAACAGATCAGTAGTAATAAAAAAATTATAGCCAAATTTTCATTCTGACAACCAGATTAAAGTTATTTTCTACAAACCAGGGCTTCATTACATGATTATGTAATATATATAGAATACTTCACGATAACAATATCACAGTATTTGCAGAAAAGTTTTGGGGGAAAAGAGGCTCTCAGCCAAATTCATCTTTAACTTTGCTTTTGTGTTTGTCTCGAGTGTAGGGAGAGAGTCTGTCACTGTAACTGTACAAGAGTGTAGGAGATGAACTGATAAACAAAAATCTGCCATCAGTACAATGTCAAGTGGAGCCACCACCGTGTTGAAGCGTCAGACAGATTGTTACTGCAGTTGGATTTTTTTTGCAGTATTATATGTAACTTATTAACATTATATGAATTCTTTTTTTTTAAATTTCACAGTTATCATGAATATTATGCATTGCATCACCCCTACTGCAGTCATTTGTGGTGTAAAGGGAAGGCATAGCATAGAGTAAGCACACATGTAGGCCATAAACCTCTGTGTACTGAGGACAGTGTGTGGTTGTTACTCAGGTCTGTGCTTCATGTCAGGTTCTTTTTGCATTTCACAAATGTGTGGGGCTGACAGATGACTGAGGTGCATTTAATCAAAAATCAGATGGATTTATGCTGTCAGAATTACAACGAACATCATTTTAAAGGCGGTTCAACATTGCCACCTAGTGTAGTGAACTATTATGACGTGCAGTCTAACTTCAACATGCATATTAATACTCTGGTGTTGATGTCTTGGAGGTATCAGGAGGCTTTAAGTGAATGTAATCTATTAGGTTCCCTGTGTATCCCTTCAGCTTGTGCACATTTTTCATTATGACTTGCAGTGTTTTTAAATAAGACACAAACCACCTTTTTATAGTCAGGGTAATGTTTTTATTGATTTCTTGACATGAACAATGCTTGTTTATTATAAATAATGAAAATCCTCTCTTCCCCACAGACAACAATTATTTGGGACGCTCACACAGGAGAGGCGAAGCAACAATTTCCTTTCCACTCGGGTGAGTGACAGGAGTCAGCTGGATTGTTCCACATGACTTTTTGTGCAGGAGACTTTCTGTTTTTAGACAGATGTTACCTTTTGCTGAACTGCAGTGAGCTCATAGTGGTAATAAATTCATTATTTTCTGTCGTCGAGTCTTTCTGCACATTGTGACTTATGTCTTGGCTTCAGTTTCAGTGTTTGCTGTAGTTACAGAAATTACCTTGCATATTTGCAGGTGGTGTTGTAGTGTTTGATTTAGATTCAGTAGTTGGAGTTGTTAGTTGCAGGTGTTGTTGAAGTTTTAGTAGCTGATTTAGTTACAGGAATTGCTATGTTTAATCGCTGTCGTTTCAGCGTTTGCTTTAGTTGCAGAAGTTGCCGTGTTTTGCTGTGGTTGTTACTGTTGTTTAAGTGTTTGTTTTAGTTGCTGCATTTAGTTGTAGATATTGCTGTAGTTGCAGGAGCTGGTTTAGTTATAGTAGTTGCTCTGTTCTGTTGCAGGTGTTTCTGTAGTTGTAGCAGTTGATTAAGATGCAGAAGTTGCCTTGTCTACCTGCAGGAGTGGATGGTTGGGGTAGTCACAGTAGCTGCTGTACATGCTTGCAGGCGTTGCTCTAGTTTCAGTGTTGCTGATATTGTTGCACTTAGTTGCAAATGTTGCTGCACATGTAATTGTCTGTGTCGTAGCTGTGTTTGCCTAGTTAAGCCATCTTTATAGATATTGGACTCCAAAACAGTTTTGGAAAAATGAAAAGGGATGTGATTATTGTTTAGTAACTTTCCAGCAATGTATTTCACAGAATAAGTTAGAACCTTTCTATGAAGTCAAAGCTTGACTGCCCATCCATCTGCTTAGCTGAGAGACATAGTCTGCTTCATGTGCTGCAGACAGTGGTGTGAGTCAGAGCTCCTCTGCTGGATTAAATGCGCGATGACATAGTTACTAAATTACCAGCGGCATCTTTTTTGAATTATGTTCTATGAAAAAGTTGTCATTGAACTGTTGTATCTGTGATATTGACCAACTAACATATAGTTCAGGCTCTAATTGAAGAAGCATATTCAAAACCACAGAAGTTGATTCATGGTTCTTTCCATTTCAGACAACTTATTAACAATTCAAATAAATATAACTAAAAGAAATACAATAAATTGATTTAGTTGCATAGTTGTACATAGTAACAGGTGTTGCTGTACATGTATTGGTTAGTGTAGATATCTTATATGGTTGTTATATTACTTTATTTTATGATCTGCTTGTTTTGATGATGATAAATATTATCTTTGATCCTAATTATTTTTTTCAAGTAGCTTATCTTCACACATTTTGCACAACAGCTTTGAATTTTTGGTTTGCTGCAGTATGGCACTGACAGAGAAATCACACCTCTACCCTCATAGTGTTGACCTAAGTAACTGTCACATCTGGTGGTAAAAAATATTTGTTCCTCCCAGCTGTCACAAAGTACTTGTTCAGGCAGAAGTGTTGGGTTTTACGATATAATATTCTAAGGTCTTGACTCTGAGGTGACTTATGCTATGATTTAGTTCTATTTAAATATAATTCACTTGAAATAAATGTGGCAGTAAGAAGTCTAAATTCAGACCATTATTTTGATGTTACTGTCTCATAGTTGTGTGCATAAGTCATTGCTGCTTTAGCCCTAAGTTGTGTCTCTGCTTCCCAACAGCTCCTGCTCTGGATGTAGACTGGCAGAGCAATAACACATTTGCCTCCTGCAGCACAGACATGTGCATCCATGTGTGTAAGCTGGGTCAGGACAGACCTGTCAAGACCTTCCAGGGACACACGGTAAGTCAGCAGTCTTCGGTGTGAGCACTGTTTTCTCATAGGGAGGGAAACTGAAATGCTCTGCTGGCCAAATGTACTCCTGTTGGATAATGTGATGGGTTGCACTGGATGACTGTAGCTTTTGATCACAGTTTTATTGCCCTGTAAGTGCATTAAGACACTGTTCCGACTACATCTGCCTCTTGAAAATCACCCTAATTGCTGTGACAAACCAGGAAATAGTTTAATTATTAAGTTAGTAAGCATTGACGTACTTTTTCATTGGTGTAAGTGTATATACATTATGTGTACATTATTCCTCTAAATTAATTCTGGCTTAGTACACCATGAACATATGTTGTTTTTGTTTTTTCTAACTCACATCTTATTCATGTTAGAATGAAGTGAACGCCATCAAGTGGGATCCCACTGGCAGCTTGCTGGCCTCCTGCTCTGATGACATGACACTCAAGGTCAGTTCACATAACAAGCTGATGTAGCCTAATAGTCCAGAAAAGCACAAAGTGGTCCTTACTCAAATCAATTTCTGATTTCTGATGTGCTGTTTCTGTACGTTGTTACAAGTCATACTCACCGCTGCTTTTTATTTTTATTGCCTCCATCCTCTCTGGTGTAGATCTGGAGTATGAAGCAGGACTCATGTGTTCACGACCTCCAGGCCCACAGTAAAGAAATCTATACCATTAAGTGGAGCCCCACAGGCCCCGGGACCAATAACCCCAGCGCCAACCTCATGTTGGCCAGGTAAGAGTACAAAGCAACACTGTCCTTATCCCTGTTCCTCCTTTTGACACTTGACGTCAGGAATATGAATAATAAGAATAAGACAACTAGTGAAAAGTAGCTGCTGCTGTCTGCTTTCAGCACCACAAAGGGTTAGGTTTGTTCTTTGTTTCGTTTTACACCAACAAAACAGTTTTTTAGTTAAAGCAAGTGAGGTTGCACTGCCACACTTCAGTGGTGATGTCAAGAACAGCATGCATGCTGGTTTCTTTATTAAGTGATTCCAAGATTAATTACGCTAATGCATAAATGACACATCAATAATAGTCTAATTTTATGCATGATGATAGAGATTCAGAAAGATAGAAATGCGAGACAAAATACACCACACAAAATTTCCCAAATCATATTTTCAGGGGAGCTCATGTCTTCATAAGAGGAATCAAGCTCCCTGTGGCTCCACTGTAGTTAGCACCCTGTCCACAGTGGCTCAGTTGAGCCTGAAATAACAGGGTCAAATGGATGAGAATGGGCTTTTCACCTCACCAGCTCGTTAGATCATCATGGTTTATATGGAACTGCTGGAGCTACAATGAGTTATTGAAAGACTTTGTTTCTCCATTTCTTCATCTTTCAGATTTAGCAGTTGTGCCATGTTGGTTTCCACAGAGTGCATCTCTGAATTTGCACATTATCTATGTCTTGAGTATTTGACTCTATTTAGCAGGGCTTTTAAATGCATGTAAGGTTTTTGTCACAGATTTGGGCATAGTTGATACATATTAAAAGGAAAATGATGATGTTCTTTTATAGACAGGTGCAGTAAACGACTTGTTTCAGCTAATTAGCAGCTGTCATGTCCAGCTGACACACTGTATTTTATAGCTGTGGTACATGGCTCAGTAAACATGATACTTAGCTCACTTTGCATCCTCCTCTCTTTCTGTCTTTCTCCAGTGCATCCTTTGACTCAACAGTGCGTCTGTGGGATGTGGAGCGTGGGGTGTGTATCCACACACTGACCCGCCACCAGGAGCCCGTCTACAGCGTGGCCTTCAGCCCAGATGGCAGGCACCTCGCCAGTGGCTCCTTCGACAAATGTGTCCACATCTGGAACACTCAGGTCTGGGACAATGCTTTAAAATTACAGTGCCTATAAAAAGTATTCACCCCTCTTGGAAGTTTTACCCTTTTATTGTTTTACAACATTGAATCATCATCATTTTTTTAAAAACTAGAATGTACAACTACTACCGTTTCTGTGTAGCTTTGGGTTGTTGTCTTGCTGGAAAACAAATTTACACCTAAGTCACAGTTCTTTTGAAAATGTCATCAGGTTATCCTCCAGGATTTTCCTATTTTTTGCTGCATTTATTTTAATATCTATCTTCCTTTACTGTTGAGAAGCATCTGCTCTTGGTGTTTGCAATAATGTACAGTGGCCAAAAGCTCAGTTTTGGTTTGGTCAGACCAAAGAACCTTCTTCCACTTGACTTCAGAGTCTCCCACATGCTTTCTGTCAAGATTTACTCTGAGCTTTTTTCAATGTCAACTTTCTCTTTGCCTCTCTCTCACAAAGCTTTGACTGGTGAAGAAACTGGGTAACAGCTGTTATCTGCCCAATGTCTCTGATCTTAACAACTGCATATGCAATCTTAATGCAATTTTAATTGACATTACCGTATAAACAATCTGTTTTCACTTTAACAAGAAAGAGTCTTTTACAAAAACAATCTTGTCAGAAAGCCAAATTAAATTTCCCATGATTCAATGTTGAAAAGCAATAAAAGGACAAACTTCGAAGCGGGGATGAATACTTTTTATAGGCACAGAATAACCACACAAATATTAGTAAACACTGAGCTAAAGCAACATATGAAAAAAATGCCTGCCATTGATCAGTCAGAGTTAAAGATCTGTGTGTCTGTGTCTTCAGACGGGTGCTTTAGTCCACAGCTACCGAGGGACAGGAGGGATCTTCGAGGTGTGCTGGAACGCCACAGGGGACAAAGTAGGAGCCAGCGCGTCAGACGGATCGGTGAGTTTTCCTGCCTGAACAGTTGGTCACCCACATTATAATCACTGATGAAAGTAGCAGCCACCCTCAAGCACTCTGGTCTGTGTGTACAACTTTTACACCAGCTTGCTGACCTGAGAAACGTGCATGTCGGCCCTGTGTGTTAGAGGGTAAGCCGAGGCCATAAAATGCTTGGGATCAAAATTAGGGCTGGACCTGAATATCCAAATATTCAGTCGTTGTGGTGGGATCCGGTTTGGGATGTGGAAAAGGAGCCGACAGAAAGGCATGGCAAGAGAGGACACTGCTGCTGTGCCACCGCCAGCAAGAGATATCCATGCTAATTCCCCTTCCCCCTGGCTGCCGCTGCCACTCAAACCGAATATTCTGATGATGAATATCAGCTATTGGACCCGAATATCCGGAGCACAGATGTTGCTATTCAGATCAGCCCTAATCAAAATTAGGGTTGAAACTGTGGTCAGATCAACTTCTGCTGGAGATTTAAGTTCAGTGCTCGACTAATGACAAGGGGTAGTCCCTGTTTGACCAATCAGACGTGGATGTGACTCAAAGCACGGCTGCATCCAGTCATTAGACTCATGGCTAATGCAGGAATTGGTGTGTTTGTGGGTGGTGAATAATGTTGTGCTGGATTTGTGCACACTGAGGGATCTGCACTTGAAACACACAGCTGTCACAACTTGGACAACTTGAGCTGAGCAGACAGTTTGAAACAAGGTCTCAAAAGCTGAATGAAAAATATAATGGGTGATGCTGCAGTGCCATTAGGTGACACTAGATAGAGCCATTAGTGCATGAAATGTGAGTTACTGCTCAATAAATGAACCACCTTAAGTTTTCAGCACTCAACTAGCAGCCTGTGATAAACACTATTTAACATTTGGTGGAAAATATTCACACCCCTGTTCACATTTACTGGATTTTATATTTTTTGACTGTTGATCTGTTTGACCAAACACAGCAAGCGAGAAGCAGCATGATGAGAGAGGTGACTGCAACCTTCCATCAGTCAGGCCTTTATGGGCTAGTGGGTAGAGAGAAGCCTCTGCAGAGTGAAAGGGCTCCAACAGCCATCTGTTCGCAGACAGTTCACGGACGCTTCTCAGCCAAAGTCAGAAAGGTTGTGAGGATTTGATGGGAGTTTGAGCGAAACTGTTAGTAAAAGTGGTGGAGTGAACTACAAGACAACTCTCGGCTAAAATTACTGGCCTGGGACTTCTGCAAAAGACTGAAGACAGTCTCTTGACAATGCATCGTGGCATCTTGTCAAGCTTGTTACATTTATTAATGAAAAAAATAGTAAAACCAGTGTGTCGTCCAGGAATATTATGAAAATCTGTCAAATCTTTGCAACACTAGAAACTGAAGTTAATTAGTTTCTAACATTTCAAGTTATGCAAATATGTGGGACGGGAACATGAGGTCTTGTATGGTACCGCAGGGTTTCCCCCAGTGCTCTATAAGCCTGGCGGGCCGCCAGGCTTTCCTTGCCCCCCCGCCAGGCTAAGCGTCACTTGTTTATTTATTTTAAATAAGCTTCTTTATGCACCAAAACAGTGATAGCAAAGACAGTAAACAGAGCTTTTAACAGCATCTCGCGATACAGTGGAAACCGCAATGGTGACATTTTATGGTCGATACGTGAACTTTTTCCGAAGTCGGAGGAGCACTAGAGGAGACGATGAGCCGCTCGTTCACCCCCAGGCCAAGGGGAGTTCATCCCCGGCGAGCCGACCGAGCCGCGGCTCCATGATGAGGCAGAGCCAGTGTGAGTTAGCACGGATGTTAGCACGTCGTCGGAGCAGCCTTCTGCGAGCCGCGATGGTAAACATAGAACTAGCAGATTTAATCCAAAATGGTTAGCTGACCCTAAATTTAGCGGATGGCTCTATCAGACCCAGTATGGTAAACCCAGACGGATTGATGCACTGATCCAACCTGAACCATGTGCAGCAATAAGTAGAACTGATCACACAGCACAGCAGACCTGTTCAGCCTCTGAGTTCCCTGTTTTTAACCCTTGGCCATGTTTACAGTTTTTTATTTATGTTAATTTATTTTACTTTTAAATGTGACCAGCAACAGCTTGTTTTAAGATTCACTAGGATTTAACTTAAGTGAAAACAATTGATGTTATTTAATTTAATTGTATTTTTTGTGTTTGTTAAAACCGTATTTCAAGATTGTGCCTTTTTATAAGACTCTACGTTTAAGTATTGTTAATAAATGGCTTATAATAACATATAATAGTCATAATTTCAAAATTCCTGTTAACTTTGACCTTTTTTTTTTTTTTTTTTTACAAAAACACGGTGGGCGGCCGGTGGGCTTCTCTACCACCGGGCTTAGCAAGTTTTCTGGGGGAAACTCTGGTACCGTCAAACAGGTACAGTTTAAGGGGATTTAAGCAACAGTGCTTCATGTAAGACAGAGAGAGAAGGAAGTGGGTGCTTACTGGTTTGCTGTTTCCTGTGAGTAACTGTTGCATGTCCTCAAGTATTTCCCCCCTGTTTTTCCTTCTGATGTAGGGTGAAGAAACTATTTCCAGGGAGTTTCGATGACTAACAATTTCTGTAGTAACGGTCCACAGTAGGGGCAGTTCCCTGAAACCAGCATCTGGGTTTTTTTAAATTCATTGGGGTGGTAGCATTGTATAAGTTTGGCTTTAACCCCTTTTTTTACTGTAACTCTCAGAAGAATCCATAAAAGTCATTATAGAGAGCATTTGGGTTGGGGCTTTTCAGAAAAAGATGGTCTACTTGTAAAAATCTCGTCTATTTAGTTCAATTAAAAGGCATAGATTCCGAAACTTACTAAATTCTCTCTGTGTAGTGTAAATCTACAGAGAGCAGGTCCTTTGCATGTAATTGAGGTAATCAGACAATGCTGGTGTGAATTTTGCTTTGTTTGCTGGCCAACTTAGAACTTAATCCTCTCTATGAAGCTGGAATTGTTTGACTGCCTCCAAGCTGCTTGTTAATAACTCGCCAGAGACTCTGATACTTTAATTGGGGTATTTCTTTTGTCCCGTCGAGGCCAAACAGTCGACTGTACTGGTTTATCCATTACATAAATTCTGTCTTTCCATTTGGCTGCAAAGGTTGAGTTACACCAAAGTACTACTAATCTTAACTGAGCAGATCAATAATATTCCTCCCTCAACAGCTGCAAGGTTGAAATTGTTACTCAAGGTCTCTTTCTTTCCAAATAAACCTAAGAATGTGTTCATCCAATTCTCCAAAGCGTTTGAGAGCTGAAGTAATATTCAAAGGTTGGGTGAAGTTAGAAAAGCAGGATGATGGTATCTGCACAAAGTTGTGGGCTGGTGAATAAAAGAGTCCAACCAGCCAAGATTTGTGACTACAGCATGCCTTTACAAATTAATAAAAAACAGTGTCTTCAAATGTGAAGATTATTGGTGGAGGAGATCCAGAGGTATAATTTCCTTTCGCAGCTCTTTAATTGCAATATACAAAAAAAATCCCAGAGAAAAATTACTACTGACCCCACTTCAATTGAGGTTTGGTTCAATTATTGTAGCTTAACTTCTGAATGCATATTATGTAGAAGTGAACTGAAATCATTGCATATGTACTGACAGTCTTCAGTCATAGCTGTCTATATCTCATCACTGAGTATTGGAGATAAACTGCTTTTCTGTCTGACCTCTGAATGTAAGAATAAAGTTGCAGGAAACTTAAAGTTACAATATTAAATGACAGATTTGCCATTTACTGATCCAGTTTTAGTGTAAAAGATGAGATCTACCAGTTAAAGCAAACTAAAACCCACTTTCAGATTTGTGAAACCTATAGCTTATTCATGAAAGCAACAAGGAATAAATATCATAATGATGATTGGTATCTTCTAGTTCTACACAACAATAATACTAGGTTGAAACCTGGCCCCAAAGACAAGGCTTTAGAAATCAGGAAACTGTGTTTAAACAGATATTTTGACCAGGGCTCCAGATGAACTTTTTCACTAGTAGCACCGATGCGAACAGCTTTCTCATTTGGTTGCACCTCTCACCTTGTCACAGGCAAAACATGTCACTCGCTCAACATTTTCTTATCAATGGACACTATGCTTTACCAGTGTTCCCTAAACGCCCCACATTGCAGGCTGCTGTGCTCAGAAGGCAGAAAAATTACTTAGAAAAGAGTTAAAATAGGGGGTTCTAATGTCAGATTTGTCCCAGATGAAATTGAGTGATTTTTTTCTCCCTGCTCAAAACAATGCATGCAGGTGCACTCCGCATTGCACGAGAAGACCGCATTTTTAAGCGTAAATACCGCCAAAGTTATAGAAGTACTACTTTTCACCACGGTGGTTAATGCAGTAGCTGCCTGCGCTACTTTAGTTAATTAATTTCAATTGCCACACTCTCAAAAGAAAAAAAAAAGGTCCAAGTTGATCGCAGTCTGGAGCCCTTGTACCCATTTGTCAGTTACAGGTTTGACAAATCTCTGTGTAGTGTTTGTTTTAAATCTATACCTGTAATGATTAGGTCTCTATCTGTAAAAAGCAGAGCAAAGCAAAAGTTAATCTGGTTAAGGTTCCTTTTAACCAGCAAAGTGAACGCTGAGAATCGGCTGCTCAGTTCAGTGTCAGGTGTACTGTACTATTTATATATATATATATAGAGAGAGAGAGATCAAAAGAAAAGTAACGGATCTTCACAGCAGACTTTTTAATCACATTGGGGTAAAGCACAGATGGAAATAATTTCTCAGTTCAGGAGCAGACCTTCCCGTTAGTGGAATGTAGCCATCATTAATTCCACATGTGCTTTCCCCGCTGTGACAAATCGAAATGTCGGCTGTAAACAAGGTCTACTTAGGTCATCCTTACAGTCGACAGTTGGCCTGTTTTACCCCTAAACAGGCCCATACTTTTTTTAACGATAAAGTAAGAATGCTTTTCCAAATAATGTGACCAGTTTTCGTTTATTAATTATTGTGACTCGTTGGGTGAAAACTTCAGGTATAAGTGTACCATTTCCTCTACACACGTCACACAGCTTTTTCTTCCTTTTACCGTTATCATGTTCAAAATCCCCTTCACTACAGGAAGCAGCAACCGGCACACTGAAAATGTAAAGTGTGAAGACTGAAGATTGCAATAAGGCAGGCCTGTTTGGTTATTTTAGTGACTTTGCTCGACTCCCTGTGTTCTGATGCCACTCTAAAACAGTTCCCCCAATACTTCGTTTTGCAGGGGCACCATTGCTGCATCCTGGGCTTAGCACCAGCCGAAACAATTGTGATGAGTTAAAGAAATAAAAAAACAAGTTAGAGCTGAATTATAATGAGGTAGCTATGCAAGACTATTGATTAACTGACTTTGACTAAATCAGATCAGTAATTTACCTTTACAAAACTGCCAGTTTTTCTTTGTACCCTTATAAACATTTTTTGAGGGGAGCTTTCTGGAAGGTTATTCCAAGCACCTTGGAGAACTTGTCTAGGACATAATCCCCATCAGTGATAGCTGCCTTATGTCATTTTAAATGTCCTGGATTCTTTGTTGGAGTGAAAAATCATCCACAATGAAAATTGTTTATATTTTTGTTCCTTAATTATTCATTCTTTGCATGATTTGTCTTGTTCTTTGATAGCCTAAAGGGACTCGATCTGTAATTTTGTCATACAATGTTGTGTTGCATAATGATAGTTTAACTAAATGTTTAATAAGAAACCTACATCTAAACAACTCATACATAATTAAGAAGGTATTTGGATTGTGCCTTATATGAGGCAGTATTATTGATAAGCCTAGTAACTCACACAGTCTGCTCTTTTTTGCCAGCTTTCCTCAATGGTTTTGGCTGCAGCTTTTAGTCTCTATTCCAGATTTAAATTCCTTATATTGTTTCAGGATTATTGTTTCTGTTTGTGAGAAATGTGCAGTTCTAGACCAGACTGGGTTTGCGGTTGATGTTCTGTTGCTCACACTGCCCCTTTTTATGTGAATACGCTCATTGCTGGATTCGGAGATCCTGGGTTTAGTAAGTAACCAGCTTTGTGTGACAGCTAAGCCAGACAATGGCTGTTGGGTTTAGCGAAGCCAGATAATGAAAAGATACCCTGGGTATGTTGAACTTGCTTTGCCATACAGGCCTCTGACTTACAAAGAAGAGCTTTTCATTTGGATTTAAGAAACTTTAAGGTGTTTGTGTAAAATGGCACAAAAACCTTTAGTCATTGATGAGAAATGAGGCATCTTACCACACTGTGCCAGTTAGAACTCCTGAAACAAGAACGGAAACTGAAACTTGAGTGGCAGAGAAAGTGTCAGCCTGGTTAACTGTCTGTGGTTTCATGTTTTACAGGTTTGTGTACTAGACCTGAGGAAATGACATACGACTGGGGGAGCCATGGACCGACTACGAATGTGTACATAGCCAAAATGACTGTCCCTGCCTGTCCGCCACACTGCTGTAGTCCCATCAGATGCCATGGCCCACCGTTACAGCCAACTGGAGCGCTCCCTCCCTCATACGTACACACAAGGACCACACACACAGTTTTTACGCACATGCATCAGACATACAACAGGTCTGCATGGACATTTGTGTTGCTCCACAGACCAGAAACATTTCTTTGTTATCACATAGTAGAAACTTGTTGGACCCATCACAAGCGAACCAAAACACCAGGACTCTTCTTGCTTTCCTCTTTTTATCCTTTGTATCAGAATTGTAAAGATTTTTGTTCTTTGTTGGTGTGTGCATATTGCATATGTCAGCATTTGGTGTCCTGTGGACATTGTTATGTTGAATTAGGATTTTACTGATCTCTGTAGGTTTTCTATTACATGTGGGGTGGGAGAGAAGAGAGGGTTTGTTGAGTCTTTTAAAATGGATGTTCAAAGTTGTTGATTGGGAGATCCATTCATTTTCATGTCTGCACTCTTTAAGGTTCAAAAATGCAGATGTACAGCTCTGGAAATGACTTATAGTTTTGTCAACTCTATTTTTATCTAATAGGTTTGTTCCATTTTTGCCATTTTTTTAACAAAGTATAAAGCAGTTAATCAGAGGGTGGTATTCCCTTTGTTTGCAACTTTTATCCTCAGAAATGGTTTTCAGGTGATCACAATTCATCAGGTTAAGATAGAGCCCCAAGGAATTCAAAATCTCTTGGCTGAAAGATAATCTTGGCAACCGAAAGACATCAACGCAGATAAAGAGCCGTCGGCTTCGGGTTCCTGTCACTGAAACTGACCTCGTCCTGGATCTGTGTCTTACAGTTCTGAGTAGATGGCTGTGCTTTTGTGTCAGTAGTGAGGTAACAGTTACAGCTTGCTGAGGAAGAGATTTGCGAAAACAGGCCCATAGCGGCTCACATCCATCTGACGTGAACAATTAATTGTTGTAATTGCGCTTGTTTCCTCAATTTGTGGCTGGTTGCTAACCAATGCTGAATGATAATCAGACTAAGTCGGTCTAATTGTGTCCTGTTTCCCCTGCTTGGTCATTATGCATCAGGACATCATCTGGAGTGTCGCCGCCCCTGCAGGCACAGAATCTGTGATTGCTTCTTTTGCAAGCTAACTCAGCGTTTGCTCACATCTCGGCTGAAGTGACGGTGCTGGAGTTCGGATTACAGTTTGTCAAGTTGAGCAGCTGTTTGCAAAACTTGAATTCTGTAACGTGTGCAGCTTTCGTGTCCAGTGTCGACCCAAGTACACACTACAGTCCCTGCTTTGGTTTGCTGTTGTCAGGCAGTTGTTGCCCAGCACTAAAACACACACACAGACACACAAACACACACGCCACACACACACACACACTCTGGAGACAGGCTGTATTCAGGCCTATGCACGGATAGACAGCGCTTTTGTTTGTAGTGTTCAGAGTTGGCGTTTTGAGGCAAGTCTGTGCTTGTTGTTAAAAGCAGCCTCGCAGCAGCATATGACTTGATTTAACATGGTATCTGCATATAATTAGAATGAATTATGTGCAGATACCGTGCTACATCAATATATATATATAAATATATATATAAATCTGTGCTATTACAGGGGATTCTTTTCTATGCCACTCCTATGCTAAGGATGGATTTAAAAGTAACTTTTCGAAGACGCTTGAGATACAGTTTGATGTTTTTCTCAGCATCACTGAGAGTCGTGACCATGAGGAATGGTTTCTTTTTTATAAAATACCATTAAACAGTCATAGCTAAAATTTTTAAATAGAGCGGCCCTTTGAGGGGGGATTTTTTTCCTGCACTTTAGACTAAAAATGGAGAAACAGGGAGGTGTGTTTATTCAAGCCATCGTAGACACATCTGATGGTCAAAATGCTCTTAAGGCTGAATCAGAATTAATGCAGAAAGTGTGCAGTGTTCCAGTTCCACAGTAAATAAGGTGTATAGTGTCTTGTCTGACTCCTCCGGTGCGTCAACTAGAAACAAGCTAACTTCATGGCATTCCAAGTCTCATCTCGCAGCCATATCCAAGATCTAAACGGCTTGATAGGTGCACACGTTGTCGGACATTTCAGATGTTTTGTTCCGAGTGTTACTTGTTTTAAAAAAACATTTTGTACTGAAGCTATAGACTATTTTGACGTTTGCTTTAATACAGTCAGCAGTGATTGGACTGTATCACAAAGACACTATTTCAAATGATGTCTATGACAGTGGAATGGTATTTTATAATGGTTTGTTTTTAGATGATAAGCTTTTTACACTGCATTCAAGTGTGTTTGTTATTTTTTGTTCCTACCGAAAGTACTAACGTTAATTCTATCTTTGCTATGTTGGAGAGCCCTTGAAGGTTTTGTACTTATCAAAACTTTTGTAATTTTGATTTATTTGTAGCTACGTACTCAAAATGAACAAAAATATAGAATCTGGATTTAACTGTTGATGTATTATAACACAGAACATGTAAATACCAATTTGCAGATTTTTTTTGTCTTTTCCCTCACCTATGTTGTACTCTCTTTCTCTCTCACTCACATGGTTGCAGTCTGCAGCCTCCTGATCAGACTGTTGTAATATCACTCAGATCTCAAGGTCTAGAATAAAATCTATTTTGATAATATTAGTGTGTTTGCTCCTTCGCTGCCGCCTTCCTTTGCTACAAGACTTCATAAACAAATGACACCCTACACTTGTGCAACAGGCCAAAATATACCTCCTGTCCAGACTGTACCGCGGTTAAAGTGGGCTATTCTGTTTTATACTCTGGGTATATTCTGCCCTAGTACAGTGTATACCCCATAGTATTATTTGCGAAAGGTTTTTTCATGCCCCTTCTCGGCAGGATTACACCCCCGACAATGACTCACACTAAATATTCAAATTAAACGAATGATACTGCAACACGGTTCACCAGCTTTTAAAACTTTGTGAATTTCCACTACAGCCAACAAACTCTTGATGGGTTCTGATACCAAAAAATGTTCATTTCCATATAAATGCACAGGACTCTAATGTGCCCAGGGGTTAGAGTAATCGTTTGAATTCTTCATATTCTAATGCATAGTGATGAAACAAAGCTTGTTCAACAAAAATACAACTGTCAATCACACAATGACAGAAATGCTGCAGTCTTAGACAATCGTATAAAAAAAAGAAAACTGTTCAGTTGTATTTCTCTGATTTGTACAAAAACAGAATTGGCGTCAGAGCGGAACTTTGCAGTAGTAGCACCGAAGTGTTTTGCTACAGGTCTGGAGTGTCATATCATATCAGCTGCTACACTCTGGGGAATAAACACAAGATGTAGATTTTTGTTATCCACTATGTAGTATGGATTGCAAGAGAAGCCATGCCTTGATTTTTTTTTCCCCCAAAATGAGTGGTGCCCCTGATTATGAAATAACCAAAGATAAAATCTTAGTTTTTTATTGTTCCTCCACATTTGGTGTTGATCTTCTATGTTGCAGTCACATGCTGTTTTTTAAGCTTATGTTATAGTTCTGCTAGGGGTCAATCTGCCCTGGTCCACCTTTGAAAGCTGCATGTGTCAGGTATAGTAAAAAAAAAAAACTTTTCAGCCAAGCTAATGGAGTGATCACAAAGTCAGTCCATCATTTTGGTCAAGATTTAAATTTCTCAGCAGCTATGGGATGGGTTGCCATTAAAGAAATTGGAAAGAAATTAATGATCACCGAAAGACGCATCCTAATGTCGACAGTGATCCTCTGATTTACTGATGCCAGCAGCAGCAGGTCAACGTTCTTGTTTACCCTGAGAAACAGCCCAACATTAGATGGATTGAAACAACATTCCTAATTACTTTGTTTTCCTTACTTTGGTTTTACGATCTGTAAAACTTGTGGCGTTCCCGCCAGCCTGTGCCTTGTGTTTAGTGCTAATTGACAACTAAAACGCGAAACCAACACATAGTGAACTTTATGGCAAAGCATGTAGCACAAAGCACAGCTGTGAGTAAATGCAGCCTCACAGAGCTGCTAGCATGAATGAAGAGTGAATGATGTGCAACAGGAAACAAGCATCTTGTCTTGTATTATACCATAAGGAATAAAATAAGGATGCACAATGTTGGATTTTGGCCGAGACCCGATATACTGATATTTGTCAACTAATTTGGCTGACTGCTGATATAAGAACATATTTTTCACACATAACTGTAGTGAACATCTGGTTCTTCCTGTAGTAGAAGTAACATATTATTATGCTAATTAACACACATGTGTGTATATATACAGTCAAGCCCGAAGTTATTCATACCCCTAGCAAATTTTGACATGCCACTTTTTGTTCAAATGTAAATAAAAACTGAGAAATATTTTTTTCCACAATGATGCCTCTTGTACATCATCTTAGTATCTTCTGGGAGACGCCTGTGTCATTTCCAATCAGGAAAAAAACTTGCTGGTTGAATACAAGTAACATTAAGTCAAAATTTGCCAGGGGTATGAATAATTTCGGGCTTGACTGTATATACACACACACACATACATATATACATGTACACACACACACACACACACACACACACATATATATATATATATATATATATATACATAGTGTGTATATACTGAATATTATACTCTTATCATTGCCTACTGGTCGGTACAGACTACAGACATAAAATTCAATGCTTCCTAAATGTAAACATTTACTAGACAAAAAAGGAAAACTATCTAAACTTACATGTAAAACACTGCATATTTATTCTATGTAAGCTTTTCAAACAAATCTGTAAAGTTTTAAGTTGGCAGGTGTTATCTGCCTGTCAGTTTTCATTTTGGCTCAGTGCTGATTTTTCCTTTCAAAGCCTTTTTCTGCAGATACCATCTATGATGCCAAATACGCTCGAGCATCTCTAGAACAAACTGCTGAAAAGTTCATCTGCCTTTGTAAATGTCATTTAGATAATAAAAGCCCTGAGAAGAGATATTACAGGAGTTTTTCCACTGCTGTTAACAAGATCAAAAATGATTTTGTGCCATAAAGGCTTGAATTATATTTATCATACAGTCCTTTTGTATTTTTTAATATATATATATATATAAAAACTTTATTTCAGACACAGTTGGTCAATAAAATATAAAATAAGCTTTCTCTTGTTTCAGCTCTTCATTGAAGCTGTATTATGTTTACACCCAGTGAAATATGTCACAAAATTCAACTCAATACATCTGGCGTCTTATCTGACCTTTGCTAGAATCGAAAACAAAGTTTACTGGTTTGAATGATGTATGACAGGCCTGCTTTCAAAAGAAGACAATATCTCTTGATTATATCGTGGGAACTGCCAACAAGCTAATGTCTTGCATTTACATCTCTTGGTGGTTATACCACAGCATGACGAAGGACAAATATCAGTTCTCAGTTTTATTTCTAGGTAGTGGCTAATGGTTTATTTCAAAATGTGTGTGTGAAATTGCTCTTGTGAGTACTTGTCAACAATACAGTACTTTTACAACTAATTATAATATTATAAGTGCTACATTTTTGTAAAGAAACATTATGTGTACCTATAACTAAGCCAATGTTAAAACATACTTGAGGTGTTGCTAGAGCTTTATTATTTTATTGCCAGGTAGCCTGCGCTTGGTTGCTAGGGCAGAGATGTGGTGCGCATTCAACCTGAGGGGGAATATGCTGAATCTAATGTTTTTAGATTGAGTGAGTAAATAAATTTTTCCATTTTACTGACAAAGTAAATGTTTTGTTTATATTTTATATTTAGACTAAGACACCTAGGGCGCTTTTTATGTGTACTTATATTACTATATTAGCCTGATTGGTTTCTACAGACCCCCCCGTCCTTTTAGGCGGTTTGGTTCCTCCCAGCGCAGAGAACCTGTCAGGTAGAAACAGCGGAGTTTGTTGAGTCCAAGTCGCTCAGCAGCGGCTAGGGACCTCCGGTGTGTTATCTCAGTGTGAACCGTAGTGCCAGGTATGAACAACCGCTCACATCACAAACCGAAAACACATTAACAGTTGAATGCACTTTAAAATAAATAGCGTAGGAATAGTGTGACTTTAGCTTGAGCGGTTAGCCGGCAGGTGAACGAAGTAAAGTTAGCTTGCTGTCTTTAGCTGTTCCTAGCAGCTAAGTTGTTGTTTTTTGGGTGAATAAACAATTGAAAGCTTTATAGAACTAAAATAGATCGTACACAGCAGTAAATATTTTCACAAATATTTACTTTTTTTTTTTTTTTTTTTTTAAGAGTCAAAACTTAAATTAGTGCAAGTTTAACAGCAACATATTGAGAAACTTTAAATAACAGTTTTAGCTAGCTAATCTGCTGTTACCTCTGAGTGAGAAGACAGCATTTGTTCACATGTTCGTGTATAATGTTGCTATTAAATCCAGTAGTCAACGCTAGATAATTAAAATATTTAAAATTCAAACGCTTCAATTGTTATGTAAATAGGAAAGCAGATTGACTGACTCCTCGATAGACAGAAGTAGCAATACCACGGTGTAAGCAAAGTTTATGTAAAGTAGCAAAAGTTGAAGTACTCCTCATGCAGAATGACATACTTCAGAATAATGTCTGTTTTTGGATTTTACTTACTAATGCATCAGTGTGTCCATCACTTTAATGTTGAAGCTTGGAGCTGTTAAAGGTCCTTTTACTTTAGATCTGCAGGGCAACTTGTGAATTTCCCCTTTGGCATCATTAAAGTTGTATCCTAAGCTATAATATCACATCATTACTTCTTTGTTGGTATATTTTGTGCCATTAAACTAAATCTACAAAGTACCTGAATTCCTCAAACAACTGTAGCGGAGTTTAAAAAAAACACACAATATTTGCCTCTGGATTGTTTTGGAGTCAGGTGTGAAATATATTAAAATGGAAACAGTCAAGTAAAGTACACGGAACTCAACATTGCATTTAATTAGCTTGCTTGAGTATATATACTTAGCTATGTTTACCCACTGTCAGTAGATCAATCCATGTTGCAGGCAAATTTGTGTGACTTATTTAAATTTGTATGAGCAGTGGGACTATGAAACTAGGCCACCTCTAAAGAACACCTCAGTGCTATAGGTGTTGGTAAGCCGCACTAATGTTATTAAATTTTATCCTGAGGGAAACACATACCAAGTTTCATGACATTTGAAAACCTAAAAATAAAAACATAATTAGTACCGAATTACCAGTTCTCATTAGGGAACAAACTAGGAGATTGCTACGAAATCACAGGACCCATGAAATACAGCGTTAAAAGCCAAAAAAGATATGGAACAACTCCAAACATTTTCCTTCACGTACTTTGCATTTTAATTTGCATTTTACCCCTCTGGGACAGCCCCTTGCAGCTGTTAGGCAAGAGTGGCACTGATGCGTCAGTCAACAGTGAAGAGATAGAAAGCGTTTTCTGTTCGCTGACAAGAAAACAGTGTATATCCATTCAGCTTCAGGAGGTAAATATTGTTTCATCACCATCAAGGCAATCCAGAGTTAAGATATCAAGGATGCTGTGAATATCTTTGATATCATCATCTTTGATGATAACGCATGTAGAAGATTATTAGGTTCAGTCATGAGTGTGACTAAGAACCTGACTTTAATTTCCTTAGTGCTGTATTTCCTGTGTGCAGATCAGTATTATTTAGTGTTTAATAAACTGAACTCTTGTAGTAGCAATTTAGTATTTTAATAGGTAGTAATTTGTTATCAAGGTAAGCCAGCAATAAGACTTATTCAGCTATACTTTAAAAAGTAGTCTTGGGCTTTCATTTGTGGACAGGAGAAACAGGAAAAAAAAGAAAACGTTTAGTGTCTGCAACAAATTAAGCATGTGCATTCCAGTGAATGCATGAGTAAGTCAGTAGTCAAGCCTACATATCACTTTTTCGTCACACTCTTGAAAAATCCTGTGATGCATTAGTCATGTGCTCTGCAGGTCCTGACTGTCTCACGCTGTAGTCTTCTACATCTGTGACCTCCTGACAAACATTTTTTTTCTCTAATCAGGTCATTTAGTGTATTTTTAGACATCCATCTACTGTACCAGTCACTTGCAGAGCTCTCAGGTGAAATTCTGGGCAGGCTGCTTCATTAAAGGAGGTTTGATGGATTGGATACTGTCTGCTTTGTGTTGCTGCACTAAATAGACAACAAATGCAGACAGACCCATACCTAACAATCTGAAGAATGGTCCTGGTGATGGCCCTACATTAAAACTTCAGGAAATGCCAGAGTTACTACAGCAGCATATCCCGAGGGAAACACAAATTCCATGACATGGCCAATATTTTCTATGTAGGGTAATTATTATATAATTTCCTGTGTCCTTTTCAAAAACTAAAACTAAATACATAATTAGTACAAAATTACACAGTTCTCTCTGGGAAACGTACTGGGAAATTACTAGGAAATTACAGGACCCGGAAAATAGAATGTTACCCAGTAAAAATAACAGTTGTGGAACAATTTACATCATTTTCCTTCACTCATTTTCTAGAACTAGTACTTCCTGCAGGCTACACCCATTTGCATGATTATTTAAATATCAAACAGCACATGCCAACTCTGGTTGTTTAAGTCCCTAACCGGTTGTTGATTAAACCCCCATAAACTTATCTCTTTGTATCATTGTTAGAAGTTTATTGATGAAAATAATCTTATAAATAATTTACTTAGGTGTAGCTCTACACAGTTGATTCTTGTACAATGTGCAAGTCTATGAACTCCCCGAATCTGTCTCCTCTCACCACTCAAAATTAAATGACTAAAAGTCGACTCATCACTCCCTTATCGCTGCAGCTCAAGCACACACGCTCACTTACAGCTCTGCTCAAACACTGTGAAACCCTGGAGGTCTGAATCTGTGTTTTTGAGACTTTACATGACACGCTGCAGCTTGAACGCCGAACGCTGCTCAGCCACGGCGATGACTGATTATTTCACCCCAGATATGTGTTCAAGCATATAAAAAACACAACATATTAACAAATTAAAAGTTTAGCAGTTTAATTTTGGGAATTAAAACTCTGACAGCAAATATTCTTGCATATTTTTCACGACAAAAACAAACCTAAATTAAAAAGTAATATCTCCAGAAGAGAACTATGAAAAAATGTTCCACTGTTTTCATCAACAAAAAGAAATGACACAATAATGCTCCCGACAGACAAATGGACAAATAACTAATGACTGTTTTAATGCAAAGTGTTTTTCAGCTACCTGCAGCAACTGTTGAATCCCTCTCCAAAATTTCTCACGTTCAGTAGATTTACTAGTTTAACTTGTTGAACTGCTGCCAACTAAGAAGCTCATTAGGCGACGTGATGTGTCCGGCTGTAATATCATCTGACGGTTCCTGAAGGTAAACCGACTTCTGAACTTAACTACAAATTACAATGACAAACAGCGACAACACTGCTGAGACAAACTATGAACATGAAGGTAGCAGTGGACATTTAAAAAAGGAAAGCTAATGTTAATCTAACCCTGCTAATGTAACAGATCATGTGGATGTAATGTTGACTTTACTACAGTCAGATGTCGTTCATGTTGCTGTCAGCAGGAATGAGTCAGTTCAGGATTACTGATGACGCTGCTTCTAAAGCTTCTGCTAACATAAATAAATATTGCTTATTCCATCAATTTAGCAACCACTTTCAAGCTAAACCCAGACAGGAAACAGGATTTTAGTGAGCAAGTGAGTGAATGAGCTGCTGCTCTTTAGTCTAGAGAGCACATGTAGATGTGGTAATGCTATTGCTAACGTGTCGTGTGTCGTGAGAGAGAGAGGTTCAGAGTTTGGAAATAACTGGATTTAAAGAAGAGATGCCATCTTTTATATCATTACAGAGGGACATGGACACTTAACCTTTTCCACTAACCTTTCCGTATACAAGAATAATGTCTGTAACCATGGCAGCCGTACACAAAGCTAGAGACAGCTGTGGTTTTAAACTGCTTAGATGTGACAAAATACAAACCTCAAAAATGAGACTAAATGTCACTGACAAAAATCAGACAAGCTAATAAAAATCGAATGAATGAAACTTGACTAACTGAAGCACATTTTTGTCAAAAAAGTAAAACTCAATCAAAATCAGGTGCCAAAATTATACTAAGCAAAGACGGTCTTTAAAGTTAGGCAGAGACTTTGTTGTGAATTTCAGTCTAGAGGGCATGTAGTTGGAGCAGCCCCATAAGGATGAGTAGCACTGATGTTTCATCTGAAAATGAAGAGATGGAAAGTGTTTCTGTTCGTTGATAGAGGAAATAGGGTGTTTATTTATTCAATGTCAGAATTTACATGTTCCAAGAAATCCAGAATATTTTTAGTATAGGTACGGAGGATGATTTTAATGTCTTTGCTACAATGCAGGGTTGCAAAATATTCAAATTAAACGTAGCAGAGATGGTCAAATCACCAAAAATCTAATCAAAAGCTCATAAAAGATATTCGTTACCACAGACAAGGAACCACTGCCTGCTTCAGTTCCAACAAACCTGTCACTTTTGAGCAGATTGCGTACATCATCACGTGTCACTTTGTACACAATTCTGAAAGTAATGCTTCAGCTCAGATGAAGATTCTTCGCCACCTTCACCTTTTCGGGTGTCAGAGCACAAAAATGAGGGACAGGGTAGAACTTTCTCTCATCACGTCCTCCCTCCGCTCTACTACCACCTACACACACTGCACTGATAGGGAGGGAGGGAGGGAACAAGTGAGGGGAGGGGAGAGACCAGAGCCAAGGCAACCAGCTCATTTACAAGCAACTTACAGTCTACACACTCAGGCCAGTGGAAGGATCAGAAGAAAACACACTCTCACAGCATTTCACAGATATTCCCCACACAGACATACACTGTTCGTCCACACAGAGCCTTTGACTGTTTCACTAAGGACTGATGCCTGGTTCTGACAAGCGTTTCGCCTCCTGTCATCTGAAGGAAAAGTAAACTTCAAGCAGCGGAGACGCTCTGCGCAGCCGAGAAGAAGACTCGGCGAGGGAAAGAAGATTTGCTGCCTCTGGGTTGGATCCACACGCAGATATTCTCCTTTGCCGGTGAGTGTTGGAATGATCCTTCGAGTGATAGTGTGATGTTTTTTTTTTTCTCCCCTCCCTCCTGCTCTGCTTCTGTGCTTCAAATCTATTTATACAAATGGTGACTTTCAAAATATGCTTGTGGGGTGGTTCACTTTCACAGCGCTTGTCACAGATGTAGCTTAGATAGAAGCGCGAGGGCCGACTATTTGTCCTCGCTACAGGAGAGACACAGCCTGTTTTACGAACATGACAGCGGTAACACCTTCAGTCAATATGCTAAAAGTAAATTTAAGTAACCGAAGTCCACTGCAGATGAGGCTAGAGCACAGAAACGCGACAAAATAGTAATCACGGAGGAATAACTTTGAAGGATTAATAAACAAAGGTAAAGTTTTAAAGCAGTAAAACTAACATGTAGTGTCTCATGGTGGGAAAATGCGGTCATTAAATACAGTCACACTGTTGGCAGATGACAGCTTTCACATGAGCTCTATGGGTGTCATAATCAGACAGATTCTCTCATTGGTAGTCTGGTTTTATATGCTTTTTGTAGTTTATCAGAATTTCATCTCACAAGACCATGTTTGACAATGTTTTTACTGAAGAACTAGTTGCATTTTCTGCTATACTATAACCTGGTGTGTGTATGTATTTGTGACTTTACAGACAGTAAGCAAAAGAAGGTGTGTTATGTGGCTGGACAGCTGAATATGTTTCTTCCTTAAAAGGCCAGTTCCCTCCAGTGACAAAAACAGGAAAAAAAAACATGAATTCCCATTGAGCTTTAGTGCTATCTATCCATATTTCTGAAGTGTTCTCCTCCACAACTTGTTTTCCCAGGAACTATGTTTTTGTTAGCTGCGAGCTGTTTTCATCTGCCTGCCCTCTGGAAAAAGATATCCTCTCTGTAAACCATTTACAATGTTTTCTGTAAATCCAGAGTGATTTTTTTTTATTATTGCCTTTAGGTCCAGAAACATAAAAACGGCAAACTATTTGTATGACTTGTTTGCACTGAAGTCAGTGGGAAATATTGTTTTGTGAATATGAAGAAGCATCACTGTGAAGACAAAATATAATCTTTTATCTGTGTTTTCCGCCCCATTACATTCCCTTCCTGACTGGCATATCGTACATGTGTAGGTCATAGTTCAACATATATGTGTGCTTATCTCCATGTTGGCCAATAGAAATCATCACCTGTCTCCAAATAGGTGACAAGAGTTGTATAATAACATACGACTGACGTGTTTTATGTCAGCTAGGCTGTAAATTAGGGAACACTGTGTAATGGAAAGTGTTTCTGTGTAAGAGCAGGAGGCCGGTGTGAATCAGAGGTGAAGCAGAGTTTCTCATTATCAGGCAGAGAGAAAAGAGAGCCATTCTGAGCCAGTGACCCCATTAGGCACAGGCCATCCAGTGATGTTTAAAAAGCTCCCGGGGCGCAGTGGGAGTCCCAGGCCCCGGGCCCATCATGATCCCCCCTTGGTTATAGCCCAGGCCCAGACGGAAGCAGGCTATTCTCGTCCCGCATTGTGCTGCCGAGCTATTCTGACACTGTCCATTGTGTCCAAATGCTTTCCATGACTCTCAGCGATTTCAGTGGGTCTGCGCCTTAAACCCCTCCATTATGGACAAGCTTGTATTGCAGCATTTGCTGTGTTGGCTTTTGCATTCAGTAAACCCTCTCCCCCCCTCTTTTACCCCACCTCACTTTTCAGCTAACGTTACTATTCCTGCACAGAACGCTAAACACAAGTGGGTGTAGCCAAATGCAAAGTTCAGATCAAACCGCAAGAAGACAGGCTCCGTTTAATGTAGTTTCACTTGTGCAGGTAGACTGAAACATCATGTAAAAGCTCACATTTTCTCTTTCTGAATGATAGATATGGTGGTCTAAGTCTGGGAATACTTCACTGAGAGAAACTTGCTTATTTGAATAATTAAGTTACATTTTTAGTAGCGTCCTTGGGTGATTAAAAGCTTTAGTTGACTGTGTATAGAAATCCTGCTCGTGGACACATGACACATACATACTTGCAAAATTTGTACTTGACATTTAAACAAAAACGTAACTCAACATTTGTCACATGCTTCCAAGAAAAGGGAAGACATTGGCCAAGCGGACATTGAGAAAATCTGTTAATTTTACATATCCTCTTCATGCTTTTGAATTAAGAGGGAAACCGTAGTTCCACTTCTGTGTTTCCAACAAAAGTGTTACAAGTATTTGATGAAGTCACAACTGTAAATGTCCTCTCTCTCCATAGAACCAGAAGATTCATGGGTGAAAGATGACTCTACAGCTGCTGGGCGACTCTGAGCATGTGAGTGATTCTGCTGCAATGGAGGATGTTTTCCAGCAGACCCAGTGACTCCCACCACTGCCCATGCCTCCTGCTGAATGTGGAAAGCCTAGGATGGAAGACCCAGCAATTGCTGCTCTGAGGCACTGGAACAACTCACTCAACCTCTGTTATCTCACCTCCTTCAAACACACTGACACAATCGCCTGCCTCACCTCTATCTCCAACCAGACAGGGACCACCGCCACCGGGTGACCAGATTCCAGGATGTTTGTGAATTTCCGCCGGATACGAAAATGCCAGTGTGTGCAGCTGATGACCACGTGCCTGGTGCTGTCAGTGGTGATGGTTTGCTGGGAGCAGCTGGACAACAATGTTGTCAGCCACGTCAAGTCGTACTCGTACCGCTACTTGGTCAATCGCTTCACCTACATCAACAGGAGCCTCACCATCTCACGCGAGCAGGCCAGAAGCTTCAGCAGCTTTCACTACCTGCTGGACCACCCCGAGAAATGCACCAATGAAGATGTCCTCCTCCTCCTCTTTGTCAAGACGTCCCCAGAGAATATTGAGAGGCGAAACGCCATCAGATTCACCTGGGGTAATGAGACCTACATCAAAAACTCGCTGGGAGTGACAGTCAAGGTGGTGTTCGCCTTGGGAGCAATTCAGACCAAGAAGGAGGAGCCTTCGTGGAGCAAGAGGAGTGGCGTCGGCTTCCAGGAGCAGCTCATCCAGGAGGATCGTGTCTATGGCGATTTGGTCCAGCAAGACTTTTTAGACTCTTTTCACAACCTGACCCTGAAGCTGATCCTGCAGTTTCACTGGATGCACAATCGCTGCGCACACGCACGCTTCTTCATGACCGCTGATGACGACATCTTCATCCACATGCCCAACCTGGTGAGCTACCTGCAGGACGTAAGCAGCAAGGGCATCACAGACTTTTGGATTGGCCGAGTGCACAGAGGGGCGCCGCCCATCCGCAGCAAGGACAGCAAATACTATGTTCCCTTTGATATGTACCAGTGGTTGTCTTACCCTGACTACACAGCTGGGGCCGGCTATGTCGTCTCCAGTGATGTAGCAGACAGAATCTACCACGCCACACTGACCCTGAATGCTTCGCTTTACATAGATGATGTGTTCATGGGCATCTGTGCCAATGCCATCGGCGTTTCACCGCAAGAGCATGTCTATTTCTCAGGGGAGGGCAAGGCGCCCTACCACCCATGTATCTATGACCAGATGATGACATCACACGGCCATGTTGAGGACATTTATGACCTGTGGAAGGCATCGACACACCCACAAGTGAAACAGAGGACCTCGGGACTCATAGGGAGGCTGTACTGCACCGTCGTGAAAATGGCTCTCCTTTGCAAACCCTACTACACGAACACCTACCCCTGCAAAGCAGCCTTTTTGTAGTATTAGTCAGGTGTGTGTGTGTGTGTATCAGTGTGTGACAGTGAGAGCGAGTGTGTCATACTGTAGTTCATAATAAAATGAGGATCATTGCTGCAAGTATTACCTCAGTCCTTTCAGTCGGACATCCGTGTCAAAGCACTGTGTTCTGTGTTGCGAGAGAAGCCAGAGAGACCAGACGGTTTACATCACTGTTAGTATGAGATCACCGACATGCCAATGACCTCTAGTCTCTGTGGTTTAAAAATGTCAAAACACTGGCTCTGCATTGATAGTACAATGTGAAAAAAGGTTCTGAAGAAATGCTGTTTACATGTTGTTCCAATTCAAACCCAATCCTCTCACAAATCAGTCAGCTCATTTTCATCTCAGCCAGTTTTTCAAGACTGTACCTCCTCATTGTCTTTGATTTTGCACTCATTCCCCAATGCTATACACAAAGGCTGGCATTTACCCATTTCACAAGAGTCAGAGTAATCACGCTTTGTGAAAAACTGATGAACCCATAGGAGGATTGTGTTTCGAAAAGAGATGATGATGTGAAGCAGAAGTAGCACATTTGGGTGTCAATGATGTGTGAGTCAGCGTATGACAAATATACAGCAGGCCAGTGGCATGTCAAAGCTAAAAGTGTCTCCATGTCATGAAGTGCTAAAGTAGAGCAGACGTGTAACTTTGAAGACTCAACAGTTCCTGTGCTGGCGGGGGAGGATGATGATGTAATGGTAAACGGTTTAAGTACATTTGTGAAAAACGTTTTTTATTGAAATAAAATCTGCGCTCTGTTGTAAGTGAGTAACATGTAATGTTCTTTGTTGGGGTCTCAGAAACATGAGCTCAGGAAACGCACATTGGGAAACAGAAACGGTTTGACTTGTTGCGTTACAACTAACAAGAAAAGTGCAACTCAACAGTTCTCAGTGACAGAGGTGTATGGAGGTGAAGATAATTCTGCTGCATGTTAACTGTCTTAGCTAAGCTTTTAAGCCACTGGAATATTTACTATATTCTCATATGTATATTATTAACATGATATCAGTATTTATTTTCTTTAAAAACATTAGTTATCGTCAATGCTGCGATACCGCAACATTACTAGTTCACTGCATAATTATACCACTTTTAACCAGAACTCTTCTTCACCTGCCATCTACTCAACATGTGTAACAACAACCTGCACAAGACTGAGACGGTAATGAAAGTATAACCATCATATCACAATGCAGGCCAATTTTGAGGACTTACTTTAAGTATTAGTTCAGTACCACTAGACTACCACTACATCAAAGAAGGAAAAACGGTGCACTTCAGGCCAAAACCTCATGTCTTTCAGAGCTGTAGCCAGGATTTTAGATACTGAAGTAGCTCCTCCACCTACAGATAATTTTAAAGAAATGTTTAAAAAAAAGTCTAATACTGTCTGCTATAGTTTGACATTTTGGGAAACACACCTATTTGCTGTCTTTGAAGAAGCCTGATAACACTCATGAGATTGCAGCTAGGAGGTGGTTAGCATAGCTTAGCAAAAAGACATAAAACGGCTCTACCAGCTCTTCAAAGGTAAAAGCTCATTAATGAACACTTCATCTGATTTGTTTTTACACTTTGTCCACATTTATTATTTATCAGCCACCATCTGGTTTGGTTAGCTTAGCTT
This sequence comes from Dascyllus trimaculatus, assembly GCA_024666655.1. NCBI lineage: Eukaryota > Metazoa > Chordata > Actinopteri > Pomacentridae > Dascyllus > Dascyllus trimaculatus. The sequence goes on from CM045454.1 coordinate 19,329,645, forward strand.
AGTATAAAGGCTGGGAATGACTAGTCTGGCACTGTCTAAAGATTAAATCTGCAGACCAGCAACTCTAAAGCTCATTCATTAATCATTTACATCTTCTTGGTTTAGTTCGTACAACAACTAAAGTGTAGAAGTTGTTGCCAAACTGTATTTCTTCAATTTGTGTATTTTTTAAAACAAGGTCCAAGTGCTTGAAGAGCACAGTTCAAGTTGTTTTCCATAATTTATGTAACACTCTTTCAGTCTAAATGTCAAGACACACAGATGCAATATTACCATGAAAAGCAGCGATGGAAAGGTTGAGATAATAATCATCTTACATAACGCTGTCCTTAATGTACTTTGTATTACTAAAATAAAGCATGAAATGAGTATAGAACCAATATCATCAAGAGGGGGAGAAGGAAACTTAACAGGACCACAGGCAGCACATTTTCAGTTACAACCGCAGCTTCAGTTGTTTTTCGTTGACCACATTCAGTTTAGGCGGGAAGCTCTGAACCACAATGTTTGCCGTGCAGCTCACATACATGGGGCAACGCTCTGAAACTGTAAGTTGTTGCACAAATCAGAAGCATCGGTCCTTCCGCATGTTCGCTCTTCCTCTCCATAGCAACAGTTTGCTGAGCAGCAGAGCGGTGCCTCATTAGCGTGGAAGTGAAAGCATCTTGCAGAAAAGCAGTTCACACCGTTGATACATGAAGGAATGGACCTTTGTTTAGTGTGTGTACTGGCATAGTGCTCACTATGACTTTGTTTTAGGCGTTTTCCCTCTGACATGTGATACGCAGAGCCAAAAATACCCCCCGACACCAACCACAGAGGCATCACGGCCTCTGTGTCTGATCCACGGAGGCATCTGGCACCCGGCTAACAGTAATAACTGAGGCCAGTCCAGTGTCAGTGTCAACAGACGTGACGTAAATGTCATAAACCCTCACAGAAAACCAAAACTGATGGCCATTTTTCAGCCGTGCCACTGATTAGACCAGTCCTGAGATACCAATCCAGAGTTACAGTGAAGCCAATTCAGAATTTCATGCTCACACATCACTAATGGTGTGGGAAAATGTATTTGCCTATTTCTTGTGTTATTTGAAACACTGTCTTTTATTGAATTTTGATTATTGTGTCTACATGCACTGTTAATTCCTTACAGTAAGTGAATCTTCTTCTCTGCTAAAGCAACAGTCATGTTCCCAAACTAAAAATATCAAATTTTCATCAAATGCCATGTCACTAAAAGCCTTTTAATAATACAAAGTAAAGGCGTCAGTTTAGGGTCATGAAAATGTCGCTCTCTCCCCACTGCACTTTGTCTCGCTGCGAATTATCTATATGTTTATTTATGGCACCTCACCCTGAAATGTGACGTTGCCTGGATTAGCTGTTCTCCAAACAGCTGCTCTGTTTCCACGGCAACGCGCAAAGGAGAATAGGATTTAGGATGGGTTCAAAAACACAACCAGCTGCCTACATCTGTTTCCTAAACTGCAGTGAGGGGTTTTAAAATTGCCTGTTTTTGACTCAAAGATTAAGTGGGCTTGCTGTAAATACGAAGTCATGTTCGTCTAACATTAGAAAAATCTGATAAATGTCGTGCGCAGTGTGTGAGCTGTTCAATCTAATTTCCCTTGGAGCTAGAAAATTGGTTTGTTATTTTGAGATTTACCCTAGTGATCGTTTCTGAGAACTGGCCCATGAGGAGGCAGCCGTTGACTTCAGTCATCAGAACAATGTAGCTCGTGTTCAGTCGCTTCCCAAGAGGTGGCTTTGCAAAATAATTGTGATGACAGAGTGGCCTGGCTAAATTTAGTTGCAGAGTGTGCTGGTCAATGCACCAGCTGAGCACTACGGGTAACTATAGCTTATTAAAAAATACTTCAAAGAGACAGCCTGGAGTTGGGACCGACTCCTCTGATCATGAAATTGATGCTGGAGTCAATATAACATTTAACTTTAACACAGCAGAACTGCATTTTGTTTAGAGAGGTCAAAAACCTCTCTTTATTAGCTGCGGTTTACTGGTTAATTTGTTGTGGTTGTTAGAAAAGAGAACTACAGTCATTGCGTGAACCCATAAACTCATCTGTGTATATCAAAGTTACACATTTCAAAACGTTTCCAAGAAAGTAATCCCTTCCTGTCTTCAAATTCTTCTATATTGTGCAGGTTTATGAAGTGCCCTCTCCCTCTCTCTCTCACTGCAGCTCAAGCACACCAGCTCCCCTACAACTCTGCACGAACACTGTAAAGCTACTCTACGCTACACAATGGCAGGTTTTCATCTTGGAGACTGATTCTGAAAAGAAATACTGATACAGAAAGTTCCAAGCTGCGAGTTGCGGTTCCCTAAGTTTGTTGCATATGAAACCCTGAATCTGAGACTGTCACTGATACGGTGCAGTTTCTTAAGGTGGAAATGGTCGTCTTGTTGACTGGTTGTTTTGCTCGTGATTTGTCTTCCAGCTTATAAAAAATCCCACCATATAGTCATGTCAACATGGTGAAAAAGTCCTGACTCCAACATGCAGCGTTCTAAAAAACATCTGAAACTCCCCATCAGTCTGTTAGATCTGAAGAAGCCTCTTGGATGGGAGGTGGAACAGCTTCATGAACCTTAAAATGTTCAAAGTCCCTCCAGCTCACATGGCTAATGGCCCACTAACAGCTCAAGACTCACCTTCCTCAAGGTGTTAATTGATGTGAAACCCACGACAGCAATCATGGCGGTGGAGCTGTTTACACAACAAATAATATGAATCTGCCAAGTCAGGAGTGACTGGAGATGTCTCTACGGGACAGAACCAACCTCACCCCCAACCAGATATGCACCCTTCTGGATCTCTGGACCACCACCTACTTCGTTTCTACAGACAGAAGCTCAGCTGGTCCATGGGCTCTCCAGCATCACCCATTGTGGCCAGCCTCTACATGGAGGAAGTGGAAAACTTTAAGAAACTGGTTCAGATATGTGGATAACACCTGGGTCAAAATGAAAACCCAAGAAGTAGAAGCCTTCGCATTAACGCGACGGACAGCAACACCAAGTTCACAACAGAAGATATGAAGAATAATCAGCTGCCGTTTCTGGACTGTGCTGTGCATGCTGAGGAGGATGGAAGCCTCAACACTCAAATCTACAGGAAACCGACAGATACAGACCGATATCTGCTGTTTGATTCCCACCTTCCACTGGAAAATAAACCCATCAGAACCTTAAAGTACCGGGCTGAGAAGGTTCCTTCCAATGCAGAGGGACAGCAGGAGGAACACTCTCATTAGGAAAGCACTGAGGAACTGCAGCTACTCCAACTGGGCCTTCGTCAAATCTACGAAAAGATCTAGAAGACAGCACTACAACAAACATTGTCATCCCAGGATTTTCTCCAAACATAACATACTGATGCAGTCTGAGATGAAACCTGGTTCAACCCAAGGATAAAACACCAACTCACAACATTGTACATGCAGACCAATGCAGTGAGGAGAGCACAGACTTGTACATAGGAGAGACTAAACAACAGCTTCTCAAGTGTGTGGCTCAACACAGGAGAGCAGCTCATCAGGATAAGACTCAGCAGTCCACCTGCATCTGAAAGATAAGGGACACTCCTTTTGTAAAATACATTTTGGACAGATGGTTTGAGAGAGGAGTGAAGGAAGCCATCTATGTCAAACTGGAACAGCCAGGGGATCCATAATATCACACATCAAGCAGCTATAAAGAAGGGATACGACTTCTCCCCACAAAGTTTCACCATCATCAACGTTTTGAGTCACTCCAGATTTGGCAGAGTCACATCCTTTGTTGTGTAAACAGGCAGCTCCAGCACCATGACTGCTGTCAGTGCTGCTGGTTTGATGAGTACAATACAGCTCAGAACGCTCTTTGTCTAATCTTAACTCGGTCAACTTGTCACACTTCCTCTTTTGAGCCTGTGCTGGACCTCAGTCACCACACATGTGTAGTAACTAAGTGAGACCATGCATGTTTAACTCTTTCCAAGCATCCATTTCTACCAATTAGTCCACCAACATAAACATAATAATCTCATTCTCATTATAAAGTACTAATTTATACATAACAACCTTATTACTACTATTTGTGTGTGCGTGTGTGTGTGTGTGTGTGTGTGTGTGTCTATAAGCCTCATACAGCCAACAAATTTAACACACTGAAGAATAATCCACTGTTAAAAACAAACATTACAGTAAAATGCTGACTCATTTCTTCTCAAAATTTGTGATTAACTCATGATTACACAGCTAATCTGAAACAATGTGTATATCTGAGGGTAAATACCATTAATTTTCATATTGTGTGAAACAAAAATACAGTTCTTTCATAGAAATTGCACTCTTTATCCCAAGTGTAAACCACATTAGCTCATTTACTGTCATTTGATTTTCAGGAATTTTTTTATAATAATAAACATTAGTCGTGTAATATCAACAGTTCAGCAACAACAAATCTGGACAGTCTTGTTTTTTTGCTCCTGCTGCCTAAAAAAATCAACAACAATGTCATCCAAAACTGTATTATACAGATATATTTTAGATTTATCACAGTCAAATATGCTCCTCTCGCCCTGACAGCGTGCTCTGCTTCAAATTAGGAGCCATAGCAAACAGGAAGCCAGTAAATAGTTCCATCTTTTAAAACTGCAGAGGTGGAATTAGGTCCCCCAGAACCCCAATATATTGGCCATTAGGAACAAATTGATCGTCAAAGTCATAAAAAGTTGGAATGATAGAATAAAGCAGCACATCTGTAGACTGAGACCTGCGGCTGTAAACAGGGAAACGTCTGTTCAGGGTAACAAAAGTCTCCGTACCAGCTGCTGTAAAGCTCACTCATTTACATTGTCATGCTTTGTGAATGTCAAACCACTCCGTTAAACTGAGCGGCTTGTTTCCAGTTTCTCTTGAATCCGCTCAGATCAGGAGAAAGAGGGTGAACGTGTTGATCATTCTTAGATGAACCATTACATCATGGATTTGGATTTGTTCAAACATTTGCAGGGAAAAACAGTTTGGGCCCGTTTACTGAACTCTATGAACAAGGAACAATGCAGGCTTTTTGAAGCCTGAAGAATGGATATTGTCTACAACAGTCAGATTTTTTCCCGCTCCTATACAAATGTGTTCCACAAACAACCAAAAATCTGACAAAGTCCATGACAAATACATTTATTTCTTCTCGTTATGAGTCCTGCAGTTGGAATAGTGATGGCAGAATAACACCAACACACTCTTTTGAAAATACTCCATTACAGATGAAAGTCCTGCAATAAAAAATCTTACTTAAGTAAAAGTACATAAATATAAGCAGCGAAATGTTGTTAAAGTAATTATTATTATTATTATCATCATCATCATCATCATCATTATTATTATTATTATTATTATTTTTGTTATAGGAAGCCAAAAGATTACAAAAACACTGGTTTATCTTTAACAATGTGTCGTATAAAAAAGGCTTGTTCTATTATCTATTGTGCGGTAATCTATTGTGTATTTAGTGACTAAAGCTGTCAGATAAATTTAGTGGAATAGAAGATGCAACATTTTACTCTGAAATGCAGTGAACTGAAAGTATAAAGTTGCAAAAAGTGGAAATACTCAAGTAAAGTACAAGTACCTCAAAATTATACTTATTTATTTCTTTACTTATTTGTCGTAGTATTTTTGTTGTGGAAGCTTCTTTAATTATACCAGATATCGCTCTTTAACAAACAAACCAAAAGGACAGAACGAGTGCTTGTTTTTCAGTTAATTGTCACTAATTCGTAACTAATTTTAGAAATATATTTATCTTATTGAACGTAATTAAAATATTTGAATTTATTTAATGAATTCTAATTTAATTATACATTCAACAGTTTTATCTATTAAATAAAATTAAAAAATATTTGCAAGTGCATCATAGCAGTCTCATTATGTGAAACAATTTCAATTTTCATTTTAAAAAATGTTATTTATGGTTATTAATGTTTAATGTTATTTTATATTAGACATAAAAACTCAGTCTGTTTTTGGAATTTTATTGATATTTTGCGTATTTTATAAAATGCTGGAAAAAATCAGGAGAATAAAAAAAATAATTCCACAAAGCATTCACTGTTCTCATCTGTCGAACTGACACAACGTAGATGCTCTGGCCTGTTATTGAGGTCTAAGCTGGGTTTAAATGCTCCTTACTGTATTAGATGTGAGAAACCTCTACACACACACACGTTTTTTTAAAGCAGGTTTTATTCAGAATGATCACACACTAAGCTGAGGCGGGAAAGTACAACAAGTAAGAGTCATGGGCCAAAGTTACCCGCTGTGCTAAACCTCCGAACCGCGACCTGCTCCGAGGGAAAACATCGAGTTGTTTTTTTCTGATGGCACCTGTTTTTCCACACTGAGGTTAACCGCAGTCTTAACTGTTCAACCTGAAACTGGGACAGGTTGAACAGCGACATATTAGAACAAATGACCTAAAAAAACCCAAAAAAACACATTTCCACCACATCTTCTGACTCATCTTTAAACTCGTTATTCATAGAACAACATGGAAATTGTGTACATTTTAAGCCCAGGTTGTAAATGATATAACATCCTGTTAGAGAAGGGCAAGATCACACAGATATGCTGGAAGTAAAAAGTAAACAAGAATAGTCATGATTTTTGTACTGATTAGGATTTTTTACACATTATAAAGAAATACTTTAAAGACATATTAAAATTAAAAATGTAATTATACTAAGAGTTTTTATTTATTTTAGTATGTTCGTAAAAGGAGCGTCTCAGCACCACTGTGTCACCACATCCTGCCCAACAGTCTGAAGTGTGAAATGACGCCCTTACACCAGAAAGAGCAAAATGACAAGTACGTTCCTGGTACACACACACACACACACGCACACACACACACACACACACTCAGTGACCGCACTGCTTGCCTGATAAAGATTAAAATTCACGAGTCTGCACTGATGCATCCACAGATAGGCAGCAAACAACTGCCTAAAGACCTTAACAGAAGAGGAAGAACACAAAACGACAGGACAGGAATCCACTTCAACACATTTAAGCTGTTTAAAGGTGAATTTCAACCATTTTTCACATCAGTTTGTGTGCAGATCTTTAGGAGTTTGACTGTAAATGCAAAAAAAAAAAAAAAAAAAGTTGTATAAAACTTTTTGACTAAACTCCTAGCAGTCGAGCTGCATTGTGGGTAATGTAGAACGAGGAAGAAGAACACGTGGAGTGAAAGAAGTGTTTTATATTCTCAGACTTCACAGCAGTTGAAAGGCCAACTCTGTGTAATGTTCAAGTTTGATTTTCGGTCCTGCACCGCATAAACTCTGTGCATGTTCTTTGCAGTTTACTCACCGCACACTTTCAGGTGTGACACAACGTTTAAACGCACATGAAAAGTGACTAAATGATTAAGTAAAGTCTCACTTGGCTTTTTTTTTTTTTTTTTGGAAAAGTTGTTTTGTTTCCCTGCCTTTCTGTCATGCGGCCTCCAAATTGTTCCTCTTCAGGTAGTTTGTACTGACATTATGAGTTTCAAAATACCATTTAATATCACTTATCTGTATTAGCTGTCAAGGTTTACAGTGTATACAGTTAAAAACAAACATACTTACTAAAAAGCAAGTGTTAAAGACATGCCCCCTGCTATATTTAAGTGAAACATTGCAGAGATTTCTCCTGCTTAGATGATTTAATTCACAGGATCACATTTACAAACAGACTGGAAATGACAAGAATGAATATAAGACCAGCCAGTCCCAGAATTAATGAAATGTTCCTGTTTGACTTTACTGTATTTGGACAGCTGTGCTGACAGGGTAGTGCTGGTTTCTGTATTTCTTCAGTTTATTTAGACTTGGAAGTGATTTAAATAATAAAATCACCACTATATAAAAAATTAAATGCTTGGTTCCATTGGACATGGAAATGCAATGCAAAACACTTAATACCTGAATGTTTATAAAGGGGTCTTTTACACATTCATGCATAGTTATGGAAACGTGTTGCATATGGGTGTCTGTTTGACAGTTACTGACAGCATTGTTTAATGTTTAACTTTGAAATATACACCTTACATACTTTCATGTCTTAATCCTAGTTTGCCACTAGGTGGAGCTGCAGCACAGGTATTCTTCCCCTACGGCCATTGACTCCCCTCTCTGTTCTTTTAAAAACCACTCATGCTTCTTCATGTGAAACGTGTGGGAGGATTTTCCATGGCAGCAATTACTTGAAGCAGCAGGACCGCTCCGCTCTTTGCTCAAGTCTTACATAAAACTGTCGATACCTCCATCCATCATAAAGTACAGACTCTACACCATCAGCCCACGACAGACGGAGCAAGTTTACTTAACAGCAATTTCAGTTTATTAAGACATTCATACAATTCTGGGGAGGAGGAAATCTGAAAAGTAGTCAAGGGGGAAGGAAATAGCAATATACTCTGGTAAGGGTAAAACCACGTCAGCAAAATATGGCCAACCAGTGAGGAATTCTGATATAGCAAGTGGGATAAAAAATATGGTACATTTAAATTAAACACATTCACAAAAAGATAACAAAAAGCAAGTGAATCTACAGTATAACATGACAAGTGCCTCTATTAAGCAGGCCCACAATACATCGCACATATGTTAGCATAACATAATTTGCAGACTTTATACAGCACTTATACCTTTTAGTCCACAAGTAAGTTACTAAATGGTGGAGAACATCGAATACACGCATCTTAATTGAACATGGAAAGAAATACCTGATAAGGACCTTCATGTTTACAGACCCCATGGCTTTGTAGCTCCAACCAGCCAACTGTCGAGGTTAGAATCTACAACTGTCCGAGAGGGACCACCATAGAAGTCACCTCGCTTTTAACACATACCAAAAAATCTGATCCAAGGTTTTAGCATTGAGAAGTTTTTTTTCCCCCTCGAATAATATAAGCACAATGCAAGTGGACGATCGCTATCACTGCGTTTAAAAAAAAAAAGAAGAAGATCTCGGGGCTCAAATCAGGTCGGCCACATTCATAGGCATCTCCTCCACGGTAGTATTGTAAAACGTCTCGATGTCCCGAAGAATCCTCTTGTCCTCCTCAGTGACGAAGTTGATAGCAACTCCTTTTCTGCCAAAACGGCCACCACGACCAATTCTGCAGAGACGAGATGACACTTGTTAGACTCAGGAGGCAACTCAGAGGCACATATTGGTACAATACATGATCATTAAGCTCACCTATGAATGTAATTCTCGCGATTTGTAGGAAGGTCATAGTTAATGACCAGGGAAACCTGCTGGACGTCAATCCCACGAGCCTGAGGGGAAAGACATTCATTTCAGTTACATTCCAAGTGTAAAAAAAAAAACAAAACAACACAGATTGCTAGAGCACTGTACATATTTTAATGTTGCCCGTTTATAAGTAACAGATTTCTACAATACAAGAATCCATTGTGGAGAACGAGCCATTATCTCCCAAAAGTTTGGACTGCTTAGTCACTGTAGGACTGTTGCAGGATTAAATACATTTTGGGGTTTTAATTTCACAGCTTATTAAACATTTCTTATACATTATTCCACTTCATACTAACCAGAAGATCAGTAGTGATCAACACTCTGCTTGAACCAGACCTGAACTCCCTCATAATCACATCACGCTCCTTCTGGTCCATATCACCGTGCTGTGAACAGAGAAATGTGCTGCATTAAAGAAACAACTCTATGAGCAAAATATTTTGAGTTAAGTAGGCCGAGATCGTATCATACCAGAGCAGAGACAGTGAAGTCTCTAGCGTGCATCTTCTCAGTCAACCAGTCGACTTTTCTCCTTGTGTTGAGGAAGATGACAGCCTGGGTGATTGTCAGAGTTTCGTACAGATCACACAGAGTGTCCAGCTTCCACTCCTGGAGACACCAAAAACAAGATGTTATCACACGTAATGCACAATCAATTAATTAACTTGACAGGTCAGAACACAAGCAAGCAGCAAAGCCAGTTGAACCATTCAAGTCCAAATTAAGAAGCAGCAGCTAACGTGTAACACAGGATCTCGAGACAAAGGAAACTGGACATTAAGAAAGAGGTCCCTCCAAGCCTCATTTCCGATACTGTGCCTTTATTCTCCTTCCCCGGTGTACCCATGCTTACACGACCACATGAGCTAAACCTGAGAGGCTTGGCTCCTGCAGTTTTAGCAGGGTGCTTTAAAGAGAAGGAGCATCTATAACATTCATAGCAGCACAAGATCAGCCACTCAAAACTGGAGGCTTTCAAGGAAACAAACCTCTCGCTCCACATTGATGTAGAATTGCTTGATACCCTCGAGGGTAAGCTCTTCCTTCTTCACCAAGATGCGAATGGGGTCTCGCATGAACTTCTTGGTCACCTCCAACACATCAGCTGGCATGGTGGCTGAGAGCAGGACCACCTGAAAAAGCAGCATTACACGTCAGAACAAGACCCAAGAGAAACGACTATAAAGGTAAAATAAGTAGCATTACAAAAATAATACATTTGAACAAAGACCCTCCTGTGGCACTTCACCTTGAGACAGCAGCCAACGAACATTAAGAAAGAGGTTCGACCACATCTCATTTTCAGTACAGTTCACAACAATCTCCTTCCACGTGATAGTCTGCTAGCATTATTGCATGGAACAGAAAATCTGAATCACACAATTATAGCAGACTTCTTTAAATGCAGAAGGGCATCACATTTACCCATCAGCTTGGACAATATCCAAAAGATGCTTACTTGAATGTTTGTGCTCAGTTTCTGGAAGATCTCATAGATCTGATCTTTGAACCCCCGGCTCAACATCTCATCAGCTTCATCCAGAACAAACATCTTGATCCATTTTGGGGCTGTAAAGACATGTGGTATTAGGAGTGTGGCATTCTCAAACAGGGTAATTTCAAAAACTGAGGCTTTTGTTGAACAGGGCCTGTGATACTTACACAGATGTCTCCTGTTAAGCATGTCATACACTCGCCCTGGTGTGCCCACCACTATGTGAGGGGCCTCAGCCTGGAGCTTCTGTATTTCACTACGGAGATTGGTCCCTCCGATGCAGGCATGGCAGGTTGCCCCCATGTAGTCACCCAGAGCCAGAATTACCTTCTGGATCTAATAAGGGGAGATACGAACAAACACTAATTCAGCATAAGAGGTAGATTTAGCAACAAAGAGCATGCAAACTCAAGAGTGTAGAAAAACTGTTCAAAGTGATCAGTAAAGTAAAAAAACTCTCCAGTTCAAGAGTCAGTCCCGAAAGATGGTATGCCATCATATCACTCAGTTTTCCACAGAAATATATCAATTAAAACAACAAATTCAACGAAGCCCAATCACCTTTTAGACCAATGCAGCCATGGAGAGAGACTGCACCAATCGTAAGAGGAAGCTCTTTTTCAAAATTGCAGAATTTTGACAAATTTTAAAAAGATGGTACCTTAGTATTTGAATCAGTGTCCTCAGTATGCTGCCTAGGTCTGAGACACTGTTGAGGCTATCGTGACCTCAGGAACAGCATACCTGCTGAGCCAGCTCTCTGGTGGGAGCCAAAACCAGAGCCTGAGTCTCCTTCTGCTCAATGTCCAGCTGCTGCAAAATAGAGATGGCAAACGTGGCCGTCTTGCCAGTGCCTGACTGGGCTTGGGCAATGACATCATAGCCTAATGGTGAAGGGACAAAGATTAGTATTAAGTAAAAGACTTCCTCAGGCTAAATCATTACTAAATGGGAGAGATATGCATTAAAGTTTAAAAAACAAGGCCTCTTTGTGAGAAATCCAATAATACGTCAAGTTAAACAACAGATGCAATCTCGTAGTATTGAGTGATCAGTAAGGAAAAAAAATATCCCCATTGTTGGGTAAGTCCCGAAAGATGGTTAAGCATCATTTCACTCAAATTTGCACAAGTCACGACTGAATAAATTCAGTTTCTGTACCTTTGATGCAAGGGATGATGGCCCTCTGTTGAATAGCAGATGGCTTCTCAAAACCATAAGCGTATATTCCCCTGAGAAGAGTCTCCTTCAGGTTCATATCATCAAAGTTGTCCGTAATCTCGTTCCAGTTGCTCTGAATTGACAAGGAAAAGCCTGTGAGTGACTAATAACAGACAAATTTAATAGTGACCATATATTTTCAGCTAGAATTGAGTTGGATTTACCTCGATGACACCATCAGGCTCCATTCCATCAGGCCCCCCATGGTCTCTATCTCTTGAGCTGTTGGAAATAAATGAAGCAGGTTAAATCTCAGTTGAATTTAACTTCTACATCTTAAAAGTTTAGATGAAAATGTAATTTAAAAAAAGCTGTTGAGGATGCGAGTATTTCACACAGGTAACTACTCTCAAGCGCCCATTCCCACCACGTGTCGTGTCACGTGAACGCTGGTTCACACTGCTGCTTCTACTCTACTGAAAAAAACCCGCCTATGACTTACTCACTTTAGTCACCTACAGCCCAGGAGCAGTGCTAGGTGTGTAGTGAGTAGGTATGTCGTGGTCCGGGTTACGCCCAGAGGATCCCGTTTCACAGTCTGGAGCTTCTCTGGGCGCACGTGTCAAATTCCACGAGCGGGGCTCATATACCTGCCCCTCAGAAATGTCCCGCTTATGTAACTTCGGCAGGCTTCAGACCGGCTCCCACGCCCACTGTGGTTCACGACAACTCCTAGAAGTCCCCAAAGCCTCACGAATCGCATCTGTTCGCGTTCGGCATTTCTCAACATGGAGCTCTGCTTCACTCACCGTTAGCCAATATGTCGGACAGTTGGGCCTGTGCTGCCAACGGCGGCTACAGCTGAGAATGAGGCCGAGCTGTAGCCTGGCCCAACGGATCCTCCGACTTAAAACAACCACCGGCCACGACACTAAAAAACCGTTTGACGAACACAGCCACCTCTTCATGAATTTTCCATAAGCTCTGACAAAAATTAAGCTAATTAATTCCAAATGGCTTCCAACGGCAGTTCGGAATAACGGTGTAGCCGCAAAGCTAACTGTTAGCGCCCAAATCATCTCGACAACGGTTGTGGCCTAGCTAGCTAGTTAATAACTAATTCGGCATAATAAGAGGTCCAGACTAGCGGCACACGTTTTAGTACAACCAAATCTCTAGTAATGTTTCAAAAATTGGCAATAATTGACATTCTTACCTGTTGTAATCAGCAGAATCGCAAGACATGATCCGTACCCAACTTCAGCATGCGACTGGAAAGATCGCTGATGGCGATGCCGACTGCCTTTATGCAGCCGGACTATTTTCACTGATGGATGCAAGGCTAGGTTTCGTTGACAATCGAGTCTCAGTTCACTGAATTAATATTTGAAACACATTGAATTCAATACACCGTTTTGTATACAGAATTGTATATTTTAATAAGCGATAAAACGTGAAAATAGTTTGAGACTATATTCCGCGGCGGAAGGATATTGCAGTAATGTTGGGTGGCGGGGCTGCTACAGTGTCTCTGACAGGTCAAAACTCCGCCTGACAAGGTTGTGCAACATTTTGGGGGAGAGGGTTCGCGTGAGGCCGACACAGGCTCATTACAATACAGAGACTTTAATACAGAGGACTGATGGAGGAGATCAACCTCCAGAACACCATGAAATCCTTCTATGCCAGGAGCTTTAGAGAATTAACGCTGCAGTGTATGACGCACCTTTGGGCCATAAGTTAACTTTGTGTCATTTATCTGTATCGTGGACTGAGCAGAGGCCTTATCAGGATCTTGTCTCATAGGGTTGGCAAGATGGGGCCTCTGAAAATCATGGGGTGACACACAAAAACCAAAAGTCATAACTGAATTTCAGGAATTCTGTTATGATATTGTGATGGTTACTATTTATCTGATGTGGATTTGAGGTGTGACAAAAAAGAAGCAAGACACTGGTTGCTGATCACACAATTCAGCAGCTATGCAGTAATGAAATACATCATAGTGTAAGTAAGTAAGTAAATCTTTATTTATATAGCACTTTTTAAAACACGTGGTTACAAAGTGCTTCACAAAAAGATAATTATAAACAAATTAGTGTAGACAACAAAAACAAGGAAACAATTACAACATGCAACATGCAGTGTAGTGAACACCTTCTGAGGAAAGCAACACTTCAACTAACTTATTATCTTTCCTTTCACAGGTGGGTTCCCACCTCCAGTCAGGTGCCCTCTGTTGCAGAATGAACCTTGAACAAAGGACTAACATCAAATTCTTGGCAAACTTGGGTAAAAAAAAAAAAACTATATTAGAAACGCTTGTCATGCTGAAGGATCAAACAATGTCCCGTACATGTGTCTAGGAGTGGCACATGGAAGATGACCAAAAACCAGGACTCAACAACAAGAAGTGATGGCAATATCCAGAAGGCCAAGGAACCGGTGCAGTGTGACGATCAGAATGATGGCTGAGCAACTGGGATTGAATAGGGAGTCTCTCAGGAGCATTTTATTGGACAATTTGGGCATGCAGGCTTTCTGTGGTCTCTGTGACGGCGGCGTCCTCCACTGGAGGCTCTGCTTCTTGGTCTCAGGGTCATACTGGAAGACCCAGGTCTCATCCACTCATGATGGTGACATTGTCTAGAAACTCTGGGTTGCCTTCTAGTGGGTCTAGTGGGTCTTTTGGTCCTTGTAGAGCAGTTGGGGCAACAGCTTTGCACAAATCTTCTGCATGCCCAAATCGTCCAATAAGGGGACTGATACAGGTGCCATTAAAATAAAAGTATTGCTTCAATATTGAAATTTCTGCCGATGTATGGTGATAATTTTCAGGGGGGGGGGCAGATTAAACTGAAGTTAATGTATTTGGCCTTAAACACCTCAGAAATACTCCATCTAGCCCATTACTGTGGATGGCATTGCCTCGGCCTCCAGTGCTACTATAAGGAGTGGTTTTTGAGAATATGTCTTTTAACTCACAGATAAAACAAGTCTGTAGGACAGCCTTCTTTCACTTGCACAATACCATCAGAATTAGTCTCAGAGTGATGCTGAAAAACTACTCCCTGCATGTGTAATTTCTAGATTGGACTATTGTAATTCCTTATTATCATTATTATTATTATGTCCCAATAACTCCCCTGAACGACCTCCAGCTGATACAAAATGCTGCAGCAAGAATTCTGAATGGGGCCAGCCAGAGAGATCCTGTATCTCACATGTTAGCTTGTCTTCACTGGCTCCCTATAAAATGCAGAATGGTATTTAAAATCCTGCTTCCCACATATAATGTTCCCAATGACCAAGCTTTATCTTCTTTTAGGACCTTATTTTACCATATCACCCTAACAGAGCATGGTTTTCAGACGGCAGGTTTACTTGTGGTTTGCAGAGTCTCTAGAAGTAGAATGGGAGGCAGACGGATGGTTTGCTAATGTTGTTACTGCTGTGTTGTGTTTTACAGATGCTCATATGGATCCTGCTGTTGTCTGATGCTGCAGGTAATAAATAAACTCAGAGGAAATACTCCTGCAAACAGCTGGAAGCAACAAATTAAACTTCAGCTCTGTTAACAGTTTGAGGTTGGTTTGTGCACTTCGTCAACTAAGGCTTTAAATTCTCTTTGAGCTAAAATAAAATACTACAAAGGTCTACGCTACGTGCTGTAAAACTAAAAAAAATCAGACTTAAATAGGAAAATAATACCTCAAAGTTTTTGATCAACTTCACCAAAGAGCTTCAATGTATGATTGAAGCATCAGACAAAAAGATTCAGAGACAGTATTCCTACTACTAAAACATTTGATTCAGCCATGACTCATAAAGCAGTCACGGCTGTACCTTTGGATGTCCAGGCCTCATGTTGAATATTGACATATCGGCTGCTTACTGCATTCTCTCTGTCTGCTGGAGGCTGGTTGTAAAACAGAACAGGATCAACCATATTAACCCTCTTATACGTAACTGCTGTATGTTGTGAAAGAGGGAGACACACCCTGAACACTGCACATTCTCAACAAACCTGATTGGACAGGCAAACCTGTCTAATCAGCTGTCAAGAGCTTTCTTTTTTCTTTGTTGTCTATTGTGGCAAGAAATTAGGGAGAGCTTCCTTCTCGACACATTACTTGGTAAATTTCCACTACCTACTGAACTGGAGTAACTCCGTATTAATATGAACTAGATTAAAAAAGAACAGAAAGTCTTTATTGTCACTGATACGGATACAACAAAATATTCCCGACAGGTTCATTAAGAAACACAGGAAAGACAATCTCTGAAACAAAGACTCTAAAATAATAAGCAAAAAGAGCAAATTAATAATTAATATTATTGTTAGTTCTGGTTGTTGATTTAACCCCCAAACCTGTTCTGTAAAAATCATATCTTCCTGCCTTAAAATGGTTTAGATGTAACTCTGCATTCTTGCTTCCTCTAGAATGTGCAGCTGCAGCTTGAGCACAACAGCTCACCTGTGACTGTCAAACACTGTAAAACTGCTCTATGCTACACAATGGCAAGTTGGAATAAAGGAGGAATTTAGCCAGACGTACAAACTGATCGTGAAGAAGTGCATTGATACAGAAAGTTCCACCCTGCAAGCTGACAAGAGTGGAAATAGTCATTCATGGCACTTATCGCTTGTTTTACTCATATTTTGTCCACCAGCTTATAACAAAAACACCGTATCAGCAGGTTAACATAAAAAAAAAACTTCATTTTCACCAGAAGAGCTTGTTAAAATCGAGAATTTGGAAGTAGTATCATTAGATGTCTTTATGTCTTTATTGTCATTGCACAGTGTTTCAGCGCAACAAAATAGATTTTATTTATTTATTTATGTTAGAATTCGATGTCTTGTCATGTTACTTATTATAATATAATTATTGCACAAGTTTGAATGAAGATCATTGCACAAGAACTGTGCAGGGAGTTGTCACTGCTTGTTGGAAATCTGTGCACAAGCACTTCTGGGAAAGAAGCAGTCTTCTTTCTAGTTTCTGCAGTGTTTACGAGAGGACAGCAGGTCAAAGCGCTGGTGACCAGGATGTGTTTAGAATGACTGCAGCTCTACTGAGACAACAGGAGCTGGAGAATATGTTCCAGGAACAAGGGGCTGTTTAATTGCTTGTTTTCTTTCTTGTGTTTCCTTGTGATATGAATTCAGTTTAGGTAACTGTTTTTTCTGTGTCACTTCTCTGTTTTCCAGGTTTCAGCTGTCCATGTGCTGCATGGTGGCTTTTCCCTTCTCCCATCTCTGTTGCCATTGTTTGGTATTTTATTGTTAACAGGTAACAGTTTGCTCCTGATTATTAGCTGGAGGAGCTGCAACCTTTTTCAGGTTTAGAGTCTATTTAAGTACAGATTCTCTTTTTAAATCCCTACATATGATCAAAAGTTATTAGGCACTAAATGCTAAACTACTAAAATGCTAAAATACTGCATAAAATAAATAATCCTGTGAAAGAACCATGAAAATCTGGCAGCAAGAGTGCCAGAAAGAAACACCTTTAAACTGGTGCAACGATCTAAAACTATAGAAATGGTGAAAATATCAGAAAGTATCTGTAAACTAATATATTTTTAAGCTGATTTAAATCTAACAAAACAGTGTAATTTTAAGTTTTTTGTTGTAATTTGTAGTAATTATTATCTGTAATTTAACAAAGCTGTGAAAATCAGAAAAATCTAATCTCATATAGCCATTCAAATTTAAATTCTGATTTAAATACATTTAAAAAAAATTTTTTTTAATGTATTAAAAAAAATTGGTCCGATTTTATAGTCCGACATTGTAAAAGAACAAATCAAACAGATCTTAGTTATAGTTTAGTTACAGTTTGGGGCTAGTATTCACAATTAACATGTAATTTAATATTTTTTTCTGTCATTTTCCTAGTAATTTAACAAAACAGGGGAAATATAATAAGGTAAGATGAACTTTTTATATAATAAGGTAAGATGAACTTTTTTGATCCCTCACCAAATTCACAAATTAACAGTAAATTATTATTTTTTAAAATGGTAACAACAGTTATATTTTTTCAGAGTGTTTGCATGGATGTATCTGATATCAGTCTGTATGTTTCTTAAAACTGAACCAGAATAAGCACAGCAAGCTTAACGAGCACAGATCTGCTAGTTTCTGACTGTGTTTACTCAAGAACAGTTTGAGGTACTTGTACTTTGCATGAGTAGTTCTATTTGATTCTCCTTTATATCAGATGTAACTTCATTTCAAAGGGAAACATTACATTCCTTACTCATTAGCAAATTACTATTTAAGGTTGACAACACAGGAGGATATTTCAGCTCCACTTCCACCACCAGCTCTTCTGTGATGATCTGTGTTTGCACCCAACAAGCACATGAACCCTCCTCACAGCCTGGAAGCAACACAGTGTGAGTTCTCAGAACAGGATTTCATGGCTGCCCTGAATGTATTTTCAGATGAAAGGAAGCTTTGTTCTCTCTCCCCTGTTCTCTGATAAGTGGATTTTTAAATGAGATTGCTGTAAAAGAGAAAGAAAGAAAAGAAAAAGTCGAACAGCCGTGACAGGATTGTGGTGTGCACTAGAAATGTTTTGCTTTTATTCCAGTGTGTTCCTGTGTGGACAAAGAAAGCCATCTTTTTTTCTCCATTAAACACAGTGATAATACAGATTGAATTTCAAAAGTGGATTCTTTTCAGTGTGAGCTGCCTTTAATGCACGATGGTGTAGTAGTTGGAGAAGAGTTCCTCCCCTGCTGTGATGTCTCGGAGGGACACCAGCACCACACAGCGTAGAGGCCTCTGGGCGTCCTGGCTGTAGCTGACGTTGGGGACAAACTGCCGGAGCTCGATGGGAAACTTGTCCGGCAGGTCGAACTCCTGGTAGCAGACGTTGGCAGGCCTGTCGTTGGAGCAGTTGTTCACATACTGACCCACAGCGAGGGGGTTCAGAGGAGCATCTGTCAGCCAGCTGGTGTCACTCATCAGGAAAGGACCCAGTCTGTCTCGGCCACTGCAGGACCTGAACACCATCCTGGAGATGCTTCTGTCATTTCCATCAACCAGGACGCCGTCGATGCACCTGAACACAAAGGGGTTTCTGATAGACTGCAGCAGAATAGGCTCGTAGGGTTGGTACACGGTGCCTGGATACATGGCAACTGTGGCTCCTTTGGGTACAAACCCTTTGGTGACAAACACTCCGGTTCCTGCCAGAGGTAAGGAGCTGGGCCTGCGGTCGATGCAGAAGCCCAGAGACTGGAGCATGACTTCCTGAGGGTTTCCTCCATGCTGCCCTCCTCTGGTTACCTGTGGGGTAAGGTGAGTCTGTGCTGCCCGGATCTGCCTGTGATCAGAACCATGACTGAGGAGCAGCAGCCTGAAGAGCGCCAGCAGACTCTCAGAAACCTCCTCGTCCGGGACCAGCTTGTCCTCGCAGCGCTCCGTCACCTGCCGCAGAGTTTTCTCATTTCTAGAGAGATTTAACACGATCCAGGGAACAAACCTGTGTCTGTACGACCTCCATTTATTCTCAAGTGTTTGCAGGGCAGATCTAAACATCCAGAGAGACGGCTGGTAGGACCGACACTCTTCTTCTTCTGACTTCAGGGTTATGGTTTTGGTGCTTTATCGCCACCTACTGGTTGGAGTGAGATTGTCTGGCGTTTATAACATTAAAAATGATCATCAAATAAGGCAGTCTAAGACACAAAAATGTGATTTAATAACACTCACTTCTTGAATTGCTGAATTGTTGTGGAACATCTATAATATCAAATTTTACTTTCACCTTCCCGAAGCTTTGGATCATTTAGAAATCTCTTTGTCCACCCCAGAACTGATAAAACACAGCAGCATCTCTTCTCCTGCATTATGCTGATTGGTGGTCACTGGACACTGTCGATACACTGTAAAAAATAATTTAAAAAAAACGTTAAAAACGGTCAAAATCTGGCTTAAAAATGCTTTAAAAATTGTGGAATAAGGAAACAAAATTAAAAACTGTTTAAAAGAAAATTAACAACAAACATCTTTAAAATGATGCTGTTTTAGTCGATTTAAATACAGCAAAACTGTGTTCTTTTATGGTCACACACTTTAAAAAGAACAACTGTTTGCTAAAATCTAAATTTTTGATGTGGATATTAAGTACAGCTTAAACCTGTCTTTTTAGGGTAAATGTGTAAATTCATGTTTTTTCTGAAGGTATTATCTGTTCTTTATTAAAACAGAAAGAATTTGTACGATAAACGCTTTTTAAAAAATGATTTATAATTTTTTCAACCACTATAAAAACAAAATTCTGTAAAAAAAAATCGTGGAAGTCTGGCAGCAAGGGTGCTTTAAAAATATGATAAAAAACCATAGTGTACTGTAAGGTTTAAAAACTTTGAAAAGTGTGGAAATAACAGCAGATATCTGTAAAATCATTATTTTTTATACCCTACGTAAATATAGTAAAACAGTGTAATTGTATGGTCACACAATGTAAAAGAACAAACTACTCAATATAATTTACCATTTTTAAAATACTGAATATACATCATTTTCCTTCAAATAATGGCAAAAAAAATTGGTGAAACAATCATATTTCTGCTTATTTAATACAGTAAAAAAAGTGCAATTTTATGGTGACACAATGTTAAAGAACAAAACGCTTTTTCAAAAAAATATACAGATTTTTGTTGTGGACATTATGCACTTTGTTAATGAGTTTTCCTAAGGTTTTTCCTACAATTTTACAAGGTATTACCTGTAATTAACAAAACAGAAAGGATCTGTAAAACAACAGCAAATTGCTCAGAAACTTTCAATTAAAAACTGTGTGATTAATAGAGTATTTACTTCAGATAATTAATAAACTTCACTAGAAAATAAAAAAAACCAAGGTATATCATCACAGTGTTTCCTACCTTTCATAGTTTTCAAATTATCCCTATATGAGAGACTGAAAAAAATCCTAAAATTCAGTTGTGGTTTTTGGTCGCTATCAAATAATATTTCAGTATCTCTCACAAACTAATTTGACTGAGACGACAGGAGTTTTTAATAAATGCTATACATACTACAGGTTGTTATTCACACTCCGACCACTCGGCGGCGGTAAAGCAACAACACTCTCTTTGCCAACCGCCAATAAACGTCAAACTAGAGGAAGAAGCCAGCTGGATGGGAGGAGAGGGAGTCCGGCAGAGACAAACATGGTGAGAAATTACTCTTTTTAGCCTTATTCCTCGGCGCAAACATAAACGGGACCCTCACACACAAGCTGCAACTTCTGGGCGATTAATAAAGCCAGTAAACGGCTCTCATGCCGTCATATTCGCCTTAAACTGCGAAAACAAACGCAGCTAACAGCGTTAACGTTTGCTAACTAGCTCACGGTAAAGCTAACCAACTCGCCCAGTTAGCTAGCTAACCTTGCTAGCTTTCAAGCCAACTCACAAACAAAAATATTTACCCTGCACCACCATTATCTGTGGATTAATGTCGACATGATTGTGTGACTTCATGTCTTGTTCAGTGTTTTAAATGTTACAGTTATTGTGCCAAAAAGTGATCCTCTGCATAAACCTGATTACCGTCCGTGGAAACAATTGCACTTGACGTCTCTGCATTATTTTACCTGCTCTGACCCACACGTTATAACCGAACCAGTTGTTTTTAACGTCTGAAATAGCTTTAAATGATCAATTCAACTCATGTAATGTAGTTTCCCACTTGCCAAAAAGTGATTGCAGCCCCTGCACTGTGGTTGAAATAAGACTAATACATCAAAATTACTTGATTTAATTAATTAAAGTTCAGTTTAAAGGTTACAATGGCACGCTTTATATTAAAACTCTATTGTCCAGACATAACTTTATGTCTGTGGTATCAGCAAAAGTTTGTCTTTGTGAAGCTTTAATGGTTCTTGTAACTGAATAATTCTAACTAAAAAGCACACAACACCCCTGACATTTAGAGTGAGCATAGGCTACACTACAACAGTGTTTGCAAACTTTAGGATGATTGTGTCTAATATCCCTGATGAGAATGTAATGTACATCATTTACAGATTAGTTATCTGTACATAATGCATAAAATGATCTCTTTTACAACTGTCCTGTGGGCTTTAATGTTTAAAATATAGGGCTCATGAATGAAATCAAGTCACTTTACTGCATAAATAACATTTCAGTCACAATGCAGAGGTTGCATTCAACTTATGAGTTGAACTGGTCCTTTAAAGCTATTTTAACTGGTAAAAATAACTGGATTGGTTATAATCAAGGCTGTAGTCCAGGTAAACTGGTGGAGCGACATGAGAAAGATTGCTCCCATGGACCACAATCAGATTTTGGGACTTGTTTTTCTTAAAAGGCTAACTGCCAGTCATTACATTGCAAGTCAGTCCCTTCAGACAGGGCAGCATGTATTTGCTCATCCCCTTCCTTGAATAATAAAGATATGCATCATTATCATTTTTATGTAGTCTACAGCTAGCCTACTCTTTGTAGTTATTATGTGATGTCATGAATTGGTCCTACAGACCCACATTCTGAAATACCATTTCAAACAACTGGTAAAAGTAGTTTATCTTTTAGAGAAATAACACGTTTTTGCATTATTTAAGTCTATATTGTGTGAAACGGCAACAGCGGTGTTAAATTTGTGTTTTCTGTGACTGTCTTTTTGCAGAACAAGCTGAAGTCCTCACAGAAGGATAAAGTTCGTCAGTTTATGATTTTCACACAATCCAATGAGAAGACTGCAGTGACCTGCCTGTCACAGAATGACTGGAAACTAGATGTTGCCACGGACAAGTTTTTCCAGAACCCTGAGCTCTACGTTTCAAATCTAAAAGGGGCTTTAGACAAGAAGAAGCTTGAGCAGCTGTACAACAGATACAGAGGTGGGCAGAGCGCACCACTACACACTCCACTCAATTTTTCAGTTTGATGAAGATTTTCTTGACGGTAGAGGAATTAATTACACATTGCATCACGAAAATAGGGAAGCAGTATTTTAAAAATGACTTATAACTAGACAGTTTGCTGTGGCTGTGGATGAATAATTGATCAAAACACTCTTTGTGCTCTGACACTTAGATCCTCACGATGACAACAAGATAGGCATTGACGGGATTCAGCAGTTCTGTGATGACCTGGGTTTGGACCCAGCCAGTATAAGTGTCCTTCTCATAGCCTGGAAGTTCAGAGCAGCAACACAGTGCGAGTTCTCAAAGCAGGAGTTCATGGATGGCATGGCAGAACAGGGGTGAGAATGTATTTTGAGATGATGCAAGCAAGAGAGAACAGACTTTGTTCGTCTGTTCTCTGTGAAGGGGGCTTTAACATTATAAACTCACAGACAAAAGACAAGTAAGTGGACCGCTATCATTCAAATGTTGACTTGATTTTAAGTGAGAGTGCTTTAAAAGGTTTGTCTGAGATGTCTGACATGGAATTTGGTACAAACATGTACGTATTTTTTTTAATTTTTATTATTTTATTTTATTTGACAGTGCTTGGTGTGATCAAATTTGGCTTGTTTTATGGCATCAATGCAGCCATTATAGTTGCTTATTAATATTGTGCTACATGTACAGATTGCTGCAAAAATTGTTCTACAAGTGAAAATTTTCAGGTTTTGTTTGAAAGATGTCAGATGTGTTTGATAAATCAGTCACATATGCATGCAATTTTTAATCAAGCACACAAAGATTCCTTTAATTCTTATGATCAAAAAGCATTTTTTTCTACCCACCAGATAATGAAAATGTGCTCAATGCTTCCACAGGTGTGACAGCATAGACAAACTAAAAGCGCAGCTGCCAAAGATGGAGCAGGAGTTAAAGGACCAAGGGAAATTTAAGGACTTTTACCAGTTTACATTTAATTTTGCAAAGAATCCTGGCCAGAAAGGCTTGGGTAAGAATCTTTCGATCCTCATCCTATTGCTCATCAGCAGTGTGTATTCTTTACTGAATTTATCTCAACCCTTGTCTGGTTTTCTTACAGATTTAGAAATGGCGATTGCATATTGGAATTTAGTGCTGGCTGGACGATTCAAGTTCTTGGACTTGTGGAATAAATTTTTAGTTGTAAGTGAATAATCCCACTAAAGGCAATTCTAAACATGCAAAAAGTATAAGTTCTCAAGTATTAACTTTGCTTTACATCTTTTGCAGGAGCACCACAAAAGATCGATTCCTAAGGACACTTGGAATCTCTTACTAGACTTCAGCACAATGATCACAGATGACATGTCGAATTATGATGAGGAAGGTTGGTAAATTCTTCACTCAGCTGTGCAGAAACGTTTTTACCCATAATGGTTTTCACAGTATTGAAACATAAACTGTCATCCATGATTATTTATTTAGTTCGGCAACAGTTTTTGTTTGTTTCTTCAACAGGAGCATGGCCTGTCCTTATTGATGACTTTGTGGAGTTTGCGCGGCCACACATCGGGACCAAGAGCACAGCAGTTTAAAGGCTGCTCTCACTGAAGGAACATCCTTGTGAGGTTTCTACTAAACAGAGAACGCAGCAAATGGAGGACAAGATGACCACACTGAGCTGAGATCTATGTTGCCTTTTCAACTCTCAGGACTGAAACATTTTACACAGCAGAGACTTTATATATATATATATAAATATATGCGTGTATGTATATATAAGAAAAAGGCATATCTCTTTGTTGGTCAACTTGTGATGGTTTGGAACTTTTATCTAAAGTATTGGGCTTCTGTCTGCGCTCATATCAGCTCAAGAGGAGTCACCGTTTTACGACATGTGGTTCTTTGATATGGTTGGGCTCAAAGCAGGTAGATAGACACACTTGAATTGTAAACACGAGGGTTCGCAAGGGGGATATTGTTCTTTAAATATTGGATTTTAATACTAGTGTGCATTCCTGATTTTGGTTTTGTTTTATGATACATTTATGTGACAAGTTGGTATAAAACCTTGATTGTAATTCTTTTTTAAGCAGAATGCTGTTTGTTTAAACACAGATGTATAAAGATAAATAAATGTTTCCATTTGGTATCTTTAAAATCGTAAGGCCCATGTGCATTTGTACTTAAAAAGGGTGTTGATGTAATTGTGAAAGAGATGTGCAGTGCAGTTGTCAGTTCAGTAAATTTCATGGTTGCAGGATGTGGTTAAGAATGTCACCTTACAGCTTGAAGGTTTGAGTCTCAGCCTGGGATCTTTCTGGGTGGAGTTTGCATGTTCTCCCTGTGCAGTGTGGTTTTCACCGGGGGCTCTGGCCTCCTCTCACAGTCCAAAGACATGCTGAGTTTAATTGGTGATTCTTAATTGTCTGTAGGTGTGAATGAGAGTGTGCTTGGTTGTCTGTCTCTGAGAAACCCTGCGATAGATTGGCAACCTGTCCAGGGGGAACCCTGAGTCGGCTGGGATAGACTCCAGCCCCCCACGACCCTACAGAGGATTAAGTGGTGTATCCTTTGTAGGGTACCATAATGGATGGATGGATGGTGATCTGCAGGTAACTTTGTCATAGTTATTCCATTTTTCTTTGAATTTCTTAAATACACAAACCAGGTAAAAATCCTGCATGAGAATTATTATGTATCAGCAGCAAAATGTACTTAATGCTTTAGAGAAAAAGTGCTGGTTTGGTTCCTCTGACTGATACATTATTATATATGACACCATTATATTGTTAATAGTGAAGCATCAGTGTGTCAGCAGCATGTTACTGTTGTAGCTGATGGAAATTTGAACTCCTTTATATGAAGTTTTACATGCGGGGAGAGAAGACAAATCTGTGTAGTTGTCGGATGGTTAATAGATGGTTTTTTGGACATTTTCTGAAATCCTTAATTTTTGATGAGATGTTGGATCATCAGAACGTTTATCAAAATGAAGCCAGTTGAGAGGTTTAGAGGGAAAAAATCACTATTTGATGGAGCTGTTAACAACTTATCGACACGTGAAATGTGACCGGACTACACACTGATTTCTGGAATAAGTGAAAAGTGTTTGAAACCACTGATTTAATCTTAAACAACGCATGGTATTGTAAAAGCTTGTTATATTATCCACTGTGTAAAAATGTTACCTTAAAAGTAACCAAAGCTGTCAGGTGAAGGTAGTGAAGTAGAAATTACAATATTTCCCTCTGAAATGTAGTGGGGTGGAAGTAGCTGGGGCACCAGAAAAATACTGTAAAATAATGGAAAATAGCTATCGATTTTTAAAAAATGCAATAATGTTCTATACTTAAAATACATTTTCTGTATGTCTTTTAAAGGCTTTTTAAAGTTTGTTGAAGGATATTTACATAGATAGATGGATAGACAGACAGGCAGACAGATAGTGTTGAAGTGTGTCTGTTTATTTGAGATAGAAGACAAACAATTTCTCTCAAATTAAGCTGGTTTATTTACTAATACCAGTGTCTCAAAAGCTTGTACAAGGACCTCTTCTGTTTGGAACAACCCTCCCACAAAGAGATGTAGAAACAATGTGCATTCAATATTTGTCCAGCATGATGTGAGGTGACTGGTCATGAAACACAGACATACAGCTCAAACAATGAAATGTGATTGGCTACAAGGTGGGAAGAACCATGGTTTAGACTTTAGCTCTTCCTTCGTTGGTGCACAGATACGTCCACGTCTCTAAGGCACGTGAATCCTCCAATCAGCAGCAGCCGCATCCTGTGCTGTGAAGCCATCCTCTTTGGTTTCAATCTCTGCACCTGTTGACTTGTTTTTTGTTAGATGAGACAAGATACATCTTCCACTGGCGCCTCAAAGGGAGGCATGCATTCATTATCAGTCTCATACAACCTTGGAAAGCAGTCACTGTGTGGTTATTTGTTGCCAGAAAGGAGTTCGATAGCAGTTTGTAACTAATCAGGAACATACAGTGCATCGACTTGGTTATGGAACTTGTTTTCCTCTTCTTCACACAGGTTACCAGAAGTTCATGCATACATAGAGTTGAATTCACATTATAAAGGTTATATAAAGGTTTGATTGGTTTCAAGTTTAAAGATTACATTTATTTACTCCAAAAGGTTATATCAAAACAGTGTTGAGCTAAATATTTGTTTTGTGACAGTGTTTAACCTAATAATGAATATAAAAGTGTCGCTGTCAAAACTAAAGGTGATTATAAATGTGTCAATACTTAAAAGTGATTATAAGAATTTCCAACCTAACGACAGACAGACAGACAGACAGACAGACAGATAGATAGATAGACAGTATTTTTTATATATTATCAATGCTTATAGATATTATACCCAAATAAAAACAAATAAATGCAACATTTTTATACCTCTTTTTAGCAAACAAATCTATGGAAAATTAAAAGTCCAGTATTTTCCTCTGAAATATAATTAAGTGGAAGGATAAAGTAGCATAAAATGAGAATAAGTGAAGTGCAAGTACCTCAAAATTGTACTTAGGACCAGTAGTCTACTTGAGTAAATGTACTGAGTTACGCTGCTGATACTAGTGAGGCATATGATAAATGATAACTGTGGTAGGGATATGACAGAAATGTTTTTAACAGGCTTTCAAGAAATCCGATTTTGTGACTGACCTGATTCTAATAAACATAATTCCCAAATGAAAGACATTATTTCGGGAGATACCATATAAAAGTTCTAATGGGGGGGTGAGTTTTGTTTTATTTAAAGTTTCATGGCTCTCTTTCAACTTGTCTTTGTGTCATAAACTTTGAGTTACCTCTGAATAACAGCTTACATGTACCAAACTGTTGATTTCTGTCATGTTTATGAAACTAATTTAAAATATTATTAACAGTGTGAGGCAGCCCTTCCTCTGGTCTCGCGCTGCCTCCTCGTGGTGACACCAGTTAAAGGCGCGTGCGGTTGCTACGGGAGACTGACAACAGACAGCTCGCATAGCAACCAGGAGACAGAAGCGGTGTAACATCGGAGCGGAAACCCGTTTTCACTCCGAAATATTGTTGTGTGTTTTTTTTTCTGCTGAGAGTTCGTCAAACAGCGCAGGAAAATGTCGAACATAACTCAGACAGTTTTATCGGACGTAGGCTGGGATGAGCGCTTTGCTGCTCCCGAGCTCAACGCTGAAAACAAGGCTCTGATGGAGGAGGTGAGTTAGAGAAAGTTATCTTCCACAGTGACAAAAACATGGACTGTTCCATTTTTAGGACTAATTTACTGCCTTAATTTGTCTTCTGTCAGACTCGTGGAAAGAAAATACACATTTAAGTGTTTCTTTGTTTATTGGAGATTGATTTAGCTTAGCCTGCCTATTTGGTCTGCCTAAGCTAAATGTGTATTTTGGACAGTTTATTCCTAATACTCTGAAAAAGGGCAAGTTGTGGAAGCAAGATAGCTTAAAAATAGTTTCTGCCTATAATATCTGACTTTTACACAACTTCCCCATCTTTCTTTACGCCAATCACAATCCTCTTGGCTGAAGTGTGGCAGCACTGTCATTAAAATGGCTAACTCACTGAAAAAAAGCTACATCTCTGACTAAACATGAAATTATAAGTGTGGCAGGTTGCTAGCCCAGAGCTTGTTGTTGTTTCCTGTTGTGAAGTGGATTGTAAAAAACTGTAGCATGCAGATAGTCGAGGTGAAGGACAGAGCAGCTTGAAATGAGCAACTAAAGGCAGACCTAAAAGGAGATCTTTGCAAAGTAGTTGGTATTTCAAGCCATAATACCCATTTTTTGCACGTTTAAGCACAACTGTTCAGGAAACTTGTGAAACAAAAATTAACTGTCCTAATGCATTCATCTGTAAAAGTGCCATGGTATTAGTTAAAAGTTCCCCCTGTCAGCAGTGGTATCCATTTCTCATACTTTAAACGGCAAATCTGCACTCAAGTAGCACATACTCCGTGTATTCATATATCATGTAGAGTCTTGTTTATATAGCCTAACATTTTGTTCCTCAAAACAATGCGAAAATTGTTTTTTCAGGCTGTTGACAGTATTTTTTTTTGTTATTTATGAAATGATAAAAAGAGGTGTCCAGAATTACCTGCAAAACTTTCACATCTTACACACAGTGACACAAGAACTTTGAACCTGACTTTATCCAGTGTTCAGATTTATGTTATGCAAAATAATGCAAATTAGTACATATGTGGGATGATATTTCCTCATTTGGATATTTAAACATAGCATTCTGAAAGCTTTTAATACAAGACATAATTGGCTTATTGTAAATAGTAAAGAGGGGAAGTTTTATGATGACTCCTATTGAAATTTGTACCTTTTTTAGTGTCTCCCTTTGACTGTTTGTGACACCAGTAATGAAACAGCTTCTTATGGTGACAGTCACTAGTAATTGATATGAACTAACCTAACATGTTGAAACTACTTTGACATTTAAGATTTAAGGGTTAGGGTTAAATATTAAATAATGAAATAAGTTATATAATCGATGACTTTAATATCTTATTCTTAAAGATAAATTAAAAAAAAAAAAAAAAAAAAAAAAGATAAATTTAACATGATGCTACATTATTGTTTAGGACTTTATAAGTCACTGGAGTCAGGGACTTGGAAGTAACACTGGAAACGTCCAAATTCAAGCTTTTAAAATTTGGGTAATCTTGCTCATTGATGCTTGTATTTATTTATCTGTTTTTGTCATGTTTCTTTTGTTCTGTTTTTGCTTGCTATGAACATCTTAATAGAACAAATGTCAGATTGTAATGTTAGTGCAATGATTACATACAAGTTTTTGGACCATATGACATCTATATCTGGGTTTGCACGTTGTTTTGCTGTACATTAACATACAATAAGCAGCTGACCGAATGTACTGTGACAAGACAAATGTTTAACATACACGCTGCAGATACATGTTACTTATGCTATTGTTGTATTCTGCTGATTTCCTCAACAACAGATTCGTCAAAAAGAGATGGAGTTGGTGCAACTGGAAAACAAACTTGAGAGAAACAAGGATCAAAAGCCGTGGATCACTGAATTCCACAAAAATGCTAAACATGAGCTGGAAAACACTGAGGTAGGTTTATAACAGAATATTATGTAGCAGACAGGTGTGTGTCTCCTCTTGTAACTGGTTTATAGTCGCAATGTCAGAGTGTGTTGTTAATTTGTCATTTTGATTTTCTGCACCAAGGTTCTGTACAAGGCAAAACAGAGAGAGGAAGAGTTGGAGAAACACTTGACAGCCCTCGCAGAGAGAGAGGAGGGTCGCCTGGCTCAGGAGACGACGAAGATGGAGAATGAACTCGGATCTTTAGCAGAGAGGAAAGACATGATAGAGGTCTGTATATATACTCTATATATACAAAAAAGAGAAACAGTTACAGCTGTTGGTGCCCACATATGCTTCTTAACCTTTGCCCATATCCTCAGAACCACATTTTCAAGTCCAAACAGAAGCTAGAAGAGTTTAGGAACCAGCTAAAGTGGGACCAGGAGACAATGGATGCCTTTTTGGAGGAGTCAGCAAGCAAAGATGAAAACACAATGTCCATCATTAAGTATGCTCAGCAAGATGAGCAGAGGATCAAGGTAAAGAGATGATAAATCAACAAAATTATGCTGTTTTCAGCTCCAAACTAAACTGCTGTTTACAGCTCCAACTAATCCTGAACTTTCTAATCTCTCCTCATACAGTCACTCACTCTGGCTATAGAGAAGAAGACACTGGAAGCCCATGAAAAGTGCAAAGCACTTGACAAAGAGATGACTGAAACTATGTCTGCACAGGTAATGTAAGAAAACGCTGTGTGGTCGTAATGTGCCTAGCACCTACTTGCAGAACTTTAAATAGAGCAGACCGCTGTAGCAACCAGAGACCAAGTACATTATCAGCACAAAATGCATGTGCTGTTTTAGAGGATTCAAGTCTACTTTGTTTGACAGGAAGAAAGAAGATGAAAAGCTGGTCACTGTATCCTTTAATACACCAGAGTTGCCACTAAAATGACAGATAGGATGTCTGCTAACAAATGTATCAGTTATCAGCAGTTGTTGTTACCAGGTTGTTCTCCATGAAAATACCTCTGCTATCCTCACAGGTTGCTCTGGATAAGACTACTGTGAATTTGCAGCAGGCTCACCTGGAGGCTCAGCAGCTCATCCACCAGTGGGAAAACACTATCAAGCAGATGAAGCAACGAGATGTTCAGATGCAGCAGTGTGCACTGGTAAAGATTGGTGCTGCTGATAAAACTGACTCAAACCAAAGAATAAAAGAATGTGAATTTCACTGCACAGTACACTTGACTAACACCTGTCTTGTTCCTTTATCATTCCAGCAACTTGCCCAGGCCAAGCAGAACATCAGGGAAAGGAACGTCACGATTGCAGAGAAGAAGCACTTACTGGATACTCAGAGGAACAACAACAAAGAAACTGAGAAGAAGATAATGGCAGCCAATACACAGGCAGTAAAACTGCGGCAGGATCTGACAGAGCAGGAGAATAACTGCAGCAGGCTGCAGGATGAGGTCAGCAGAGAGTGCTGAATGTGTACTCAAAGAATAGATGTAGTTCATGTAGTCTGCATTTATATTCTAAGAGTGAGCCGCTTGATTCTCATGTATCCCACAGCTGAACAGCTGCAAAGGCACACTGGACCAAACAACCTCCAGTGTGGAGTCTCTGACGGCCCACATATCCAGAATGAAGAAGGACATCCAGGACAACAGTGACAAGTCAGGGAAATATTACATTTCTGTCTTTAAATTACCACTTCAGTGCTTTTGTTCTCTGGTTGTGTATATATATGTGTGTGTTGTAGACTGACAGAGGTCAGGGCCTACAATGTTGCGCTGGAGGAGAAGCTGAAAGTTGTAACTCAGACAGCACTTAGTGAGGAGGAGAGAGCTGCACAGATGGACCAGCTCCTAAAGGACGAAGAACAAGCCATCAAGGTGAGCTGCCAAATAACCCGAAATCAAAAACTGTTTATTTGCTCTGGAGCCAAGTGGAAGACAAATTATGTCATACACAGTTCAGTTCTTCTTCTCAGGATCTCTTGATAACGTGGCTTTGGCTTGTATGACGTGAATTTTCTGGAATGGGCAACATGGGCCATTAATGATCTGAAGCATCAACAATGTGAAGCATGAAAACTTTTCACAAAGCCTTAACATCAATAAACCTACCAAAACTAAGTTAACTAAGTAGTGTCTCTCTAGTAGGTGTTTTCAATTACCTCCGCCAAGGATGTTATGTTTTTGCCGGCATTGGTTTGTTTGTCTGTGTTCAAAATAACTTGAAAAGTTAAGGACGGATTTGGATGAAATTTTCAGGAAATGTGTGAAATGGGACAAGGAACAAATGATTTAATTTTGGGAGTGATAAGGATCACCGTCTAAATCCAGGATTTTTTTAAAAAGATTATTTAACATAGGGAGTGTTGGAAAGCCTTGCAGTGCCGCCTTGTGGTAGGAAAGTGCATTGCACATATATGGTGGGTGTCGGCCCCTCGTGCTCAACCACAGCAGTGCTACGGTGTGAAAGCGTTTTTCTGGATAATTAACTTTTTTAAAGGATACTTTGTCATTGGGGGATTGTGTTGGGGGTGGACTGAAGCTGCTTGGCGTAGGTCTGCGCTCTATGAATGCTTTTCTGGTTTAAGACTGTAATCCTTCCTTTGAATGCTGAGTTTCTGTTTTTATGTTTGTATTCAAAGCTTTTTCCTGATGGTTGCTGTAGCCTACTCTTTCTTTGTTGCTACAATTGCTCCCCTCTGCAGTTCTGCAAAGCAATCATTGCCGGTTGGTGTAATATGCATTACTATTGTTGCACCAGCACAGAAATTTCACCACAGATTTAAAACTCTAGCTTACTGCAAAATCCAGAGAGATTTAACTGGAGCTGATAAACTGAAGCAGCATTCTGTGAACTCATTTGGTAAAGGTTTGAATGTTACAGATGTTCATTTACACGTGATAGTCCCACACGAAAGCGTTAAGTCAGAGAATTAAATTTTAGTCAAAAAATTTAGGTCCAATGCAGGACGCAAACCTCAGTCTCCTTGGTAAAAGTCCTGTGACTCTTAAACTGGAAAAAAACGCTGTAGGCCTGTTGGTGTTAAATATTGACTGAGGTGGCAGCAACGCCAAAACACACTTTGTGCAGATTGCTGAGTCACCGGTGGCTTTTACACAACAGCAGAATTTTACACTCTGGGAATGAGAACAGGTTTTAGCTGAGTAAAGCGAAAGACAGAAACTTTGAAGGCCCATTTGAACTATGTTGCAATGGTAGAGATGCAATAGAGTCAAAATGGTCACATTTTGCAGGAAAAGCAGCACTACTTACTGTATCTATGCATAGCCAAAGTCTAATATCCACTTGCAAATCTTAATCCAGAAGAGCACAGTCAGTGATATGCATAACAAGCCCATTTTTGCTCAAACTGCCGGAGCTTTATCCTTTAATTCTACTGTGTGACCCTGCATTTGTGCTTTGCTACAGGAGTTGGATGTGCAGTTGCGTGACTGCATGGAGGGGCTGTTTCATCGTAAGGAGCATTTGCATGCTGTCAAGACAAAGGAGAAGGATTTTCTTGCACAGCTTTCAAAGAATAAATCCATCATTACCAACCTGGGCAGTCAGCTCAGAAAACTGGAGAAGGAACTGGCGCAACAGCAGAAGACCATGTCTGAACAGGCATGTTTACTAGAAATCCCACACACAGATGTACTATACTGTCACACAACCCACAGTAGCTTTTACTAGTCTGGTGCTACACTCAGCAATACCAATACACATATTTGGATTTTCCTCTCACTTTCCTGCGTCTTGTAGAGCTCTGAGATAATCTTCCTGACCAAAAAATTGGGACGGCTGCAAAGTGACGTTCAGTCAGATGAAAAAGAAATGCTGGACAAGAAGATCACTGAGCTGACCAAAGACCTGGAGGAGAAACAAAAGACAGCCAGATCACTCACCAACACTCTCAAGGAGTCTGAGGTCAGTCTGATACATCACCATAAAAATATGCATCTTGCTCTGACATAATTCCATCTCACATAAGTCTTTGTTTCTGGCAGGACGATATTCGATATTTGAAGAAAGAGGTTGAGAAATCAGAAGCTCAGAAGAGAGATCTGACCAACAAGGTAGATGGGCTCTTGCTGATCCAACCTGCTAATGAAAAGCAGCTGAAGAGACTCAGCCTGAAGAATCAAGTAAGTAACAGATATCATGTCAGGAAATCAGCTGAGGCACAGACTAAGACAGGATCATTCCACATAAAATCAACCAAACCTGCAAAAAAAAACCTTTTAGTTCATGTGCCTAAACAATGGTGAGCATTGGTCCCTAAAAAGTTTATTCCACTTGCTGACAGTCAATCGGTTGATAATATTAGATGTGGTTTAGACTTACAAGGCGAAAAAGGTGTGATGTACCCAAAAGAAAGGACTATATGTATCAGTGGCATGCACCATGTGTTGATCTCATGTGTTCCCCATCAGGACAACATGGTGGAGCACAAAATTTTGAAGATAAAGCTCGGGCGTGTGAGAGATCTGCTGTACAACAAGGCGGACAGTGTGCTGTCTCTGGAGAAGAGGAAGCTGCAGCTGCAGAAAGACATGAAAGAGAGAGAGGATGAGATCAAGGTCTACAAAGAGATGCTCAGCCAGCAGCTCAAGACCAGTGAGCAGGAGAGGCAGAGACTCAGGTAAGAAGCCCAGCTGTGACCCACACAGCTCAAATACAGTACGGTATGACAACTGATGTCTTTTTAAAACATATTTGGAAAAGCAAACAGGTACATCCTACAGATAAAAGTTATACACTTCAACATGATCACAAGGAAAACTACATTTTTCAGTATTTTAGCAAAAAAATATCAACAGATGTGATATTCCTCTGTGTATTCCTCAGATGTTAGTGTTGCCCCATGTAACAGAAAAAAAAACAAAAAGCCATTTTGTGTAATTTCCCACCAGTCTTTGACATCAGCTCGCTGAAATCTTTGACCACTCGTCTGGCAAAATTGTTTATCTTGCAAGATGTTTAAGTTTTTATCTTACATGTACGGCCAATTCCAATTCCCCACCACAACATTTCAATGGGATTCAAATCTGGGCTTTGACGAGGCCGTTCCATAACCCTCCACTTCTTCATTTTTAGTCACTCCTTTGTGAATTTGTTAGTGTGCTTATAATCAATATCCTGGTGTGAAGTCATAAATGATCTGGTTTTGACATAAAGATTGCCTGATCGAATTCAGCGTCCTCTCAGTGTACATCTTTCTCATCAGACCCAATTTGTTTATTGATTCTGTCTCAGTGTTGAACTCAATGAGAAGCTGCTCCAGATTGACATGATGAAGAA
Source organism: Dascyllus trimaculatus (assembly GCA_024666655.1). NCBI lineage: Eukaryota > Metazoa > Chordata > Actinopteri > Pomacentridae > Dascyllus > Dascyllus trimaculatus. Next base: position 19,364,925 of record CM045454.1, read on the forward strand.
ACGTTTCGAGATTGTGACCCTTTCAACGGCAGCTCCTGAGGGGGAAGAGGAGAAATCACAGGCTTACTACATCACAAAGGTGACGTATCTTACACATACTACTGTGTCACATTTGGAGCTTGCTGAAGCCTACTGAGGTCAGATTATTCCTGCGCCACACCAGCTCTTTGAGTCACTGCTGTCTGCTTTTCACCAGGCTGCACAAGAGAAAGAAGAGCTCAGGCAGAAAGGAAATGGTTTGGATGCCAAAATTCGTAAGGTGGAGCTGGAAAATAGAGCTCTGGAGAACACCATCCAGCTGTTCAACAACAGCAACTCTGCATTTCGCCAATCCCTCAACAAAGCGAATGAATCCAGTATGTATGACAACTCCACAACCCTTTTATCGGCACTAATTAGCAGCAAGTTATGTAGTCTGTTTTTTTCTCCTTGTGGGTTGATATAAATAGATAGAGCAGATATCACTGGTCACAAATTAATTAATTAGGCTGTTTTTGTTTTAGGTCCAGAGTACCAGGACAAACTGAAGCTGGAAGAGCAGCAGAGGGTGGCAGAAGAGACACTAAAATATCGAAAAAGACAAGTGCAGGAGCTCCAACAGGACTTACAGGTTACTGTTATTTATAGCATTTGGAGAGCAGAGTTATTACAAAAGCAATTAGTTGTTGAATACCTAACACCTCCACCTAAATCAGTGATGTTCAGATTCCATTAAGAAAGCTTTCTCTCAAGGTTGAACCACATTTAAATCTTGTCAAACTATGTTTTATCTCAAATTTGTTGCCTATTTCTCAGTAGTATTTAGCCTTTATCTTTTCATAACTGGTAATAATAAAGGTGAAAAATCATAATTGTTCATTACCAAGAATTCAAAGCAGTTCTGTTTACTCTGGATTGATTTGCACGATTCATAATCCATTACTAAGGTTGTGTAGAATTTCCTCTACCAGCTCATTTCATACTAGGAATTTTGTAAAGGAGGAAATATCTGGACTATTTGAGTCACTGCATAATATCTATAAAATAATTTTAGGGAGTTAAGCAATATATCAGGCTTAATGCTAACTGCTAATGACTTTTTTAACATTTATATTCTGTACATGAATAATTATGTATGTCTCAGGGTTAATAGTTTAAAATGCATTGCAAATGTTACAGCTATGTTAACCTGATATTGTTTGTTGTTTTGGCATATTGGCTTCCATGAAAGGTAACATAAAAGCTTCCTAGCTTACCTGATTTTTTAAAAGAGCATTTTCCTTAAGTTGATTAGATTATATCCCAACTCAACCCAACTCTTAGCTTCGTCAGTTAGCTTGTGGGTAAGTTAGTTTGGTTTAAATATTATTGACAGTTAATCTTTGTGCAAGAGCGACTTTGTCTTCCAGTAGCCTAGGTCTGAACTGACAACTAGCTGGGATGACCTTTTTATGACTTCAGCTAAAAGAATACCTCCAAAAAGGCTGTTCTATGTTATTCCAGCCCAATCAATGAATATTGCATCTGTTATTCACTATCTCAGTGCTGTAACACATAAATACTGTGGGAAATAATTTGCCATTTTTCATTGTTTCCCTTTTCAAAACACTCTCTTCATCTCCCTGTTCACTCGCCCTCATTCTCATTTCCTATCTGCAGAAGTAGCTATTATTTAGTTGGGTCCCTGCGAGAGTATTAAGTTAAAAATAAACCCGCTCAACAACTCTTTCTGAGTCGTCCAGTGAAATTGACCTTGCATGAATTCTCTGTGTGTGCACTCGCTTCTATGTCCGTCTTTTGTGTGCTTATGTGTGCTGCTCTCCATTTCCAGGACATGAACAATACCTTGGAGAGTCTGCTCCAAGAAGAGCAGCTGGAGAAGGATAAGATAACAGAGAGAGAGTCGCTCATCAGTAAGCTGAGCAAAGAAGTCGCCTCCCAGCAGGAAAAAATTGATAGAGCCACAAAACAGGTTTGGTAGCAGCCTGTATCACTTTTTCAAAACCCCGAGTAGACTGGGCAGCAGTCAAAAGCAAATAAGAAATGTTGTGTGTACATACCTACAGGTGTTCTGGATTACAAACTGTTACCATAATCAGATTTTAAGTATGTATTGTCCTGCTGTTTACCAGAGCTCCAAGCTGATCCGAGAGATCCGCTCAGCACAGAACACCAGGAGTGAGACTTTTGAAGAGAAAGACATTAAGCTGAGGGAGCTGAAAGAATTTAACAAGAGCATCGACAGGATGCTGAACGAAGTCATGGAGGACAAACCTGACCTCAGATCAGTGCTGGAGAAATACTTCCTGCAGGTGCACAAACAGCCACATTGCTTTAGGAGAACTAATGAAGCTTTTAGCCATGACAGGTTTTGTTTTTTTACTGTTAAACTTTATTGCTTCTTTCTGATGTTTCTTTCAGGCCAGTCTGTCTCTTCCGGCTCCGTCCTCCACTCCCAGGAGCCACCGGAGCTCCAAGACAAACTCTGCTCGCAGCTCCGCCTCTGTCAGGTTAGGCTTTTTTTTAATTAATGATTTTTAATGACATAACATGATAGTGGACACAATAATAAAGACACAAAGACAAAAGGAGCAACAAGTATAACAACAGATGTTCAATAACGTGGAATCTATTTATCAAGACAAGATCTAGTAAAGCTTCAGGGCTCATCAAGTCTTTGTCTCGAAGCATTAGAGGAGTCTGATTCATTGATACCAAGGTTATAAACTCCTTACACCAGTTACTAAAACATTTTGGTTTCTGTTGTTTACTGTTTATTGAAAAGATCCATTCAGGTAATAGCAAGCTCAGGGTTATAATAATATGAGCAGTTTCTAACTGTGTCCATTGTCGTTTCATCTCAAATCATGAGGAGCCCTCTGCTCGACCATGTCTGATTTGCTTGAAATGTTTTTTTTTTTTATTATAAACTATGGATATTTGAAATAGTATCTGTGGAAAAATTCCCATTAACCCACTTTCAGCATGTTTTGATACATGTGGCTATGTTTGAATGACAAGATCTCAGGATCTATGAAGGATAAAAGCCTGAAATTCTCTAATTTTAAATCATACTATTGACTCAGAATCTGCAATATTGGACAAGTAGATCTGTTAATCTTTGTGTATGGTGAGCTGTAATATGAAAGAAATAGAAGCTCTCATGAAAAGTCCAATTTTTAAGCACCGATTAACAAAAAACTTTGATAAAGCAGAAGTCAGCTAGTGATACTTCCTGAACTATATTTAGGTGTATGTCACAATAATATGGAACAAAACACGTAGATTACTGTTTAATTTGAAATGCTTGGTCACAAAAATAAAAACAAAGTAATTTTTGTTCAACTTTCATAGCTGATTGAACAGGTTTGTACCATGAAAACAAAGATACTGACAGATGGCTTAATCTCATCAGAACTGAGTTCTGGAGTTTCAAAATGGTCAATCGGAATTTTTTTCAAATGGCACCAAATACATTATTACGTTATTGGACAAGGTTAAGTATCTATATTAGGAAGACATGACAACTTTTCAGTAATGTCCATCCAACATTACTCTTACATAACCTCTACTTCACAAACAACCCAACACAATTTGCATGATTTTACTTCAGGCAGCAGGGTGTGATGTATACCGACGTCGTGTTTCCATTGTAATTTGGTTCAGAAATAGCTGCCAGAGGCGGCAGCACACAGCAAACTATGCACTGAAACTCCGTGTGTCCTGCTGGCAGCTCCCATCAGTGTGTCTTCTAAGTTTCCCTTGTTTCCTCAGGTCAGAATTAATAACTTTATAATAAAAGTTCTGCTGCAGAGATGGTGGCATTAGAGGTTAGCAGTGAGGTTTTGTTGTCGAGTGGTCGTCAGTATGTAACTGTTGGTCTGATGATAAAGATGAGCAAAATGACTGAAAACTGCTTATTTGTTATTGGAATATTAACAGTCAGCTGAGGCTTGTGCTCGGAGTCTTCATGCTTTTACTAGGAAAAGGAGAATAGTCTTCATCTATAAAAATAAAATGTCACGAGTTGTCATGCTAGTTTAGCACCACTCAAGACTGCAGAGTTCAGTTTGCTGCTCTTATCTCTGTGCCGTAGGTCTCCTGCCTCCTCAGCCAGCGGCAGCCCCAGGGCCTCCTCGCTTCACTCCCCGAAGACTGTGGAACTTGGCCTGGACCTGACCACGACCTCCCCTCCTCTCACCACCTCCAGATGTTCCACCTCTCCAAGAAGCCCAAGCAGCAGCAGCAGCAGCAGAAAGTTAAAGAACCTCTAGTGTCATTCGATGGCTGCTTTATTATCACATTTTATTTAGTTGAACATTTCTGCAAAAGGAGTTGTGCAGATGAACTTTCTAGCATTATATGATGTTAATGTTAATGATTTTAGCTGTGACTTCAAGTTCAGGATGATTTGTGTGTGGAGTCGTTGTCTATTTTGACATGTCAGTTCTTAACCCTTGAATTTATGAATTGCACTCTGCTCACTTCATTTTATAGTTACTATATTTATTTATCTAAATCTAATGAACATGAAATGACCTGATTAGAAAGAGTGCAGGTTGGCAAATATCAAGACATGTATGCGAATTTGGTTTTGGATGTTTGAAGCTGATCAGAAACAAATCTCTTTCTTATCTGTTTCCTGATATCAGTGATCAAAGCATTATTTACTGCGTTGTTATATATTTTGTATTATTGTAGGATTGCGGGAGCAGCAGCTAAATTTTTTTTTTCCAGGTCTCACCTACTTAGTGGCTGGTGAACTTTGAATTTTATTAGTTAATGATAAATAAAACCACAACTTTGAAAAATCCATACATGACCACTTGCTGCTTCCTCATATGTCAGGGTTTTGTTGTGGTTCCGACTATTCTTCTCAGACATTTGTATTGTTGCTTTCTCGCCACACCCTCACTATTAGGGTGTCATTTCCTTGCAATGAACAAAAGTAGCCTGAAGCTCCACAGAAGCAGAAGGGACTCTTTCCCACCGTGAGTTTCACTCAGTGTTTTTGGAATAAAGCCTCAACATGCTGCTGCTCATCCTGCTCGCTGGATGTTTGGCCTCATGTGCTGCACAGACAAGTGAGTAGAACCATTAGGGATTAATGGAACTTTTAAAGAAGATTATGATTAATGTGAATACTGTATTTTAAATGTACTGAGTTACAGTTTGCGGTAAGTTAAACTGTTTTTACTGTGGTCTTTGTGCTTCTCCAGCACCTTCTGCCTTCTATGCATTGGGTACATCGACCACGACGCCTGTTCCCCTCACAGAGATAAATCTGTCATCAAATACAACCCCAGCTCAGTCAGCCAACAATGGTAGGTGCATTTACTTACAGAGTAGGGCTCACCTTGAAGTCTGACATGATTCTGATAGTTTTTGAATTTAACTTTGTTTTGTAGTTGTGGCGTTCTTTGAGGCAACTGTTCGCTCCAATCAGGAGCTAAATGAAGCAACACTTGCTCTAGTTATGAACCAGGTAACTCACCAACATGGTCGACAAATTGAGATTAAGATCCAACTCTGCCTGTGTGGCCATGTGCATGTAACAGGTTTATAAAAATGTGTGTCTTTCAGATCCGTCGAACCATCCTGCTGATTCAACCAGAAGCAAACTTCAGTCTGACTGTAAAGAATGTCACCACAGTCTGAGATCTCTTTTTTCATTTTATATTGCTATGAGTCAGGTTAAAAATCAGCTTCTATGTCAAGGTTTAACTCTAAAGATGTGTATTTTTATATTTGCTATAAGATTATTTTCTTTAGTAGATGACATTACTACTTTGCCCTTAACAGAGGAGTAAGTATTTTAGAAAACATACATAATAACTTACAGGGAATCATTTTCATCATAGAGAGGTACGTAGAAATATGTACAGCTGGTGTCAAACTTGAACTCATGTATTTAAAAGCTGAAAATGAATTCAACATGTCATCTTAAAGGTGCAATGTGTGAGATTTTGAACCCAAATATAGCAACAAACATCTATAAGCTCTGAGTAATGGCATCCCCAGCAGCACATGAAGTCACACTCGCTCTATGTGAGCTGTAATCTGTAATCTGAGCTCCTCTGTTCTTGGTAGTCAGTCTGGGTTTGTCGGTGCATGTTTGAGCATGTCTGTGAGTCCCTCCCGTTGAAACTGCTGGACCTGCCTGAGTATATCAACATAGTGAGAATGACCTCCAACACCACATTGTAAAAGTGAGACGCAAATGGGAGCGCAGTCCTTTCATTCCAACTCTGTGACACAACTGTTTTTAAGGTTCTCCTCTGATGTTCCACTGTGTGTGTTCTAATCCGGTTGAACCAGAGCAGAACCGATGGCAGAAACAGACACACACTGACTGGAGAGCAGGAGATGTGAAGTAAAGATTGTTTTACGCCAGTTGACAATTCGTTTGGACTATTAACTTATTTTAAATTGCTAATGTGAGCTCATGGTTGTGGCTGGATTATGTTTTGCTCTCTCTTGATTACACAACTTTTTTGGTTGTAAACAAAACATGAAGGGACATATGGGCGGACTGGGGTTACAGTTCAGCCTGGGAGCTTGGTTTGGAGATGCCTTTTATATGATTGCGGGGGGGCTTATAATCAAGGGTCTGTGCTCTCTACCTGCGGCTGCGACGGCAGGCTGCTGCGATCAATTACGGCTGTGTTTCGGGTAAAGGAAAAAAAAAAGCGTTCCTGCCACTGGCCTGGAACAGACTGGCTGTTCAGGAGACCTCTCGAACCTCCCTATGGCCAGCCCACTCCTGGGTGTGTCAACATGTTTGTCGACACTCATATGTTTTGGTCATTTTGATGTTGGTGCCTGCATGACATCCAGTGGTTCTGATTTAAATATTCTTTAAGCACAAAAAGCTACATGACATGTACTGTAGACACAACTAATAAGGCCAAAGACACAAAAGTAATGTATTTTTTAATAAATAAAATGTGGCGTGTGATATTTATGAAAGTGGATTCATGTTTTACCAGTGCATCTTTAAATTTCCCAAAGTTCAGTGTTTTGTGTCCACACTTTGGGGGGGGGGGAACTAATCAGCATCACATAAAAATGTAAGCAGAGTATTTCTAGTAACTGAACAGACTGTTTAATTGCTTTTTATCACCAACAGGTATGTTTGTCAAGTATTAGGTTGCACCTGAATTGTGAAAACAATAAGTTCCTAAAAGGTATTCCTTGAAGTCATTCCTGAGAAGCCATAAGGAAAAGACAACTGCATTTACACAGGGCGACATAATAAAGCAACAGCAGATGTTATCTGCATGGATTTGCAGTGGATGGTGCATCACTTTGAATGATGCTGCCTCTAGGAGTTTAGGGACACTGTTTTCTTTTGTAAAGCATGGTTCAGTGTGTTCTGTGCGAAAGGAGACGAGAACAGAAGCACTGAAGCACCACCTCCTATCATGGCTCCTACTTCTGGGTTATTTCACTCAGTTAGGAACCGTCCTGAGCAAAAAACAAGGACTATTTGACCACAACTTTAGATTATTCTTAGGGATTGATTCACATGCGGACTGTGAACACTGAGTCACATGAACATAATTATGTTGCATGTAAATGGAAAGGAAGAGGCTGTCTTTTGTTTATGACTGTCTCTTTGTATTTCTGGTCACAGTTTCTTTCTATTGCTCCAAATTAATAATCCCCAGGAATCTCATATATCAGTCAATAAAATACCAACCTGTAAGTCTGTCTGATAATCTGTAATCTTAATGTTCTTGTTGTATTCCCTCATACTTCTTACGGGCTTTTTAAAAAGTGTAGATTTTACACATTACCATCAGCCTTAAAGGGGATTTAAAGCCCCTCTGATCTTAATGCTTGACTCTAACTTATAGAACGTATTTCATTTATTCAAAACATTTCAAATGGCACACAGTCATTTAATTTTAGAGAATTATCTCCACTCTGCAGATCCTCTCAGCTCTTTACAGCAATTTTAGCATCTTTCAGCTTCTTCTAGTTATTTTCTATAGCTGCAGCTTCACTGCCCCACTTTATTCTCACTGTCAGCTGCAGCTCAGCTCTAAAAACTCTCTGTTTACCTGCCCAAATCAAACAGGAGACAAAGCTAACTTTAAACAGTGGTGGCATTAACGGTGTGCTTCTGTTCAGCCATTTTGGATTTGAGTTCCCAGTTTTCCCAAATAGATTGACTTAAAGCACTGATTTTAGATGTGCCAGTGTTAACCACGGACCATCTTTTAGGTTTACAGGTGAAATAAAAAAGATCTAGATAAACTAAATGTCCTTCCATGATCCTACTTCTGTGAATTATGCAGAGCAGCTGCAGAAAAAAAATTAGATACGACAAAATGTTTAATATCACATTATAATGATGAAATACAAATAATAATACTCATAGTGATAAAAGGAGAGAAAAAAGAACTCAAAGACAATTTTACAGATTTGTTTTTAAAAGGACTTTAATAGAGGTGCAGTTTCTGCTATGAAATTGGTGTGAATCTTGTTGGCTTGTTTGAAAAATGCCATTTAAACAGAGCATGTTAAACGTAAATTGTTTGATATTGTGTGTCGAAACTGTGTGTGAAGTGTGGAGCTGAAATAAAGTCCAGGGTCCTCCCAAAGGTGAAGGTTTTCTTGCAGTAATGACTCTGTGTGACTCTGAAACTATATCCAGTGGAAACAGTGGCTTTAGAAAGTGTGAAATTAAAAACCTTTCATTTCAAGGGATGAAACTGATACAAATGCCTGGATGCTCCTTTGAGTCCAGCTGTGTCTAACTGTTGTAAAAATAACTTTCTCCGCATGTTCTGTCCCATCTCTTTCTGTGCCACGCCATGATCCGTGTTAATCGATATTATACTGTCCTCTTCTTCCACATGACCCATGTGCTTCACTTGAAGCCCTCAGTGCAGTCCGAGCAGACATTCAGGAGACGTCCACACACTCGACCACATCCTGAACCTCGCTGTTCAACATGGACCTGAGATTCCTCTTTGCAGCTTCAGCTCTCGTTCTGGGGGCGACACTCACCATCTCCCTGGCAGACCGAACCTCACAATGCAAAGTCAAATGGTAATGTGGATATTTCTTGTATTGTGTTTGTGTGCAATGCTGATGGAGAATTTAAAGTCTTTACTGCACTTCTTTGTGTGAAGTGTGCCGTCTCCTAAAGTGTTAAACAGTGTGATTTGATTGTTAATATCCAGCAGCATGTGACTGCTTAGACACAGATGATGTTTTATGGTGCTGCTGGGTTGCATGAAACTCTTCTTGGCACAGGATAAAGAGGTCAGATGCATGTTAGACAGGGCACTTAAGAATTCAAAGTTCTGTGCGGTGTAATTTCTCCTGCTTGTTATCACTGGCATGGTCACAAGGCTCACATTAGTCATGTCTGTAGGGAGTGGGAGAGAGTTTAAGAGTTTGTTTTCTGTAGTGTGAAGTTCATCTTTTCATAATTAGATCTTTCTCACATTTTTGAGTTTACTGAATGCTGATGAAGCGAACGCTCACTGCTCTGCTCTGCAGGTTGTTCGGCATCTCATGCAGCGATGTCCAAGGACAGCTGGTGAGCCAGATCAAGGCCTGGCAGATCAGGCAGAGCTGCCTGTATGCAGGAGAGAAGTGCTCATATGAGGTCAGAAACATCTCACTCAACTCTTGTAGTTCTGAAAAGCAGGGTATAGTAATGTTGTTTTTGTTTTTTGCACGAGGAAGCCATGGATCTAAATAATAATGTGGATGCAGAAAGCTTGTGTATTATAAGCACCACAGAAACACTCATCAATGTTTATAATGTAGTTGAAAGCAGATATGATGGTTCATTAATGCATTAAATACCCTTAACTGTAAGGAGTATTGTAATAATGTGTGCATCCAGGAGGCTGGTATTGTAAACAGATCGTGAATGGAAATACATAATTACACAGCTGAAGGTGTTATCTTGTATGCAACAGTTGCTTAACTCAGTAGTTTGAATGACCTTTTAGGAATAACTTGGTTTCAGATCTAAAAAGTGACTAAAAACTTGCATTCTTTCAAACAGCCAGCAGGGGGCGACTTTTCTAGTTGCAAAAAGAAGTACGGTTGTATAGAAACCTATGAGAAAACAGTCCTATTTCCCAGTTGATTTGTTAAGTTAGTAAACATTTTACTAATGAACTTCTGGTCTCAACTGCTAGTTTTACACCTCCTTCAGTCCAGCATGAAGTTCATTTAGTAAATTATGGTCTCATTTAGAATAAAATAGACGATAAAGCAGGGTTTAGTTTCAGGTGGAGCCACCTTGCCATTGAGAAGCTGATAACGTATCGGTGTGCTGAGTGTCATCTAATTCTCAGTCAGATACACGCCTCACCGGTTTGTTCTGGTAAATGGGGCTGAAGAAAGCCAAATGCCAAACTCAAGGCTTTTAAGACAGTATTCCACAAACCACTGCTTAAACCTTAGAAATTCAAATTTTCATTATTACAAATCCTGATGCATAACGATTTAAATGTGAATGTTCCATCAACATCTTCAAATAGTCAGTAAAAATCTATTGTTGTGAACATCTTTTCACTGGTGACCACAGCTGTTTTATCACCATAAGAAAAGCTCACTGGCAGGTTTGTCTATAAGCACTGGATTTTTCTTTCCAGCACACACACAGAACAGACGGCTGGAGGACCGTGAGGAGATATTTACTGGGTCTGACAGAGAGTGTATTGGATTAGAGTCGCATTCTCTGCATTTAACTGAAACCAAATGAATTTTCTGCAGATGATACAGTTTTGACATTTAACATGTTAAGTGTTCTTTTCTAAATTTTACAGCTTCCCCTTCTAAAAAGTAGCTTCTTTTCCCCTCTGTGTTCACGTATTATCTAAAACACCACTGAGTTGTTGTAACTGTTTAATGTTCTTTCTGAAATTACTTATCTTCCTCTGGTCATTCTGCAACAAGGACTGAAACTGATTTTTATTCTTTTTCTTTTTCTTCTTACTTGACTCTTCATAATTTGGGCCTGACAGGACTTGACTGTTGTCCTGAAAACCACTTTAAAAATGTTATGAAACTAGATTAAAGTGCACAATATGTCTCATTGCTTTCATGACTGATCGACTGAACCGGGTTCCTGTCAGACCTGACTGAGTTTGAAATGTGTTGTCAGCTTGTATCTTCAGTTCCGTACCTGATCAAAGCCACGCACACGTCTCCAAGTACCAAGAAACTGAGCGACCTTCAGTTTCTTCTGGAACAGTCCACTGTCTGCAAAGTGACAGTAAGTCGGACTTTTGTGGATTCACAGCATTTAATTTAAATCAGCTTTATTCTATATGTTACCTAATACCAAGTGCAGAAACTTTACAGACTTCAAACACATCCAGAGTCGGCTCGCCCATCAGGCAATATAGGCAAATGCTCAGGGTGCCATGGCCTCCAGGGGGCGCCACAAAATCAGGAAAAAAATTCACCTTCAATATAATTATATTAAAACTAATAAAAATTAACTCTTAAAATAGGAAAGCTCACATTGATTGAAATGTAAAGCAATGCCCAATTAATATTACTACGAAACAATGCTATTCGATTTCTTTTGTAAGCACATGTCAATCGCCAATGGAGGGGGGCACCATGGAGGGTAGGGCCGGCTCTGCACACATCATTTGACTACATTTAGCAGAAATGTGTATAACTGAAACAAAACAGCCAGAATACACATGTGAAATTTTAGCTTTAAATGTTTAACTCATTGTATGATGATATAGCTTCAGTGCAGTGTTGAAATAAGCACATAGAAAGTGTGTGATGTTGAGACACAGTGAGGAGAAATGATGATTAAATTCAGGCAGAAAATCAGAGTTCAGAATGTGAACCAGCTTCACTCACTGACCTTTGACAAACAGGGAGAAGCTGTGTCTGAATTCTCCAAGGATCCGGCTGATAACAGCACCAACTACTGCAGCCTGCAGAACCTGATGGACGGTAAATAATCTCTCTGTTAGGATAATAAGTGTGATGTGATAAAAGTGGAGTGTGTTGTCCTGCAAAGACTCTCATCCTGCTATAACCATGAAATGTCTGACTGTCGTTTGTCTGTTCAGGAAGTAAACTGATCGATGCTGAGGGCTACAAGCAGTTCAGCAACAAGTGGATCTGTTCTGGCTTCGATACGGCAAACTGCAGCCTGTCATAGGAGGAGACACTAACTGGAGGATCTCAGTGAAAACTAGTAAAATTAGTTTTTAATAGTGTATTTTTCTTCAGTCTTATGCTCTCCATTGCCATTTGTTAGTAACTTTAATAATTTCTTTTGAAAAAAATAAACATTTTCCCTAAAATAAGTTGAAAACCAGTTAATGAAATACTGAAACTGAATAAACAGTATAGTCATTAATGCACCCTTCCTAGGTATTGAAATGTTGTATTGCTGAAGTGTTTTTACAATAAATATAGTAGTAGGAATGAAAATGATACAACTGACTCTCACTAGGCTCAGTTAGGTAGAAATGGAGTGAGAGTATTAGCAAAACTGTTTGTTTAATTCAGTCTGTCATTTGTGATCATATCCAGCAGTGGTGGAAATAAACTATCAATATATATTCAAGTACTTTACTAAAGTATATTATTGAGGTATTTGTACTTTACTTGAGCATTTCAATTTTATGCTACTTTATACTTACACCTCAGTACATCCCAAAGAGATATATGGTTCTCTATATCGCACTGCATTTATTTGACAGCTTACTTGTAATAAAACAAAGTTTCACATACAACACACTGTTGAAGATTAAACCAGTGGTTTCCAGACTTTTTGGATTCTTACAGAAATCAGTTTGCAGTCTGGGTCACAATCCAGATGTGTCTGAGTTGTTAACAGCTCCACCGGTTGTTTTTTCTCTCTGAGCTTCTCACTTGGTTTCATCTCAGTAAACGTTCACATGATCCAACATCTCACCAAAAGTCAAAGATCAGAGAAAAAGGCCAAAGGCTGAAAACAGATCTGTGTACCAGAACTTATTTTCTCTTCTTTCCTCTCCCAATAATCATGTGATGAGCCCTCAGATTTATCTTATCTTTATCTGTCTCTGTTTACTGAACTGTGCATGAAGTAGTTCTAACTTCCAGCAGCTACAACAGTAACATGCTGATGATTCACTATTACTAATGTAATTATGTTGTATATATTAATATATCAGTCAGAGGGACCAAACCAGGACTTTTACTTTGATACTTAACTGCATCTTGTTATGTAATTTTTACTGAAATAAGATTATTCTGGCGGGACTTTTTAGTATTTTTACATTACCATTGTATTGGTACTTTTGAACTGAACAAAAAGCATGAGGGTAGTTTTCTTTTCTGACTTGAATTTAAACAGTTGTGCACAAAAAGTTAGAGAGTTCTTGTTCTTGTGACAAATTCTCCACCACTGAGTTAATCCACATCCTGTCCCTTCAGGCTTTAAAGGCGATGATAGGTGTCAGATAGTGTGACGAGGACATACACACTCCTTTAAACAGTGACTATGAAAGGCCTTGAAATGCAGCTGTATTCAAATGACATGAGGCCACAGATGAAAGAGAAAGACGAGAACAAACTGCTGACTGCTGGATGCTGGCATGTGAGTTAGGGTCATAGTCAGACACTTAAATGTCCACAACTTCACCATTTGACCTGTAAAAAAACATTGCAGATACATCTGGATGGTCTGAACACATGATCCTGTCCCCCATGATGTCCACCAACTTCTCCAGGCCCTTAAGAAAACATTCTACAAGCAGCATCGACATTCTTAATACCTGTGTGACTCATTACTGACTTTTAACCTCTGGTCCACCTGCTTATGATCATATATGTTATATATATTATATACATACATATCCTATAGAGTGTGTACTTGGTTGTTTAATGACATTCATTCTGTTGTAGAGACTACCTATTCCTCCATGTTAAAAAGAACATAAGGAACAAACATTATCATCCTAACTGTGAACAGCAACTCTTAAAAACTGGTACTTTGAATGTTGGTCACGGAGCGCTGAACACTTAAATAATAATACAAACGTACAGTCTGATGCAAAAAAAATGCAGTTTAATCAAAATACAAAATTATAAAGAAACAAAGTCTGTTAGGACAGTTACATTTCATGGCAGCTGGAGAGGTTTAGATATAAAAATATACCTTTTTAAAGAGGAGAAACACAAAGCACACGTTGGTCAGAAAGGCCAAAAGTTAAAAGTGAATATCCAGTGTGTTCAAATGGACTTTAAGAAGTGACAAAACACAGACACATTTCATTTCAAAAAGCCTTAAGCTGGTAAAGTGCTTTGACTCAGAGTTGCTTTTAATGCAATGAAATGAAGGGAAATTGTTTTTTCTCATTTAAAATCTGTCCATCCAGAGTTTGTTTGGTTTCCAGTAAATAGAGGTAAATGCTAAACATCAAACAACTGAGTGAAGCGCTGGAAAAAGAAGGCAAGTTTCAGTCCAACTTTCTCCAACTGCAGGTTAGAAATGCACTGGCAGTTTAGTTCTTCACTCATGCTGTTCTCCTGTAGATGGAGCAGCTGAGGTTAGTTTGGACTGAACTGGTCTGACGGTGATGAAAGATGGAGCTGCAGCCTGTTGAAGGCGAATGAGGGAGTTTCCCGTCAGGTTGCAGGGACGGTTTTGCTTCCAAAAACCTGCTCTGACATAAAAACGACTCCAAGTCTGCAGACAAGCCACTCAGATCAGTCAGATAACTGCAGAGAAACACCTGAGGGTTGTTTCACTGTAAAGGTTGGTGGAATTAAACTGGTCAAAATAAACGCACTCAGTTTGAATGTGATTTTTAAAGGACACATAATATGCAAACTTACTGAAAGAACAATAACTTCAACAGCTTCAGCTTGAAACTGATAATTTCATGGTGTTTTATATTTGCACAGTTATTCACATGTCAATATGTAGAAATATCCCTGGATAAATAATAACAAGCTTGTGCAAACTGAAGGTTCTCACATGACTTAAATAGAAAAAAAATAAATGGTGACCTGCAGCTACATATTTGGTAAATAGTTTCATTCAAATCCTCATAGAAGATAATCCTCTGTAGAAAAGTGTACCGGAGAAAGCTCCTTCCTGGTGAGTCATCTGAGACGTCGGACCTTTTTTATTTGACTTGACCTGGCGCAAATAATCCTCACAAATGTTGTGAGACTCGCCACTCCGTCCACCCAAAGGCCTTGTTCTCCAGGACCGAGGCCTCCGGTCGGACTAATGAAGCCTGTCTGCAGCTCACTGAGTTTTACTTCCTGCTTGTGTTTCCTCCTCCTCGATGTCGAACTCAGTCAGGCAGCAGTAGAGCAACATCTGGGTGTATCTGGTGGCAGCGGCTAGAGGAGGGTCAGAGGTGGAAGGAGGGACGGTCAGTTACTGCTGACTGATGATTCAAGATGATTAATGATGTATTTTGAAACTGATATGAATCATGTGGTGCAGATATTTGGCAATCTGGGTAACAAAAACTGTGTAATAAACATAGAAATCAGAAGCTCGTTATATAATCTCAAATCAAACCAGTGAGGAGGTGTTTGACTGAGGCCCAACAAACACTGGAAGAGGTAATTAATATCAATGAAAATAAGTTCACAGAAATACGTAAATACTATTTCTTACTGTTTAGTTTGCGTATGAATTTGGGCCTCCTCTCCTCAGGCAGGTAGATGGCCACATAATAAACCGGGATCCCAGACAGCGCGATGCCGATTCCTGTGAGGGAATTGATGGTGTCTCCGTAAAGAGGGACGATCACCAAGAACAGGCTACACAGGCAGTAGATGAAGGGGAAGAACAAGGTCAGCTGTGGAGACAAGAAGATACACATGTGGTTAATTTCTTTATCTATATTTGCTGACACAGTAATGGTTAAAGCCACAACCGAAACCGAGTGCATGAAAACCCACCAGACCGCCTCCTGAGGCTGATTATTCTGATTACATGCTTATACCTTATTAAGTTCTTTGTTAATTTAAAGGTGGAGTTTGTGATTCTGGAGAGGGATTGTTGATATTTGACTAGTTTGCATATTTATATGATTTTTCGTTCCTCTTGCCCCAGTTGCATCCATTTGCTCCTGTCCTGTGCACAAACAGAAATCAGTTAATCAGTCTGAGTCACTTTGTTTCCCATTTACTGATCCAGGGCTGTGTATTAATGCTGCATTTTTATCTTAAAGAAGTATTCAGATCCTTTACTTCAGTAAAAGTATCAATACATAAATGTAAAAACACTCCATTACAAGTTAAAGTCCTGCATGAAAAATCCCCCCTACGTCGTTGGTATCAGCAGCAAATGTTGTTAAAGTGTTAAAGCAAAAGTCCTGGTTTGTTTCCTCTGACTGATATATTATGAAATACACCGATCAGGCATAACATTATGACCACCTGCCTAATATTGTGTTGGTCCCCCTTATTTGGTCAAAAATGCTCTGAACCATTGGGCATGGACAAGAGGACCTCTCAGGGTGTCCTATGGGGTCTGGAACCAGGATGTCGGTACTGGATCCTTTGGGTACTCTGGCTTGTGCAGTGGAGCCTCTGTCAATCAAACTTGTTCCACTGCATCCTGTTGATGCTTGATAACAATGGGGTGTAGGAAGTTTGGAGGTCAAATCAACATGTTGGGCCATTGTCATGTTCCTCAACAGGTTCCTGATTGTTTGATGTTTTTTCCATGTGGTGGGGTGCATTTTCCTGCAGGGGTAGACCAGTGACATTTGGGATTTCCATTTTCATGAGGGAGTGTGCTTGTTGTGGGACAATGTTTATTTAGGTGTCTAAGTCTGATCAACACGGATTTCAAAATCCAAGGTTTTCCATCAGAACACCACATAGTACCAATATGATCAATGTTATTCACTTCACCTGTCAGTGGTCAGAATGTTGTGGCTGATCAGTGTATATCCTGTATATATGTTATTATTTAGCATGTGTACAGGATAGTTGCTTGTTACCTAGAAATATCTGGACCTGGATGACTGAGAATCTACGCAGACATGTAATTAGATGGATGTCTATAATGGAAAAACACTGCACCTTGACAGGCCTGTGTCTGTCCGGCTGGGTGATGCGCAGGTAGATGAGTCCGGCCACAGACAGACCCACATAGAGCCAGTAACTGAAGCTGAAATAGTTGATGAGCTGAAACACGTCCTCCACACACAGGAAGATCAGGCCCATTAATCCCTGCAGCCACACAGAACAATGAGGAGAGAATCATTTATGCAGAACCTGCATCGCCACGTCATGCAGACATGGTTTTTGGGATCTTTGAAGAGGCACAGATAAGAATGTGTGGGTTAAATGTGCTGTGTTTTAGAGGCCGGTTGCGTGTTTCTTACATTGAACAGCAGTGCCGGTATGGGTGTGTAGCGCTCCAGATGGATCAGACTCAGACTGTTGGGGAGGTGACCTTCTCTGGCTCCAACAAAGAACAACCTGCATGAGCAGTAAAGTGGAGGATTATTTGGAAAATATTCACAACATGAGCACAAAGTTAGGAACTGTTCAGTGTTTTCTTCTTACCGTGAGGCAGCGATGACGGAAGCATTGAGTCCTCCATAGCAGGACATGGCCACTGAAACGGGGATGATCCAGTTGAACGGACCCAATACTGCATTTCCAAACGTCTGTAGGGTTTATTACAAAGATATGTTTTTAAGTAGAGCCTGTTAGTGCCTCAGACTGCTACACTGACATCATGCAAGCTGCTTTTGCTTCAATTTCAACAGTCTTGTTTTCATGTCACGTCTCGGGTCAACTGTTTCTCAGTAGAACAGAACTAAATTTAGCAGCAGAGTAAATCATCTCTGTTTTCTTACCACAGCAACAGCGTCGCTGGACAGCAGAGACGGCATGTCTAAAACCACATAATACGCCACGTTGGTCAGCAGGTAGATGATGGTCACTATGGGCATGGAGACGGCGATGGCCAGAGGTAGGTTTCTAGAACAACATCCACACGGAGCAGTTAGTGACTCAGTGAAAAACTGCACATTAATACTTCTTCGTATAGTTGTGTCAAACCGACACTAATGTATATTCCAACTACTTTGGGACGGTGGAACAAGCTGCAGACACAAAACTAATTTATTATCAGCTTTATAGTTACTTCATTATTTATTTTAAATCACGTTTCTGCCCTCCTGATGAATTAAAGTCCAAAATTCATTCTCTTTTAACTCCATTTTTGGTCTCCACCACCTTCTGAGCCAAATTTCTGCCTGTTTAGCTACTAAATGTTAACATGCTAGTTCCCTGGTTAGTTAGTTGTCTTGTTTATTGTTTGTTTGCTTGCTAAAATCAGTTGCTAGAAACAGAAAACAAACAAAAAAAATTAGCTAAAAGGAGCAACGCTAAGGAGCTGTTTTGACATAGAAACAGCCATTTGATCCATTTTTATTGTAAAAGTGCTCAATGTAGCAGCTTTAAATGAAGCATAAACCAATATCTGACTAAAACTGAGGAAGTTTAGAAAAACATTTGTTGTTTGTGTTTTGCTAGTGACTCATTTTTACCATTTCTTCTGTGTTCATTCTTAGGGGCATGTTAGTTATTAAACTTATCAATATCGCTGTCAGAAACTTAACTGTGAGCAGATTTCCAATCAATGAGCCAAATGGAGGAAGTAAAATTAGGTCAAACGAGTCCATGTAGCCTCAGGTGTGCACGTCTGTGTGTGTTTGCATGTGTGTCTGGATCACCTCTCTGGATTCTGGATCTCTTCCGTGACAAAGTTGAGAGTATCCCAGCCAGAGTAGGAGAACAGAGCCGAGTAAAGGGCCAGCGCGACGGCTCCAGGATCTGTGGAGGAGCCTTCAAACGAACCCTCAAAGCTCTTTGTTTGTCCTGCACCGAGAGAAGTTCAAAGCATGTGGTATTTGTTTCGTCCTGTTTCCTCTCATGAATTCTTTCTTTCGTTTCCACTCACCAGCAGACATTTTCATGATTCCCACAATGATTATGAGGAAGAGAGCCATCAGTTTGGCGTAAGTGAAGATGTCCTGGACCAGAGTGCCCCACTTCACATAGGCACAGTTAATGAAGATGAGTATACCTGGAGAAAGCAGAGGATTTAGGCAATAAATGAACCAATCTCTCAACTAAGATGTTAACTTACACCAGCAGGGCCTCATACAGCTTCTAGTACAGCTTCTGCTTTTGTGTTAGGCTGCATTTGCACAGCAGACAATGAGGAATCCATCAGGATGCAGCAATAAATTCATTCAAGCAAACAGAAACGGACTCTTCTTTGTGTCACGTGGGCCACATTCAGTCTGAGGGTACAGAAACAGAAACAGTTCAGTGGCTCATGACTCTCACCTAAATACCACTTCTGCTTGCTGCAGAATTCACAGCACAAAGCCGGGCCGTAAAACCACAGCGGTGCTTTACAGGACTGGCAGTCTAACTATAGCTGATGTCAGTCCCTCTAAAGGTTATTGAGCTTGGTACTGAGAAACGTGGGCGATGTGTGAACGTGCCACTTCATCATGTGTTTTGACTGATATCTTCCTGTACAGACAGCACTGAAGCTCTTGTTATCAAGCTTTTTTAACCTCCTCAGTTATAAAGAATATCTGAACAGACACATACGTTGAACTTCATGTGACTGCCAGAGTGGGATTTGGATGTGTTGGGTTGGGTTTTAATCAGCAGTAACTTCATAAAATTGTGATGCTGATTGAGTGGAGCGAGCAGAGATGCTAATATCAGGAGGTAAAATTGCAAGCAGTAACAGTGAATTACATACACAATTTAAAAAAAAAAAAGTACCCTAAAAAAACTGTGAAAATCTGGCAGAAGATGCCAAAACAAATATGGTTAAAAATACTGTGACAACTGTAAAATAAGTAAACAAAATCACACATTATAAAGGAACAGATACCTATTTTTGTTTGTTTGTTTTACAGTTAACATGCAAATGAACACTTTTCCTATGATTTTACTAGATATTATCTGTAAGTCAACAAAACTGGGAAAATCTGTAAAATAACAGTAAATGGTTCAAAAACTGACTTTAAGAAGGTCCATGTTTTACAGTGTGCGTTCATTGTTCTGTTTTGTAAAGTTAATCAGTGTGACTAGTGACAGGAGAAGTAATTATTGGATGCAAATAAAATCAAGAGGTTGTTGCTGAAAAAGTTCTGACCATAAATAATGTTAAAGGTGGAATTAGATTTCATAAAAGTCCTCTGAATTATAACCTGAAGTGTTGTGTTTGGGTGTTTTTCATCCTGCTGCACAACAGTGAAAAATGCTTTTTGAAGAGAAATCTAGCAGGCATTGAGAAGTAACACTACACTGTAAAAAATAAACATTTTCTAACAGTTTTTATTTAGTTTTTATTTTACAAATTACTGTTACAGACAATAATTTACTGTTACTATTATAGATTTGTTTTTAAATTAAAGATAAAAGTTATTGCAGTTATTTGAAAGAAAAAATATGAATATTAAAGACTAAAAAATAGTAGATAATTTTAAACTACTTCTTCATAGTTATTCCATATTGAGTTAACTTAGAGATTCCTGGTAAAATCACAGAAAAAAGTATTAATTTACATGGTAACTGTAAAAAAGCAGGCAAAAACTGTTAATAACGCCCACAACAAAAATCTATATTCTTACAAATAATCATTTGCTTTAACAATGTGTGACCAGAAAATTACAGTTTTACTGTTCAAATATGCTAAAATGTCATTATTTTACAGATATTTGTCATTATTTTCACCACTTTGCAGTTTTTAAACATTACATAATTGCATTGCTTTTGTTCTATTTTGTCTCTGACCCTTGCTGTAAAATTTTAACAGTTTTTAACATTTTTTTTTTACAGTGTAGGAGGTAGTAAATTGAAGCTTTTGTGCTCGTATTTTTGTTTTTGTATTTTTCGGCAACAATCTGCAACATCACAGATTTAAAAGCTTTGTAGTAACATAAGCAAACTTACAACTAAAAAAAATCAACGCAGAGTTCAAATATTGATGTAGTTTCAAGATCACAGTCTTAATCAAGGACTAAATTTTGTGATCTGTTTTTCTGGGTGACCAGAAATCACACACTCATTCACACACAGGAGAGTTTCTTACAGAGGCAGGCTGCAGCTATGAGGCGGATGGCGTCGTATGGTGGCTGGCAGGTCGGGTAGAAAGCCTCCAATAAATAGTTGGCGAAGGTGATTGAAATCACCGCCTGGCTGGCCGGCTCGATCAGCAGGATGGACGTCCACAGACGGATGAAAGCCAGGAAGCCACCAAACGACTCCAGGATGTAGGCGTAGCTGGCTCCAGACTTGGTGATGGTGGTGCCCAACTCGGCATAGCACAAAGCCCCGAACACTGAGAAGATGCCTCCGAGAGCCCAAATGAGCAGCGACAGGCCGTAAGAGCCGCTGTACATGAGGACGCCCTTCGGTGAAACAAAGATCCCAGAGCCGATCATGTTGCCCACGATGAGGCAGATCCCATTGATGAGAGAAATCTCCCTCTTCATCTGCATTTTCTCCACTTTGCCACCATTTGCGGCCTTTAAGTCCTCTTCAGATGGAGCTTGTGAACTCGGACATATAGTCTGTGACATGACTCCAATCTTCTGCCTCAGGTCCCCCATTGATCAAGCAGTGCTGATGTGGAGATGATAGGGCAGTAATTAAATTGGTGTGTTGAAATTTAACATCACAACACACATATTTATATGATTTCTTCTACTGTGTCTCACTGCTAAAGTCAAAAATTTAAGAAGAGGTCAAATTTGTCCTCAAATCTCCCAACAAGGATGTCTCACTGACATTCTTCTCCACGGTCCACTGGCTGTGTCTGAAGTGTACAAGTCATTTCCGATACTCAGAACAAGTGTGCCAAAAGAACAAAAAGTGAACTTGCCTTGTTTTCAAGAAGATCAATATGTCTGTTTGTCCCTTTGAACATGTAGAGTCACTCTCAGATCAGCGCTTCTCCTCTGAACTCCCAGTCAGACACCGGTGAAATCACATCTGAGAGGTGGCAACAGTCGATCGGTGTCGCAATCCCTGCAGGCCAGCACGAACCACGACGGGTGTTTTTCCAGCGCCAGGCGAACCGCACTCTCGTGTTCCCCCCCTGTGCTATTTTCAGAGACAAGCAGACCTCATTCCTGCCCCCAGGGAGCCTTCAGCAGCCAGGACAGGGGCGGCCGAGCTGCCTCAGAGCCCATATACAGGATACAGTCAGTAGATTGTTTGTTGTAGGGCACAGTGAGATGTGCGCTGTCATCAGGCATAGCTTCACTCACAGACACCGCTACAGCTGTCACTGTCAGTCAGTCACTCTGACAGGTTGTTATGGACCTCGTGAGACAATGAACCTCCAGGCTCAGACATGCAGGAGCTCCACACTGCTGACTAGACACACATGTTGTTTTTCATCTCTGCTTGTTTTGCATCTTAAGAGGTCATTTTGTGCCTCTTAGTGGTTGTTCTGTGTTTGTTGATGGTCTTCTAAGGTCATTTTCTGTCTCTTCAAGAGGTGAGTTTTTAGGAGTTAAATCAACAAGTGACTTAAGTCAAGTGTACTTGTACAGCCCAAATTTTGAAATCACAAATATGTGCCAAAGTGTTAGTTTTTTTTTTCTTTTTCTGGTTGTTTTGCATCTTTAGGAGGTCACCACACCCCAACCTTAAACTTGTTCCAAATCCATAATTTAAAACAAATTATGGATTTGTTTTAAAGACAACAACCACAGGGAAAAATCTGGGATTCAAAATGGACATTTTAAAAAAAGTTGAAAGATTGCATTCAACAATACAAAAGTAACTTTCAATGTAAAGGCATCTTAAAAGAGCATTTCCTGTTTCAGTGACAGAAGTATTGCACACATAGTTACAGAAGACTATTAGGGCCACTCATGAGAAAAAAAAAATGATAGGAGGTAGATTTTTTTTCAACATGCACTTCATGAAAAAGTCGACCTAGTTTGGTAAAGTTGGAAAGATATTCACAGATTCAGACTTCTGGCATCAATAACTCATTAGCGATGCCTCTTTCCCATCGCTGTGAGGTAGACAATGTGCTACAAGCCCAGGTTTATCAAAAGTAGCTGTCTTTCAAGTTGCAGAAATAACATTGGTGTCTTTGCGCAGCCAGCTGTGCGATGAATGTACAGGGACCGTCTGCAAATTGCAAAACCGAAAAAACCCCCCCACAGAAATATTCAATAACTTCACTCTTAGACGCTGTAGTGTCACCAGAATCACTGCAGCCATCGACTGGCTCCTGCTGGTCAGACTAAAACACCTTTTTCTCGACATTTCGACTTTTTCTCAACATTGTATTTCGACTTAATTCTCGACATTTTAACTTTTTTCTCGAATTGTATGAAAAAAAATCTACCTCTTATCATTTTTTTCTCATGAGGGGCCCTAATACGCATCCGTACATATTGACCAAACTGTCAAAAATGAATACTGTTTTATTAGGTTATCCCTCACATTGGGATTTCAGTGGCAACCCAGATTCTTCTTCCTTGTCTAAGAAAGCAGTAAATTGAAACTTTAATCCTTGTATCTTTCAGCAACAATCTGCAACCTCACAGATTTTAAAGTTTCACTGTGAGGTAACTGTCAATTTACAGCTAAAAACATCAATCCGGAGTTGAAATATTGATGCAGTTTCAAGAGCAGAGTCTTAATCAAGGACTAAATTTTGTGATCTGTTTTTCTGGGTGACCAGATCATCTTTAAGAGGTCATGTTGTAGCTCTTACTGGTTGTTTTGTGTCTCTTAATGGTCTTTTGAGGTCCTTTTTTATTGCTTAAAAGTTACATTTTTGCTTGTTGAGCTGTCGTATGTGAGCTGGTGTCCTCAAGCTGCGGCAAATTGGGAAAGGTGGATTGAGGGAAAGGCAGGGATTTTAAAGATCTACACATTACAGAGTAAAACAGTAATGCAGAGTTACATCTAAGCCGTTTTAAAGCAAGGATGGGTTATTTTCATGTAACTTTGATGCAAAAAGATGAGTTTTTAGGGGATTAATCAACAACCAAAGACAGGCTTTAGTCACTTGTACCAAACCAGGTCAATTGTATTTCATTTTCCCAAATTTAGAAATTCCAATATGTGTTAATTTAACATATTGTGTAAAGAATAGACCAAAAGAGCAAAGTTTTTGTGTTTTTGTGGTTGTTTTGCATCTTTTTGAGGTCATTTTGTATCTCTCAGCAGTTGTTTTGTGTCTGTTTGTGGTCTTCTAAGGTCTTTTTTCTTGCTTAGTGATCTTATTTTAATATTTTTTAAGTAATATCACACCTTTTGAATAATTCATAGCAACTGGTTCTTGGCACCCTTATCTATCTGTCTGTCCATCCATCATTCTGTCCATCCATCCATCCATCATCCATCCATCCATCCATCCATCCATCATCCATCCATCCATCCATCCATCCATCATCCATCATCCATCCATCATCATCCATCCATCCATCATCCATTCATCATCCATCATCCATCCATCCATCCATCCATCCATCCATCCATCCATCCATCATCCATCCATCCATCCATCATCCATCATCCATCCATCCATCCATCATCCATCCATCCATCCATCCATCCATCCATCCATCCATCCATCATCCATCCATCCATCCATCCATCCATCATCCATCATCCATCCATCATCCATCCATCCATCATCCATCCATCTATCCATCCATTCATCAATCATCCATCCAT
Organism: Dascyllus trimaculatus; assembly: GCA_024666655.1. Taxonomy (NCBI): domain Eukaryota; kingdom Metazoa; phylum Chordata; class Actinopteri; family Pomacentridae; genus Dascyllus; species Dascyllus trimaculatus. The sequence continues at coordinate 19,389,627 of CM045454.1, forward strand.
CCATCAATCAATCAAAAAAAGCAAAAAATAAAGAGGAAAGCAGGCAGAAGTAAAAACAGAGAACCCATTTTAATGAAGAGTTTGATACAATATTTGAAAAAATCCTACTTCCGACTGAAACCACAGCTACACATCAACTGAACTTTGTTTAAACAACATATTTACCGTTTAATTAACTGACACTGATAATGACATGGGCACCGAAATTAGGTCGGCATTTTTCAGAAGGCATTTCTACGAATATCAAATCAACACTTCACAAAAAACAATGCATGGATTTTAAACGAGAGATCACAGATGAAAATAGATATGCGTATAAAAGAGATGAAACTATCATCTACGGTACAAAATATGTTACAACATATTCAAATCTGTAGCAGGTTTTACTCAATTTTGCTTTGATATGTGTGTAAAAAGGCTTTTGCACGTTACTGGAGTTGAGACCAAAAGCAGAGTATGAGGCACAGTTATCAAAGACAAGGCAATGCAAGTCCAACATATGGAAGCATATCGACCTTGCTCGGCCTTCCTGTTGTCATTTAAATTACGTTTTATCATCGTGCACAGTTTTACATAGCACTGTCGACTCATTTCCCCTCAGAGCACGGCTTGTATTAAAATGCTGTTATACAGAGAGATGCAGAACCTTTACATCAACACGATGAGGAGGCGAAGTGCATTTATTTATAGAAATGGGAACAAGACAAATGCTCTTCTGTTACAGATGTATACATGAGACAGACAGCAAATGCCACGGCTACAATATTGCAATATAAGCACCTGTTTGAGGAAGTGAAGGCAGTGATGAAGCCAGTAAGGCCTTTAATGGAAACTATATGCACATACAGACACACAACAGACACACTGGGGCTTAGAGAACTCCATTTATCAGATTTCTGATGAACAAAATCAGCCATTTTAAATTAAGAATCTTTGGATTTTGGACTGCTGTTTTTTTTTTCATTTTCTCTCATCCAAATGATCGATAATAGTTGAGGCCCCTCTGAACACGAACACACACACACTTAAAAATCTCAATAAAACAGGGATAAATCTGTTTACTTATAATGCAAAGATTGAAAAATATATATGCTATGTGTATGAATGAAGTAATACCAGGCAGAGTTTTACTCTTATTTATACAGATAAGCTGCTGCTACTGTCTTACATGAATATATGTATTATCTTGAATTTAACAGTATTACGCCTTGCTGAGTGTTACCAATTTACTGTCTGACAGAGAGAACATGATTTTATAAACACGTTGCTGCTTTTTCGGGCACAGCTACAGTAGAAAGAGTTGTACAGTACAAGAGTAATAAACAGCTTAGAGTTTCTGTATAGTGCAGGTCAACTAAAGATTTGCTACAAGCAAAGTCGGTTGGATTTTAAGTTTCATTTCACTTGCACTTCCACTGAGCGGCTCAGTCGGATCAAAAGTGTAAAAAATGATTTTGCAATCTCAGCTCAGAGTCTATGGAAGAACAACAACTCTGGAAGTACTCAGATCAGCCTGAAGCATCTTAAGAGGAAGTTATGAAGAACACTGAGAGGGGAGGTCACTGCTGAGCAGACTGAAAGAAATCAGAACGCAGATCCTCTTGGTCCACTTTTAATCTAGACGCGAACACGTCGCTCTCATTCTGGGTGTTACATTACAATCTCAACTTCGTCTTTACTCCTTGACCCAGAGACTGTCTTTAGCTCAGCAATATATAGAGGGGGAGGAGGAGAAAGAGTCGGGACGGGGACAAAAACTTTCCATACAGTCACATGACTTTGAACACTTGAGATGAGTTACGACGCTGCTCGGGAACGAACATTTGAAATGACTACGCATTTTCCTGCTGACTCACTGTCGAGACACTCTGTGTTGGGGCTCAAACTCACTTCATTCAGGAGAGTTAACCCATGAATACATGATACTTTAAGGTTGCTATAATAGGAATGAACCTTATTTTTACTGGGGGTTTTCCAGCATGTTAACAGTCCTCCTGCCACTCAGATCAAATGAATGCATTGAGGAGGTTTGACACACACACACACACACACACACACACACACACACACACACACACACACACACACACACACACACACACACACACACACACACACACAAATAAAATAAAAACACTGGGCTACATAAAGGTAACAGTATTGGAGACGTAAAGCATAATGTACCAAAATGAGTGAAACCCTGCAATCCATCCACCCAGAATGAAGGAAATATAAATAAATCTATAACATCTTAAATAAAATCACTGATTCAGTTGAAATCTTTTGATTCTGATTATACAGAATACAATTTAAATCTCTGGTTGATGTTTAGATATTAACTTAGTTTTGTACCTGTAACTCTTTTTGCTCAGCCACCTGTTCTTCAGTTTTCGAGGGGGAAGGCCGACAGAAACCGCAAACACCCTCTGGATGACAGCAGAACCAGTCAGAGTTAACTGTAGTGTAAAGTTGGCACTGTCTATAATCTGGAGGGTTTCCATTGTTCTGTGCCTGCTGCTACACGTTCCTGGGGAAGTTGTAGGACATGGACAGCGGTGGTGCGCTGGGGATGAGAGCTGTGGTCGGAGAGCTGATTTCAGGCGGGTATGGCTGCAGGCCGTTCTGCTTGTTGTCGTACAGCTTGCGGACGACGATGCGGCAGAAGTCTTCGTTGTGTCTGTAACAGTTGTCCAGAAGCTGGCGGACCTTTGCAGTGCGCGTCGGCTGGTTGACCACCAGTTCATAATCCTCTCGCATTAGCATGGAGCGGGCCAGCAGGGCGTCCAGGCTCTGGTTTAGACAGGCTTCTGTCATCTGGCAGACAATCTTTTCACGTCGTAATGCAATCCAGTGAGCGATGGGGCCTTGTGAAGGAGGAAAGTCTTCCAGTGGAGGAGAGTAATTTGCTGGAAGAGAGAAGGGAGGAGAAAGAGAAGTGATTTTAGAAAGTGGTAACACAATAAACATTTCACTTGATTTAAGACCCCCTCCAATGAACTGTCAAGTGTTTAACATTGTGAACATGTCTTTACAGGGTTTTTGACGTGCTAGAAAACACATCGTGAGTGATACAATCAGAAAATGCCACGTCTAAGTGTTTCCACCTTTATGCTGCAATATGTCGATGACAGTGTCAAAAACATGGATTTAGACTTCCAGGTTTCATACAATAAAAACAGAAACAACCAATCCTGTCAACCCCAAGAACGGAGCTTTCTGTATCATCATTCCTCTTCAACATCAGTGTTTGGTTCTAACATGTGTGGCTGAAAGACTCCAGTAGTACAACTTATCATTGTGTAGCGTAGAATAGTTTACAATGAGCTAAATTATAGGTGAGCTGGTGTGCTAGAGCTGCAGCAGGTGGAGGGTGGTGAGAGGCAGGGCGGTGAGAGAGTGGCACATTGTAGAGGAATTAACAATGCAGAGCTACATCTAAACCATTTAAAGTGCAATATGATGAGAATTCATTTTTTGTGTGTTCTGGTCTTTATAAACATAGATGCGTAAATTAAAAGCTTTTACAATATGAAGAGTATACTTCTGCCATTCTTCAAGCCCTCCAATGCCTAGATATATTTCCAGCTTTACAAGCCAGTTTGAATTTCTCTGGTTCCTGCTCTCTGTGCTCACATATACTTTATTTTACCATAGACACATTCCTAATAAAAGTGTTCATATTTAGATATTTTTCTATTTCTCTCTTCAGACAGTGCAACCAATATGAAATATTGACTGAAATCAGCACATTACAACTACGTATGAACCAGCAGTCACTTCAGAGCCATTTCCAAGCAGCTCCTCTGCACTAATAAAATACCGATTTAGAAGTGAGTTAAACAGTTTTGCTGTCAGTCACAGACACAAAGAGACTCTTCTTCTGGTATTGAAGGTTACAGACACTGAAACAGCATGTTTAGAACAGGGCTAAACCAGGATTTATATTGTCATGGTGAAATCAACCGTCTTTGCAGCATTTTGAGCTGAAACATTAAGAGTCACATGATAGGGACATGTGAGACTTTGCTTATTTTGCTAAAAAGGGGCACAATATGGCACCTTTAAGGCAGGAGGGGGTTTATTTTCATGTAAAAAAATCTAAATATGTAACTTGATACATGGAGATGAGTTTTTAAGGGTTTAATCAATGACCGAAGAGGGGCTTCAGTTATGCTCGTTCAATACCAGACCTTCTATCCTTGGAGCCTTGATTCAGATAAGTAAAAGCTCCAATTCAATATGATGGAAAAGGAAGAAAACCTCAGAAACAGCAGCAGTAGGATCCCTCAGACATTCACCAGATACCATGTGTGCAGAATAGACCAAAAGAGAAAATCTATAGTCTGAACTATGAGAATGACAATTTTAGGATGATAGACTGTAAAAATATATGAATAATATGTGTCCAAGAAACACTTATTAATTTGTAGAAGTAGAAGTAGAAGTAGAACCTGAAACACACAACATTTCCTCTTGACCTGAAAACAGGGCATAAGACCACACACAGAAGAGACAGACAATGCTTTAACTACCTTGTTGCTGAGGCTGAGGCTGAGGCTGAGGCTGAGGCTGAGGCTGAGGCTGAGGCTGAGGCTTGAGGGTGAGGTTAGCCAGCTGTGTCTCATATTCAGTGATGGGCAGGCCGGGATTGATGGGTATGTTCAAATCATTCACATGTCTGGCACTCGGGTAGCCGTTCAGATTGTTGACTGTGCAGTTGTCTATCAAAGACCCTGGAGGGTCCAGAGTAGGAGCTATGAATGATGATGGAGGCCCCTCTACATCAAAAAGAATACAAGAAGAAGTGTGACGTACTCAGGTGGTTAATTAAGCTCATACTGTACACAGACTTAGACTAAACTCTATATCTTATGTGGATGCTGTGTATCAGTGGTGACAAATTAAAGCTGTGGTTTGTGGTGTTAAACGATGGCCAAGCAGCCAGTGGTGTTGTCATTACGTTTAGAGGGTGCAGCATCGATGCTGGTGAGGGCACCCGGTAGAGAAATGTCGGTGTCCTGGGAGGAACAAGACCCTGAGCCTGAATTGGAGTGCTCCTGTGACAGAACAAACACTGAAGTTTCATTTGCAGCTACGATACAAACATAATATCTAATCAGACAAAGGTTCCCCAAGTATTTCTGCTCTGAGGATTAATTACTGAAGTTATTTTTACATTGACATTTTCACAGACAGTTTAGCTAAAAACATCTGTTTAACCCTCTGAAGCCCAAAACTCATCAGTGGGTTAGAAAGCAGTGTTTTTTGTTGTTTTTTCTTTTTCCCAAAAATTTCTAAAGTTACACAATTTATAAGAGACAGAAAACAGATGTCAAAAAAGGGAACAACCACCTTTCTGATGATCATCTGTAACAAGCTGGTACATCAGAAAATGTAACTAAATCACAGCTTAAATGATGAGATTTCATTTAAAACTCTTCATTCTACAGGTGACATTTAAAAAAATCACCAAAGACAAAGGTTTGCACAACACTAGTTTCATGACAAACAAAAAATTACGTGCTCTGTGACACAGTAAAGCAATGAGTGACTCAGCTGTGACCAACAAGCACCTGACAAATATCAGGTTGTGTTGACTCAGAGCAGAGAGGAGGCTAAGATGCAAACAGATTACAAATATGAGTAGTCAAACAGTTTGTAGGAGAACCATTTTCTCCAGTATTGGTAACACCTGTGGGCACTTGGAAAATGTTGGTTCCAGTATGCTTTCAGATTCAGTTTAAAAATGAAGCTTTTCTTTTGCGTGATATATGGCATTATAATACTAACTATTAACTATATACTGTATAGTTATTCACAGAAGACAATGTTGAGCTCTCTCTACTTTTTAGTCATCGTTGTGCTGATTCCATAGAGGTGCAGAACCTCATATCGCCGTGAAAAATGAGCCCACAGTGAGTAAAAAAAAATATAACACAAAAGCAAAAATGCCCAGATACTGATTGACTGTATATACATTAAAAATGGATACTGACCGGCCACGGGCTGGACCTGTCCTTCAGCATGTTCAGAGACGCCTCATCACTCCTCTTTTCACTCACTGTCTGAGCCGAACAACAGCCTGATCTCTGCCTCAGCTGTGGAGGAGCAAGAAAGATAGAGCACAACCAGATATTGAGTTATAAATCTGTAAAACACAAAATGCTAAAATTATTTATTAACAAACATATACGAAAAACATTAAAAAAGGTCGTCCACACAACACATGGGGGAAATGATAGATTTTCAAAAGCAGAATAAAAGACAATAAGACAGCTTGTAGAGCAGAAGTGAAATAGTTAAATATTCACTTTTCTAGTTCCTACATTTTCCCCTGAAGGAAGTTTTGCTGCCTTTAAGTGTTGCTCATACTAAAGTGTCATATTACATGTAAATCACAGTTACACTTGGCTGCCTTTTACTGGCTAAAAATGGTTGTCACTGATAAGATGACTGAACTTTTCCAATAGCGTCTTTAGGCGCACTTTTTGCAAGTGGGGATGTCGTTATGAAATACTGGACTTTTGGTGTCAACATTTATCTTCAGTATTCTGCAGCAAGACCAGTTTTGAATAATTCAAACATCACCTTACAGTAAAACAAACAGGGAGATTGGTTCAACACCAATAAATACCATCAGTATATTTAAAGAGTACAAAAGAAAGATAATGGGCCTGTGCATTAAACTATGATAAGCTGGTATTTGATGAAGTATTTAAAGCTTTGCAGTGAGTCATGATACTCTACTTGTGGTGGAAAAGGACTGACCAACGTCATACTTTTTTGAAGTAACTCTTACTGTAACACAGTATTTGTTTTTGTCTTCACCTCTCAACCAGACAACCACAACTGTCTAACATTCCCTCAATAGTTTTCTTGTTCATTCACAGGAAACAATGGGCTCAGTCACGTTTATGCACATGTAGTAACAGACCACACGATTGAAAAGAGGAAGGACATGACACAGGGGAATTATGAGGTAACTACTTATCATATTCTCCTGTCATGGCAAAAAAACAAACTGTCCCAAATTACACACAGCTCATCATTCAGGTCCCTTTCTTTGTGTAATGACGTTGCATATTGAGCATTAGTTTGTCAGTGTGTTCCTGAAGTAGGGGATTTTCTAAATCCAGCTGGTATTGTTAATAACCAGCAGAGTGTTCTGTTCATTTACCGAGGATAAACAATGAGCTTAAGCTGGTCACAGTTTCAGAGCTGCAAGTAACTAATGTGAAACTGTAACTAACAGTGAAAGCAATTAGACTAACCAAAAAACAAGCCTTTGAGTACGAAGCCCATTTATCTAATCACTACAGCAGGTTACTGGAGCTTCTGTTCTGGCTGTCCTTGTAAAAGCCATAAAACCAAGTGTTTTATTGTTCCTACTTCCATATTCATTAGCATTTTCAATCCAATACGCTTTTGGTCAAACTCAGTGAAAATCTCCTCACAGTTCGTCAACTCTCTCCTGAACAGAAAAATGATGTTTGTAGACCTTGGCTCTAGCCTAGGCTCTGTAAATGCAAACTAAAATGCCCTCAAGCGAGATGCAGACCCACGCTAGATGCCTTCCTAAACATGGCAGGTAGCACTGCGACTTTGACCTTTGACCCCAAAATTAATGGGTGACCAGGGTAGGTCAAGATCAACATCTGTGCTGAGTTTGATTGTCCTATCTGTCTTTGTTATCGAGTTATGGTGCGGACATACACAACCACACACAAAAAGAGTCTTTTTGTTGTAAATTCTTGTCAAAAAAGAAAAATTGACCATGACTTAGTGTTGAAAGGCAATAAGAGGGGAAAACTTTCTAGGGGGGGACTGAATGCTTTTTATTTGCACTGTAAGACAACATTAAAAAGTACATTAAAAAATAAAAGAAATGTGAAAATCCTTTCACTGACCTTTGACTTCTTGATTTCCAGCACCGCCTCCAGGAAATCTATTTCATCAAACTTCCTCACCATGGGTTCCAGCTCAATTAAACACTCTGAAATGGCAGTAAGCACATCTCACTGTTAAATCTAATCAACAGTGCAACAGAAAAAACATTTCATTTGGTGTCACCTTTTTTTCTAATCATGTGGTTCTATCAGTTTGAGCTATAGTAATTTAAAGTTTATCTTTACCACATTACTTCAGTAACGTAATAGTAACCTAATCATCATTGCTCAGTCAGGATAAACTCAAACATGACTTTCCTGTTACTCAATATGAAAAACTGAAATCATCCTAGACGGTGTAAGAGGTCAGACCAGTGAAACACAGTCCTGTGAGTAGATGGAATTTATAATATTCTGCCAGGAACAAATTCCTGGTTTCAGTAACTTGTATGATCTTACTGAGGAAGGAGGGTCGGTCATCGGGGTTAGCGGTCCAGCCGCAAGTCATGAGGCTGATGAGTGTTTCTCTGCTGGGGATGTCGGCGGACAGACTGTCCAGGCTGGTGTCAGGACGTGTCCCTCGCAGCACACTGAACATGATCTGCATTGGGTTGGTCACATCTAAACACACACATATTAGTGATTCAAGTGAACAGACAGAGACAGTGACAAATACAAAACTGAAGAACAGGAGCATGATAGAATAGAATAACAAGTTACCTTCAAATGGTATCTGCCTGGACAGCACCTCCCACATAATGATGGCATAGCTATAATGTAAACATGAAGGAGAGAAACAATTCAAATATATCAGAGTTACATCACTGGTTTCAGCTGGTATTTCCCGTCAGTGTCGAGGGACTTTACAACAAGCTTATCAGAGAAGCTACTCTGAGGAAGAGGGATGACTTCTTGCAGCAATCTCAACCTTTTGCCCAGAAGCCACAGTGGTTAGTGATTCACTGTCAACTGAAGGGGAAAGTAGATTTTTTTTTTTTTTAACGTTTATAATAATTACCACTCCCTCTCTGACAGCTTCCTGGAATCAGACCATTACTGGCTGTTTGTGTGCTGCTTGATTGACAGATTTAGTCTTTGGCATCTGTCCCTGCACTGTTCTGTTTTGGTATGACAACAATCCAGCCCCATGCTGACACATTTTTCACCTTGCCAGGCCAGAAAACCTAATTTCCCAGCAATGCTGTTTGTGCTAAACAAACATTGATGCTATCAGAGTGTAAAAACAGAGCAGTAAAGTTTCAAGAGTTCACCCATTCACAAATTTTTCCCGAAACTTACCACTGACAATTTGAGCTTTGTGTATATAAAAACATATCTAGATTAAACACATTTATATTGATATAGTGAAGAATGCATACTGTTCAAACTCTTACTAATTACAAGTTGCTGGGATCTGGTATCTCACCTGTACATGTCATGTTTCACGTCGGCTCGGCGACTCTTGGACGGGTCGTACTCTTCAGGGGGCATGTAGATCACTGTGCCGCCCATCTCTGTGGTCTTAGACCCTGAGCCTTTACTGACAGACAGCTGCCGCCACTTTGAAAGGCCAAAATCTGCAATCTGGAGAGAGGAATAGCAGAAGTTAGCAAGACAGGAAGAGCTGACAAGGACATCTTTTTTTTTTCTTTTTTTACCATTTTATTATTTCTAAAACAACATTTCTTTTTAGGGTTGCAGTCTTGAGGTCAACTGGTCGATTGGTTGGATGAAATGCTCACACAAGAGCAACTCATCACTGGTTGAACAATCTCCAGTGTCACCGTCATGAAGAGAAAAGCGCTACATCATAGCTTTCCAGGATTAATCATTTATTTTTGGTCACAGCATTGAACCGGCCCAACCTGATGAAGGCTGCTAGGTCCAACTTATTTCACGTTTGCTGAATGTCAACTCAAAGCTGGCTTCAAACTAACTGACACTATGTCAACAAAGTTGCCGGTGTGGCTGCATCTGGCTAAAACAGATTGGCAAAAAGTCAAGTATGCACCTTGCATTGTGTTCAGATCACCAGTTGACATAGTTCTATTTTTATAAATGAATATGGGCAGGTGCACTCTGGTGTGTTCAGGGTCTGCTGTTGTCTTTTTAGTATAAAATAACAAGGTTCAGACAACTTAACAGGGTGCAAATACTAGCTCTCTATATTTATGTGCTATCGATTTAGGCTAATAAGGCTAGCAGGTAGAGTGTGTGACCGATTTAGTTCATCTAAAGATAATGGACTTTTATTTCTCTGTGACCAATCGATTGGTTAAAGAGAAAATGCAATTTCAGTCAAGAAAGCTTTCTTTGGTTGACTAGAGCCCTATTCTGTCAGTTTAAGACAAACAGTTCGACTGTACGACCCACTTCGATTGTAGTTTAAGAATTTTCGCATTAATTGATAACAGAAGCTACTACGAGGCAGCACTTTTTCTGTGAAATATGACCTTTAATTATTTCAAGAAAACAAAAAAATTACGTTTAAACTTGAAAAAGCATTCTATGGTTAGGTCATTTAACTCCTCTTAAATGATATATGAGAAAGATCTGAGGAATGAAGACTAGTATGTTCACTCACTACTGTTTGGTTTCAGTGGAAAAACACAACCCATGTATCACTGCACTAGAAAGATGAAGCAGTTCTCTCTTTCACTCACACACTCTCACACACACTCTCACACACACAATGAAGCTCTTACAGTAATGGGTTGTTCTTCTTCTGTCATGCATACATTTCATACCTCTCTGACACATACCTTCACATGAAATTCACCGTCCAACAGTATGTTCTGCGTCTTTAGGTCGTGATGTAAGAGAGGCGGGTTCATGTTATGGAGGAAATTCACCCCGAGGGAGATTTCATACAGAATCCTCAGACGCAGAGGCCAGGCAAGAACAGGGTACATGTCCTTCTGTTAGCAGAGATTAGAGAGATAAAGATATAAATCAACAAAGAGGGACAATAATGTGTAATACTGCATTCAAATTACAAAGCAATGCAAGAGCTCAAAATTAGGAAATCTGGGAATTCCCCTTCACTATATTTGTCTGCTTTTCTCACTATTCAGCTTTTCTTTCTCTGCTTGTTACAAAGTTTCATGAGAGAGAGAGACTGAGAATATTTCCAAGTTTCACTTTTGTTTGCAGTTTCAGTGGCAGGAATGTCATGACACATGATGAGTGTTGCACAAAACAGAGAGCTACAGATACGACAGCAGAACAGAGACGCTTTGACTCGACCCATGTAGGCCACAAAAGTCCAGAAACAAGAACGGTAAAGTCTTTCTTCTGGTCAGCATGTGGCAGCGACATTAAACTCAAAAGACAAAGAGTGCTCGCGTCTTTTTATGGTAATCTAGATGAATTCTTTAATCTGAATTATCTTGTTCATATAAAGTTACTTGCTGATGTGTACCGACCTCGTGGAGCAGCAGGTCCAGAGAGCCATTGCTCATGAACTCTGTAACTATGCAGAAGAACTCGGGCTCGTTGCAGATGCCAAAGATCTGGATGATGTAATTGAACCTGGCTTTGTGAAGCACCTCTGCTTCCTTCAGCAGGCAGTTCCTCTCTCTGAAACACAGCCAGAGATTAGGTCAACCTTTACCCTCAGACAGAGTGAAAACAAAACACTGATGATGTTTACCGATGATGAGTTAAAGGAAGTGTGCCAAAGAAACAAACATCAGAAGATATCCATCACCAGGAGAGGGGAGTCTAAAATAGACTTAGACTTAGACTTAGACAGACTTTATTCATCCACAAGGGAAATTTTGTTGTCACACTAGCTCAGGACAGTGATAAGAGGAAAAGGACAGCAAAGGTAAGATATAAAATAAAGTTATTAAGTAATCAGTATAAAGGTAAAAATAATAATAAAGATAAAAAAGATTTAAAAAAAAATAATAATAATAGTAATAATAATAATAATAATAACAATAGTATAATATAATAATAATAATAATAATGATAATAAAATAGAATAGGTACTATCTACTACACATTACAAAAAAGTAAAATAAAATAAAAATAAGCAATCTGAAGTAATATTTAGCAATATGGAAATTTAGAAATTTACAATATATATACAACATGTAACAAGTGAATAATTATAATAAAAGTAAATAATTCTCAAGACACTGATATACAGTGCCACACAAAAGAGTAAATCTTCTTTTCTTGCATATTTCTCACACTTAAACGTTCCAGATCAACAAACTAATATTTATGTTTTTCGAATATTATACAGAGACAACCCACAAAACACAAAATGGCATTTTTAAATTACGGCTCACTGAAGAATTATTAAAAAACCTATATCACCCTGGTAAAAGTAATTGCCGCCCTGAACCTAATAACCGGTTGGGCCACTCTTGGCAGCAACAACTGCAGTTAAATGTTTGCACTGTGCACCGTGATAGGGTAAGTGTACACCAAATCATGTGTAAAATGATTAGAGTAATGACTTGTGTTCCACTGTGTTGTGCATTAATTAACACTTAAATAACTCAGTTAGTTAGTTTCAGACAAAGCTTGCTCAGAATCTCTTATCAGAACTAAAAAAATAGCATACTGATATCATTAATGAATCACACCAACGTTGTATGATCTTGTTGAAATTGTCATCAAAGCATCGTACAGGAGATTGAGGGGTCACTGTACTCAAAAAATCTCTTAAAGATTTGATTCGAGTATGTTTAGATGTGAGGAAGTTCGTCTTTAACAGTAAGTGCTCTGTCATCTAGAGACAGACCCTGTAGTTATCTAAAGATAGAGCAATAAAAAAACACCTGGGTTAATACAAATGAAGAGTCCAAGCAAACTGAGTCAATATATCGGCTAATATTAACTCACTGACCAAGTATGGATTCATTTATTACAAAGTATGGGTATTCCCACATTTTCCAGCTCATGAGTAACAAGAAGTACAGAAATGCAAAGATGTGTTGAGTTAATATATGAACCAAGTCTCATTACAGCACTGATAACTAATTGTTTTAACAGTCAAACATCCCGCACAATAAATATTTTGGTCACAGTTCTTGACCACACAAATTTAAGATCCTTATCGCAAATATCGGTTTACATTCAGAACTGCAACGATTGATCAAATAGTTGTCTGCTTTTTAATTAATCGCCAACTACTTTGGTAATCAGTCAGTTTGAGTTTATTCTCTGTTTACATCTAAATTCTCTGACTCCAGCTTCCTAAATATGTTTATTTTCTGGTTTCTTTAGTCCTCTGTGACAGTAAACTGAATATCTTCGGGTTGCTGACAAAACAAGACACCTGAGGATGTTATCTTTGGCTTTCAGAAACACAGACTTTTATTTCTCAGCATTTTCCTTCCACTACAAAGTCCAAACAATTAATTGATTGGTTGAGAAAATAATCGACAAGTAAAATGACCATTAATTCCGCCCTATTTTTGCTGCACATACATGTTAAAGAGAGCAATATCAGGTAATGTGTCGTTAGCACTGAATTTTAAAACCTCAAGTATAAACATCAACATCAGAATTCAGTGCTAATTGGACAGCTCTTGATGTACACAAGGGTATGGAAAACATGCCTAAGGAGATGAAAGTGGAGGTTTATTCCATCGATATGAAGCAGAGTCAGTGCTACCCTACAGAAAACACAACTTTATCTGACTACTATCAACATTAAGACTAAGACGGTTTTGTTAATAATGGAAATTATTCTGACTAATTTAGGATTAATTTATGACCCTACAGAAAATATACATGAAAACCCAACAAATCCAAGGATGAATTCCCTGTGAGAAATCTTTCTTTATTTTTGTCTATTATAGATTTTCAGATTATGCAACTGCATATGACTGCACAACATGACTCTTAAAATAAAGACTTAGCGTATTATTTTTTATTACACTGTGTAGTCTCAGGTCCTCCAGCTGAACAACAGGAAGACAGAGGAAGTATGTAATCCATAAATAAAACTGCACACACAGAAGAATGAAACAACTTCTGAACCGCTTTGAATACAGCTGAATGAAATGTACACACAAGACTAAAACAGGCATCGGTTCACACCTTTATGCTCTAATCTCCAGATTAGTCAAGTCAAATCAAGTCACCGTTATTTATACAGCTCATTTAAAACAGCGGCCGATGACCCACAGTGCCTTCCAGTAGAAAAATAAGATTGGCGTTACAAATTAAATGTAAATATTAAGGTTGGGACACTGCAATGTTGTGTATAATGTGAATTTACCTGGATAAATAACATTTTAAACGTTAAACCCCTACTAAAATTACATAAATACAACCTTTTTCTGACTAATTTAAATATCAAGGCTCAGTATTATTAAATATGAGGATTAACCTAACTAGAACTAAAGTTTTGAGCCTGCAAAATATGTATTAAAGCCCAACAAGTCCAAGGATTATCTAGATTCTTCCGGAGGAAGAGTTTTTAGATAATTTAAAGTAGACAGCTGTCTCTGACTGCATAATACAATACTGCAGTAAAATTTAACTGCAGTTTTCTGTCTAAAAGCGCATTTTATCTTCACATTCACACAAGTTAGAATTTCTTCCCCTCGGTACACATGACCTAGATTACTCCAGGAGGTGCATACTACCTTTCTCCAAAGGGAGAATCGAGCTTGAGGCACTTGATGGCCACAGTGGTCCTCCAGTCGGAGTGCTGCGCCTTGAACACGGTGCCGAAGCCGCCTCTGCTCAGGTAGTACAGGTCCGTCAGCTTCTGGTAGGGGATCTCCGGCAAGGTGCTGGTCAGACTGCCGATGTTCACGCAGCCTGTAGCCGCGGGGGGCTCCATGGCCGTCTGTGAAGCGTTTACGGAAACTCTCCGGGGATTTATGCTCCGCTAGGTCAGCCTCTGAAAGCAGAACTGAGCCTTCTGGTAAAGAGGAACAGCTCTCCCATCTACAAGCCGACTGCTAGCAAGCTAAGCTAACGTGGCGGAGGAGGACGGCTGCAAGAGAGAATATTTAAGCCGTTCCCCAACGAAAAACCGAGAAAACGAGCTCGGTTAAACGTTTGCAATTTCCTCTGTCGGTTTATTCATGGCATGCAGCCGGCTGTCACCGGAGCAGAGACACCAGCAGCCGCTGAGCCGCTCCGCTCGGTCCAGGTGGGTTTGTTGTTGCTAATGACGACACACTGCCGGGTTCCGCGAGGTGCGTTCAGGAGCGCAGGATTTTAAGAAGTCACACAGGCAACAGGATTTTTATTCTCCAATAACCTCTTCGAGCAAAATCTGAATTCAAATATGAACTACACAGAGAGAGTTAACTCCAAAAATGATGAAGCTGTCTGTATAACTTAAACCTATGTAGGAGCCTCCAAATATACATTTGGTTTCACTTTAGCTGCAACGTAGACGCTCCTCCTCGGCATGATCTCAGCTGTCATTATCGGGGGTTTCAACATCTGGAAATTCCCGAAACTGGGGCTTTCCCATTAACACGTTGTTAATTTGAAAACGTGAGAAATTATTTATATCTTCTGATCTTTTTTCATTTTTAAAAATCTGTGGATCACTGAGACCACACTGTGTTTTTGAGTTCCCACCTGAAATGGTGGAAATGCATTTTTATTGTGTCTCGTGGTTGTAATGAACTTGGAGGTGGGCAGTAAAAGCTGTTAAGATATGAAGACGTGCAGTATGCAGCTATGATGTAACAAAGCAGTAGTTGTGCAGGTAATAAGGCTGATGTTACCATTAGCTTTGTTCTTATGTCCACAGGTCAGAGCTCTGTGGAAACTGTAAAGCTGAGGGGTGTTCACAGATTGTGGGAACTTTAAGAGCAGCATGAGGGTGGGTTACTGTGTTTACATGTCCTCTATTCTGCATTAGTGCAACCTCACCTGATCCTGTGATTACATCTGTTTGTTTCTCCTGTATTTTCATATGATCATATTACCGATGAAACTATTCTCATTTATATTTCTGTTTATTTTTTGTTTGTTTGTGTTTGTCAGTCAACATAATCAGTATGAAAAAGTGATGTTACAGTGCTCACTTCAGAGACATTTCCAAGCTGCTGCTCTACATTGCTGAAATACTGTTTTTGAAACTCACTGGACGCACAATTACACAAAGAGAAAGTTAAAATGGATGGAAAGTCCGTGTCTTACACATTCAACCACATCTGTATCAGCTGCGTGGTCAACAGTGTTTTGTGCAATCACAAATGCAGAGAGAATCTTCTTCCTGAAGGGGGCATGGACAGCAGCAACTCAGCTGCATTTAAAGCTACAGACACTAAAACAGTCTGTTAAGAGCAGGACTGAAACCAGTGGTTGTACAGTCACAGTGAAATTAACCTCTGCAGTATTTTGAGCTGAAAATTAAAAGACACATTCTGGGGGACATGTGAGACTTTCATTGATTTTCTGAAAAAAAAATAATGAAACCTTTAAACCTGTTTAT